>CM019236.1:66692298-66804913 GCA_009741485.1 Malurus cyaneus samueli
CCGTCCTATGGCTGTTTGAACTGATTGCCTCAGTTGATAATCAAATGCCTAACCCGCATGTTTGCAGCCTCATGGTAAGGACCCTGAAAATTGTACTTCCAGTACAAACAGGAGTATTTTGGAGTGGACCTTGCTAACTCTGCTCCTTTACAGGCAGCCCGACAGTTGTTGGCACAAAATTTTTCATGGGGCAGGTGCTTAGGTCATAAACTGCTGCTTCCAATTGGCAAAAGTCCACCCTTTTGTCTTTGCATCCAAAAAATAGCTGGCTTGCCGCTACAGGGGCCGACAGTTTTTACAGATTAATACACTTGTAACGAAGAATCTGCGGTCTTTATACCTTTATTCTGCAACATTGTCTTTTAAGTAGACAACACAGTCTTTCCTTCTGTGGTTAGATTATTCCCTATACTGGGTTAGTTCCCCAGTGGCTCACCTCAACTTCAGGTGTCAGTTTTCTGGTCCGGACCTCTGGCAGCTCCCTTTGCCTCTCCACCACCGGGCTCTGTCTCTGCTGCTCTCTTCCCAGCCGCTCCTCTTGTCTCTAAGACAAGCTTTTCCTGCTTGGTGGCAGGCGACTCCGCGGCTTTCCCCAGCCGCTTTCCTTTTCCTCGAAGGCTAGTTGCCTCTCCCACAGCGAGCTTGGCTCCCCTGCCTCGAAGGCTGACTGCGCCGCTTGTATTGGGGCCAGTCTGCTTGTTCCCGAGCAGGTAATGCCCCTGTTCGGGCACCAGATGTCGCAGTAGAGACGGGCAACGCGACACAAATAACAAGCAAAAGACACAAGCACAGACAGACCGCTTTATTATGGGGCTGAGCCCCTTTTATGTGTTTAGCAAAGGTGTATACTAAGCCTTCCACATAAATGGCAATTATCTGTTGGCTAATTAGCAGTCCCTCTCTACTCGTCAGCATATGATTGGTGTGTTGCAAAAGCTGCAGTGTCATTAATTCTCGCGATTTTGCTCTGTCTTTGGCATCTGCCCTATCTGACCGTTCTTCAACATTCCATTCTCCTTTTCCCAGAGACAGTCAAGGCCGCTCAGTCACATTGCTTTGCTGACATCCTCCTCTGTCTCATCCTTCTCCATCCAGACTTTCAGACTCGCTTTTGTTTTTCCAGATCTCAGGGGTACCCTATTACCAGTTGAATTTCAGCTTCAGAACCTGCAAGGCCGCAATGCCGACTTTCAGCCTCCACATGTGCTAAATTTTGTCTGACCTTAGTATATCAATCCCTTGAAAAATAATGCAACTGTCCTACTTTCCTTTAGGCTACAAGAAAACCTTCCTTCATTTAGGATACATGAAAACCAAGTGAGAAAGTATTGTTAGAGTAGTTTAACAAATTTTGGAATTTTTTTAATTAATGAAAATTTTGATAGTTTTACCTCTCAGCAAATATATTAGTAGAAAACCACATAATTTATTTGGTGTATTTAGACAAAGAAATTGGGAAATATGAAAAATAAAATCTTGGAAATGTAGTATTTTCATTAATGGAATATAAAATTTAAGTTCATGTGTTATAATGAAATTTCAAAGAATGCACAAATAATAATTTTCTGCTTGTGCAAATCTTAACAATAGGATACAATTATATATGTGAAACAGAGACTAAATTATTTATTTACTCTTCTTTTGGTAGTTCACCTGTAGGTAGCTGTGTCTGTCTGACCAGCCTGTCAGTCTTCAGAGATGGATATTATCTCATTATAGATGGCTGGAATAAAACTATGAGAAGATAAGTGTCTTTTCTGGGGCCGACATACTTACTAATATATGAAGCAAACTTAATGGCTCCCACATTTCAGATGTGTTCTTCATTTATTAAATCATATTACCACCAATCTCTCTCTCAAAGAGAGAAACCCTTTGCCACAAGTACTTTATTTTTCAAATGGATTGTATTTTCTAAATGGTAACCAAATTTAGTTCCACTAGTGCATTATATCCCTGTAACAGTAAAAAGTAGGAGATGTGGGATGAATGATTTTCAGGATGGTCTAAATAAAGTCCCTCCTCTTCCTGGAAATGTCTCTTTTTAGATTGTCTCCCTCATTTTCATTGGCAAAGAGCATTAGCACACACTGTTTAGCCACTTCGCTAGCATGATTTGGCTTAGTTTGTAAAATGTATTTGTAATAGAATAAATTGGAGGAAAGAGACAAATGTGATCATTTTTGCCACAAATTTTACTTCTGTAATGTAATTTTGTGTCTAACTGTACCTTTAGTTTTTCATCTAGTAATTCATTGCACATGAACCTTAACCTAATGCAGTGAGGGCAGTTGCAAGTAACTAAATGCATATGGTTTGAGGAGCTCTGTACCTGAATGCAGAAAAAGGTCTGAGTGGAACTGTTACCTAACACCTAGGATGGAAGTTCGTCTGAATGTTACAGCTTGCATTTTTGCTGAGTGTTCAGGGGCCAATTGTTCCTTATGCCTAAACTATCATTATCAAATTACCTTTACAGAAAAATAGTTACAGTTATATATATAGTTATAGATAATTATGGGTAAATAGAAATTACTATATAAATAGTGGAAAATACTCATTATGTCTTAGCAGAGGCACCTGCTTAACAAAACCCTCACAAGGTGCTGTAGCTTTGAAAGATGCCTAGGAAGAAACATAAAGTGACTGTGAAGCATAAAGGTGGGTATACGGAGAGAGAGGCTATGGTTTTACAGAGAGGCACCTTGGGGAAGCTCTTGGCTCGGTTTAGGAGTGTCATTGTTTAGATTACAATGAAGCCTTCTGAGGGAGGCTCCATCAAGAACCACCATCCTGTTGTTGGTGGGGGGTATGTTGTACCCAATATAAGAGCTGCAAAAGCAGAAGTACACTGAGGTTTTTTTCCATTCCCAGTATACTCACTGGAATGGGGTTTTGAACATCACCCTACAAATGTCTGTGTTAAATCATATGAATTCTTGTAATTATTAATTACATTAAATGACACTGCCACACTAGGCTGTGAGAATTCCATTACTTAACTGCGTCACTGGATTTCATATAGATTTATGTTTGGTCTGCTTAACATAAAATTGCTTCAAGATCCACCTGCCTGACCAAGTTTCCCCGTCTTACTTCAAAATTTCTTACAAGTTCCCTCAGTAGATTGTTTTACATCTCATCAGGCTTTTCATTACTTACTTATTAGCCCATCTCCTCTGCTAACGTCGACAAGGAGCCAAAATGCTTCTGCAGACATCTGAATATGCACAATCTGGAGGCTGAAGTGCAGTCAGGTCAGTGGTCCCTATCAGGTCTGACCTGTAAGTACCTCCAGGCTTGGGGAACTCATCTCTCCATACTGGCCCTGCTCTGCAGGCAGAGCCAGTGCTGCTGGGGATCATACGTGCAGTAAGAAGTTCTTTCTCCCAGCTCTGACTGGTGGAGGGGTAATGGTATAACTGGTATTTGCATCACTGCCGTTGGCAACAAAATACTGCAAAGGAAGATGAGAGACACCAATATGATTTTTATTTATGCCCCGACATGTGTTATGTGTTGGGAGCTCTGTCCCTCAGGAGGTTTTGCCTGGCAGCCAGTTATGGGACAGACAGCCTCCCCTGCTGCTCTGCAAACGCTCTGCCCCCATTGCTGGTGGGGCAGATGCGCGGATGCCGGGGAAAAAACCGCGCGGGAAAACCGCGCGGGAAATCACGCTATGGGAGGGCGAGGCATATAAAACCAGCGAACTGCGACACAACCGTGGGCATTTTCTTTTGGGGTTCTTGGAGGGAGCAGGGGCCCGCCTGGACGGTCACCTTGCTGTCCTCCCCCCGCGCTTTTCCTTTTGTTTCCTTTCGTTCCTGCCGTCCTGATTCTTCCCTGTCCGCACCTGTCCTGTCCGTGTGCCCTGTTTCGCTGCTTCCCGAGGCAGCTCGTCAGCACGACAACCTCGTGTTTGCTACCTCCCCGAAGGAGCTGCCGCCGCCGCCCACAGTCACTGCTATGTGTCCGGCAGTGCTCGCAGCCCCAGTCTGCCCGCAGCCGGTGTTTGCCGACAGCTCTGTTAAACACTGGATGATTCTGCAATGAGAAAACATGATCCTGCAGAGCCAGTAGTTTCTGCCATAGAAAGGTGCTGAAAAAGAACAGGCAGTACTCTGCAGCCATCACTTAAAACAGGAGACCGCAGAAGCACATCTATTCCATTCTAGGCAATAAGAAAATGTAAGCTAAAAAAAAAATTAAAAACCAACAAAAACAGCTGAGAAGTGTGTTGCTTTTAAAAATGTGTGGAAGTCCATCCTTCAACAGTTCCTATGATTTTTTTCTCTAAAGAAATGCTCCGCAGATAGTAGGAGTGGGTCACAGAGCAGGTCGTGTCCAAATCCTTCTGTTAAGTGCTGCAAACAAGTTAATCCATTGCAGTGAATTTCCAGCAGAAAGCAACTTCATGTTTTCCAAGTGCAATGACAGCCAGCAGTTTTGACACACATTTCATGACTTACAGTATCTTTTGCTGCCAATGGGTAGAGCTACTTTATGGCAAAGTTCAATAAATATACCAACACATGGAATCAAATGTTCCAATTGCTTACTTTTCAAATACATGCATCATGTTACATATACTATAAATACATAATATACATAATACATATATAAACATACATATATATAATACACACATATATAATATATTATGTATATTATATCCTTTGGCATTACATTGGTATGTGTTGACATACAAATTATGGTTTTATTAGTAGAATAAATAACTAAATACTATATGAAATATAAAATACTATTAATTATACTTTTGGATGAAGTCCAGAAGAGGGCCAGAAGTTGATAAGAGACTGGAGCACCCCCACTAAGAAGACAAGTGGAGAAAGTCATGGCTGTTCAGCCTGGAGAAGTGAAGGTTTGTGTGAAACCTCATAGCAACCTTCCAGTGAGTGAGGGGACACTGGAAACTGGTAAGGGACTCTATCAGGAACTGTAGTGATAGGACAAGGGAAATTTAGGTTGCACATTGTGAGAGTGGTGAGTACTGGAAAAGGTTGTCCAGGGCTGTTATGGATGCCCCAACTCTAAATCTACTTAGGGCCAGGCTGGATAAGGCCTTTAGCAATATGGTCTAGAGAGAGGTGACCCTGTCCATGGCAGCCGGGGTCAAGACTAGATGACCTTTAAGATCTAGTCCAACCCCTTAACATTGTATGATCCTGTGATCAAATCCGTGTTTAATATGAGTTTCCTTTTCTATTTTACTCTGCATAATACTCCCTGTGAATAGAGATCTCAAGTACTCTCCTGAGGTGCATTTTATTCTGTCTGTGCACAGACTAGGGGCTTATCTCAAGTGAGTGATTTCGATGACAGAGCCAAATTGTACCTCCACCTACTCTTGTTCACCTACTTGTCACATACAGAAGGACATCTAGTCTTTGTCCTCATTTTTGTCTGTATTTCCCTTTTTTTGAGGTACATACTTAACCAAAGTAATTTTCTTATCTTCCTGCTTTATAAGTGAGACTTCTGCTGTCCTTATACCTGTGCACTGGCAGGTAATATCTATAAGATTTTTCATTAAAATTAAGGGAAGTAGGGAGTGTAAACTGCAGACAGTTCCTATGAATATCACTTAGTAGCAAAGCCTGCTATACTAGACCTTTAGTTCTCAGACAGTCAGTTATCTGGCAAAATTGCTTCAAATGTTATTCTGGATGTGAAAAACATTAAAAAGTCATTGTAAGCTATTCACTGGGGTCAGTTTTAACTAAGGAGGTGTTGAAGGTGGTAAGATCTTGTTTGGTTCCTCACAGCCTTGCATGTATAGTTCCCTGACTGGCTGCAGCATCCCCAAAGGGTTTTCCAAATAGTCAGAGAGTGCTGGAGTACACAAAAAACTTACTCCCATCAGTCTTGCCCTAAAACACTCAAACAGAAGATATGACAAATGATTATGCCAGTTGTCCACAACCTTTGGTTCCATCCAAGACAGAGGTTTTTGAAAGTTTCTTGCATTTATAGTTTCTTAAGTTGCAGAGTTCTTGTTACAACTTTTTATGGCACTGCAGTGAAATGCTCTTAAATAAATAGTTTAACCCATTTGTCGGTCAAAGTACCAAGAATCAAAGAGACAGAAGTAGGCATAAGGCATATTGAAAGGATTCCTTAAGGTGGAAAAACGTTGTTATAACAGTCACTTTTAGTTTAACTCTTTGAGATTTTCTGTAATGTCATGGAATAGTTCGGCAATAAACACGGTCAGCTTCTGTCTTTTGACTTGTCCATTCAATAAATGCCTATTTTCAATTTCCTGTTTCTTTTATCTCTTCGTATTAGTCATTAATACCTATAAATAGAAGTTACTGCTTAAAAAGTTAACAATAGTGATGTGCTGCAGGAATAGCTCTTTTTTTTTGACTGTATAGTGATACTAGTTTGTATGGTCTTTGAATGTAGTTTTTCAGTAGCTATCCTCTGTTGAGTTCTCAACTTCCTTTCAGATTTAACTAGAGAATTGACTGCTCTGAGGCTGTTAGGGAATCTCTTGAACTAGGAGCAGGGGTTTCAAAGGCTTTTTCATCCACCTTTTCTACTCTGAGAAAGAAGTAAAAGCAGTAACAGGCTTAGATTGTAAGGTGTGATCTAAAATATATATTTGGTTATAAATGTTTACCATTGAAAGCATGTATAAGAGTAAATGTTTGAAAAACTTTATTAAGCATATGTGAAAACTTATTACTTCTGATATTTCTAGGAGCTGAAAAATATATGAGAATAATGTTATTTTGTTTGGTCTTCGGGTTTTTTCTTTTTTAGTGCAAGGTTCCTCAGTGGACAAATAGTCTTTTTTTCATTGGTGTGTGGTCTGGCTGCTTTCTGCTACCAGAGTGGTGCTCCTCGTGGGTCAAAACACAAGAATAACCTAAAGCAAAGAGGACCTCAAAGAACGCTGTGTCCAATTTCTGTTGCATGTGCAGGAAATAAAAAACAATAATAAAAAAAAAAAAAAGGCAGAGGGCAAAAACCAACAGGCTAAGAATTGGGGCAGAGATAGGGAGCAATGATCTGCCAGTCTGCTGCCAGTCTTCTTTGTCTGTTCTTGTTTGTTCTTTAACCTCCTGCCACCATGTGTAGTTGCTGAGATTGCTGACTCTAGTAGAGTTCTGTAATGAGGGGCTGCAGCCAGAACTGTGGGGGGAATTGCAAATTGCTTCTGCGTGCTGCCTCTCCCGTGTTTGCCCTCCACCTCTCCCACCATACCATTGACTCAAGATTTCTTTTTTTCTCAGCTAAGCTGAAATATAAAAATAGGACTTTCTTCATATTTCCGGGATGACTGCATTGGAAGGAAGTGACAGAATCTTATTCTACTTTAATCTGCACATTTGGCAGGTTTGCCTAACCATCTGTATTTTCAGTGCATTTTCTACTTTAACACCTCTCTTTTAAGGTGTTAAAGTTAAGTTGTTAAAACAAACAACAACAACTGACAGAAAAAAAACACAAAAAACCCAACCAAAAACCCCAAATAAAATCTCCAAAACCTTTTCCACGACTTACAATGCTGAAATGAGAGGTACAAATGGCAGTTGTGTGGGAGTAGCTACAAGTGTTCTCAGAGCTATGCAAAATATTTATAGTGAATCCTGAGTATCCAAGCAAAGCTGCTTTTTAAAGATGCTCCAAAGTGTGTGAGCCTGTCAGGTAAGCCTTAGCCAAGTTTAGACTAAAGCTGAACTAAGTGCAGTTTGCCAAAAAGGGATTTATGGCTTTGGCTTTGAGTAGAAGTTGCAATATTCAGCATGGTGTTGGCATAGCTGGCTCTGCATAAAGAGAAACTTGGCAGTTTAGATTAAAGTTTCAGATGTTACATTAGTATTAAGAAAACCTGTTCAAAGTGCTGAAAGCACAGTATTTTTTTAATTATTATAGAATATTCCTGTAACCTATTTATCTGTGGAATTAAAACTTTACCAAAAAATGAAAGTATTCAAAATAACTATATCTCAGAGCAGACTTGTAAATGCATTCTTAATTTGATGATAACTATATATATGAATTATTACTTTTCTTCTGACCATTTTTTAAGGTGGCTTCTGTTCTTAGATGTATGTGGTAGCAGTTGGCTGGTTCAACTGATGTTGACTGTCAGCAGGGTATGAGTTTTGCAGTCCTCAGTTATATTTATTTAGCCTTGATTACATTTATTATTGCTTTTTGGTTTTGATGTGAATTTTTAGGTCTTCAGCTGACACATGTCTTGTTCTATAGAAAAAAATGGGATGTAAATGCCTCAGGAAGTAAAGTGCAGATAAGCAGTAAACATTCCAGTAGAAACTGTGACAAGATAAATTGCATGATTGATAAGGATTACAATGGTTTCATCAAAACTTATGCTTAACACCAAATAAACAGTCAAATACTTGAGGACACTCAGCAGGTCCAAAGTTGACTTACTGAGTGTAATCACCAGTTGATGAGGTTCCATTGCTACAGACAGAAGCAGGTTTTTGTAACAGTCTCTTTGAATACTAAGAAAAAGAGTCACATTTAAACAAAGGGTCTGATTTCTATTTCAAAGGTTATAATTTCTGAAGAGCCATGAGTGGGAGAGGTTAAGCAATGGCTTAAGATGTTGTATCATATGACAAAGATGATTGTTCTGTCATAATAACAACCATAAAAGATCTTCAAGCTGCTCTCATAATAAAAGATGGTTGAAGAAGATAATGGCAAAATAAAACACACATTAAAGATTGAATACAAAAATACCATGCCTGCAATTTATCATCATTATCTCTGAAAACAAGGAAGGAAGGAAAGCTTTCATTGCAGAAAGAAATAGAGAATTTTATGTTTGGTGTTTGCCACTTGGCTCACATTATTAATATTCCTGCATGTATGAATATTCAGTTCCATGGCTAATTAAAAAATTATTAGGAAAGTTGATATTATCAAATTTATATTATGCATTGTACAGTGGCCCTGATTATGATTTCTTAAGTATGATTCCTTTTATTTTGTGAATAGTTTTTTGCTGTGCATAGACTAGCTTTTGAACTTAGTGAAACCTGCAATTTATTTATATTAATTAAACTTGTAATTTTCCCGAAAGAAGTAAGCACTTGTGTAAATCAGGGTTAATCCAAAGCAGTCTTTGGCCAGCCAGTGATGGAAAACAACATAAGAACTTCCAGTAAACTAATGAAAACTCTAGGGAAGTTCACAAGAAGTCAGCCAAGGCATTGAGTAGCACACCCACCACGAGTAGCAGCAGCACCCCTGACCATTGACAACCACTGAGGAAGAACAGTGTGATCAGTAAATTAACAAGGAAAATATGTCCTTGGACTGGTTACCAGGAATAAATCGGCATAGTCCAGACAGAGAATGAGATTAAATCTCACCCTGATAAAATAAAAAAAACGGAAGTGAGACAAACCAAAGCATAAACCATCACACAGAAATTACAGTATTGAGAGACAGAGCATCCAATGCTGATCCAAGTATGGACAGCTCTTCTGTTTTCTGTGTGCTTTATTGGGGTTGTTTACCAACCCTGGCATCAATAAAGGTGTAACTGGAAAAATAACAGTGTTTTTTGAGCCATCATGTTCTCAGGATCAGAATGAACCATTTCTGGTAACTGAGGTCTTTTTGTGGTCAGCTTTTTTCAGAAGCCTTGATTTTGCTTTCTTCAGGAGCCTTGATTTTGCTTTAAATACTCTCTTTTGGAAAAATAACTTTCAGTGATGTAGTCATGTGATGATAGTTAGCAAATAAATTTTTTTCCAAATTAAATTAGGAACTCAAAGAGTGTCTCTGTAGAGTGCCTACAATTTCTGTTAGTGCTGATACATATCCAGAAGCAGGTTGGGGAACTGTTATAATGGGGTGATGAAATTACTTTTCTTTCCCAAAAGTATTTTTAAGATCTTTTATTTTTATATATAGAAATACCATTCCTCTACAACTGATGGTGGTGTCTGAATGCAAAAAACAGGTTCTACAATCTCAGGGTAGGGTATCTCAGACATTATTAAAATACTAGTGGGGGAAGTATGTTGTATATTAGTTTAAAAACAGGTGTAATGCTTGGTGTGTTTCTGTTTATCAGAACGATTATAAATTATGTGATACAGTAGGCTTCTTGATTTTCTCCGTGTGTGTAAAAAGGAGGTGATAAAGAGATTCATTGATTGCCTGTTGAACAAGTCTGTTGTATCCTTTCGTATTACTAGTAATGGAGTTAACTCCATTTTGAAATTTGGACATGCTGTAGTGTCAGCACAGTAAGTTGGAGCACAGAGTTAGAGGACAGAGACAGTGAGACTTGGAGTGTCCAGTGTGCAGTGAAGGTTTTCTGTGGACCAATCCTCCAGTTCTGCATGGGATCTCATGAGATGTAAAACATCTTAATGTATTCTGTCCTTTTATTGACAGCTGTGGAATTCTATCCTTAATTTTCTGGTTTCCTGCGGCTGCCCCTCAGAATAAATAAATCAGTCTGTTGCATAGGAGAATCCCCCTCACACACATGCATGAGCAAAATCTTCTCACAAATTATATTTTGTACATAAGTAGCAGGAAAAAACCTCCCTTCTTCTTTTATAGAGAAAATTCAACAGTCTCTTTGGGCAGCTTGTTCCCCTTTAAATAATCCCCATGTTAATGTTTTCCTCATGTCCAGTTGGAACCTTTCCCATTTCTCCTTAGGTCCATTCTGTTATTGTGTTGACATGTCCCACTGCCTTCATAACTTCCTCTTGTGGCATAACGTAAAGCAGCACTGAGGCTGATCTCAGCTCACTGACCGGAGAGATCCCATTAAACTTTTCCACATGAGCTTTCTTTCAGATAGTTGTACCTGTGTTTATATGGATATTGTTTTCCCTGATGTAACAGTGCAAAAGAGCCAGCCAATCAGACCAGCTTGCTAGATGAAATAGGTGCTTAATTGTGTTCCATGAGCAAATATCAGTAAAATAACCAGCAGCCTTGGCAGTCTCCTGCAAGCTTTTTTTGAAATAGACACTACATTTGAGAAGAACTGTAGGTTGACTGTGCTTCCTCCTTCGGGACAACCTAATTGCTTGAAGTAGTTCTCACCTTCCTCCACGGGAAATTAATTACTACCACTTTTTACTCTTTTACTGTGGCATTTTACTAATGCTCCTATTATAATGTAACTGTAATTGGAATGGGGTTAAATATTTTGTAAGTAGTCCTGTGGGCCCAATGCACAAAATTTATGTAATATTACCATTACAACCTCTAGAGTCCTAGTTCTTTAGCTTAGTTGTTCAATCTGCTTCCAGGGAGCCCAGGTCAAGCTCTTAGGTTATTAGTCAGTTATTGCACTCTGGAACCCAAGGGATTCTCATGGCCCTCTGGCATATGCTTGGGAACTGAGGAGAATGGCTCTCAATTTATGTGCAACAGCAGAGGATACTGGCACTAAGCTGAGATTTGAGAACTTGAGTTTTTGAGTTTAGGTTAGGTTTCTTTGATGAAATCTTCTAAGAATAAAAAGTAATATTTCCCATAATTTTAACAGATATGCCATTGCCTATGTTACTAATATCCACACCCTGACCAACTTTTTTCAATCCTTTTGGAGGCTGTAGGTTTCTGGCAGGCCTGCCAGCAGAAATTGACTAGTCTCTGCATTTCATACTTAGTCCAACCATCAAGGACAGGGCCTGTGTGTCTCTAAAAAAAAACCATAATATTTCCAACTTGTCTGGAGTTTTTTATGTGATAAACAGATAGAAACAAATAATACAATGCCAACAATATGCTTATTTTCATAGCATTTTGTGACTATTTTTACAGTGTTAAAGGTTGAAGTGAAGACAAACATAAGGAAAGCCAAAAGCATGTTGCAGGATGGTTCATTCTCAAACTGGTCCTTTTCAAAAAGTCCATTGAGACTGTGAAAGCTGTGATTGCACTGACACAACCTTAATATCTGCATCCTGCCCATGTTCATTCAGAGTAAATGACCTGGTAGCTACTGGCATGAAAAGAAGCACAAATCAGCATGATTACTGCATGACATCTTCATGTGTATGGTCTTTGAAACTCAGTGCTATTTGGGCAGGACCATTTGATTTGTTTGGCTTCCTGGTGGTTTCTAACAGGGACACTGGTTGTCAGAATAAAAACCACAAAACCCTTTTGATGCTTCAATTAAAACCACAGTGATGGCACAAACTCATTGTCTACAGTGTGTTATCTTCTTGAGATTCTAGATTTGGAGAGGAAATAGGTCAAAGAAAGTTCCATCCATTTTCCAGCCAAGTAAGGATTATTCTGTCCCTCAAGAATTCCTGTGTACAATATTGTCTACCTAGGAGTTTTGGGTTTCATTAGGTATAAACTTCTATTTGTAAGGCATTACTGTAATGATTTACAAAATGGGAGAAGTAAAACACATTTTTTGAATCTGCTGTCTTGGCCTTTGACTTATCCTGTTCTTAGACATTGAAATAACCTCCCTGAGTCCATGTGATTGTTAAGCAAGGACCCAGAGATGTTGTCTCATCCTCCATCTGCAGAGTTACATCAGGACACAAGGCCAAATTAAGGAGATAATTGTGGCACTTTATTCCATGTTTATTTGTTTTAGAAAAGTGGGTGTCCACACTTGAGACTGCATGGGAGAGTGACTTCTCATGGACCTTGTTTGCCAATGCCTTATGCCTCTGCAATTTTGAAAGACAGGTTTTCTGTGCAGCATTTTCAGCTGACGGGTTTTCTTGAAAAGTATAAAACCACTTGAAATGCATGTACATCTTTTGTGGCTAGGCCCTAGGAGACTGAACTCTGAATTTCATGTTGTCACTATAATCTGTTCTTCTTGGGGTTTTTATCCATTTCATATCCATTAAACAATTTAAATGAGCAATTCATTTTGCTGGTTCCATTTTCTTTGACCTATGCCAGAGTCCTTGAATTTGTTTATGGAATGAAAAAGTAATTTTGTTTCCTTTTTCATGTCTCAAACGTGTCTGCATCAATTTCTTTGTATTTACTCATATGTATCACAAAGAAATTTCCTGTTAGTGAGTTGCTCTGAGTTGTCATGACAAATAAAAAATAATCTGGCAAAACTGGGAAAATGTTTTATCAAAATAGATGTTTTTAACAGTTTTTTCTGGTAGTTTGCTGTAAAAAGATTCACACACCCCTTGATTATATTTTATGGCAGCTGTATGAGGGTGTTTCCAGTTTTCAGGACTGGATTGAAATCCTGTTGAATCCCATTAGCTTCTGTTAAATGTCACTGGGACTAGATGGTTTTGTCATATAGTTTTGGCAATAGAAATTATCAATTTATATATCATGAAGTGTTGTTGGCTGGAAATTAATAATATTCTTGGATATTTGCAGTCTCTAAGTTTTTCAAAATTCCTTTCATTAGAAATGAACATTCCCAGATTTAATTAGATGAAACTATTTCTAATCCTGAGTTAGTACTTCACTGCCATGGATACCTTTGAATATTTCTGTGTTAGTACATTGACTTCAGGGGTTCAGAGAACAATGTGAATTACAAAAAAATATTACAAAAAATGCAGAAGTCTTCTCTCTGTGCTATTTTGGTACCCCTTCTTTAGTAATTACTGAATAAGTTGATTTTCAATTAGAAAAAAAAAATATTTCTTTTTTTATAAGTGTAACTTATAATAGTGTTCAATTGAGAGTTAAATTACTGGATTTCTTTACAAACAAAAGCACGTTACCATACTTTTCTTGGCACAGTCTAAAGGTCAAAATTAGCAAGTTTTAAAGAAAAACTACAGAGGCATACAGCAGAGCCTGTGTTGTAATCAGAAATTAAAACCAATGTTAATGGGTGGATATTCCACCAGAGAATTTTATTTACAGTTACAGTATCTGTGACAGCAGCACTGCAGTTTGCAAAAGGTAAGATTGCAAAAAGCCAGCAGGTCATTAAGCAAATAAAGAATTGTGGCTAAAGAACAGCAGCCAAATACTATTTTAAAGATGCCTTTAATCTTGTTTTCACTATTTTGCTCGTTTTGGGATTGCGGCTTTCCTTTGCAACTCTGTATGTTCAATCAAATAATAATTTTCTAATACTTCTGTGTGTATATGTGTTTATGTATTTTTTAGTGGGAGAGCTCAGGATTTTAACTTACTTGTAACTTTTAACACTGGTGTAACTCTGATGGACAGTGATGCCATCCATTATTTTCCAAAGAAAGCTCTGATCCAAGATCCCTGCATTTCACAGGCTGATGTTCTCTTTCAATCTCTGTTTCAGGGTCTTTATGTCTTTGTGGTATATTTTATCCTGCACAACCAACTTTGCTGTCCTGTGAAAGCAAGTTATACTGTAGACATGAATGGGCATACAGCTCCAGGATCAGCGTTTTTCACACATGGCAGTGGTCTGCCAGCTGTGGGAGGAGAGATCAGCAAGTCCACGCAGAACCTCATCAGTGCTATGGAAGAGGTGAGAGTGCTCTGTAGTGCTCTGTAGTGCTCTATAGTCATTTACTTGTGTATTGAAACGTATCTGAAGATTTCAATGTAGTTCTGCAGTGTAATACACAGGAATGAGAAGCTAAATACTACAGGTTGACTTTGGGGAGGGGGAGCTGTCTTTTTCATTTATGTTAATGACAGAAATAGTTATCTTTATCCACGGTGTTTTTGGAGCTTACTGTGCCCTGATAACCTCTCTTCTAGAGAATTTTCCCTATTCTACTTGAGTCTTCTGTTTATTATGGAGGTGAAATTAAAATATGAAGTTAATTCTTTCAGCTTACTATAGGTCTTACATGAGTCTTAGGTAGTTGATTTCTCAACGATGTGATGTTCAAAACTTCTCTATCTTCCTGCTTATAAGTGAGACTTCTGCTGTCCTTATACCTGTGCACTGGCAGGTAATATCTATAAGATTTTTCATTTAAAATAAGGGAATAGGGGTGTATAAATATGCAGACAGTTCCTATGAATATCACTTAGTAGCAAAGCCTGCTATACTAGACCTTTAGTTCTCAGACAGTCAGTATCTGGCAAAAATGCTTCAAATTTTATTCTTATTGTGAAAACATTAAAAAGTCATTTGTAAGCTATTCACTGGGGTCAGTTTAACTAAAAGGAGTGTTGAAGGTGGTAAGATCTGTTTTGTCCTCACAGCCGTCAGGTATAGGCCCTGACTGCTGGCAAGCATCCCCAAAGGGTTTTCCAAATAGTCAGAGATCTGGAGTACACAAAAAACTTACTCCATCAGTCTGCCCTAAAACACCTCAAACAGAAGATATGACAAATGATATTTGCCAGTTGTCCACAACCTTTGTCTCATCCAAGACAGAGTTTTGAAAGTTTCTTGCATATAGTTTCTTTAAGTTGCAGAGTTCTTGTTACAACTTTTTATGGCACTGCAGTGAAATGCTCTTAATAAAATAGTTTTAACCCATTTTCGGTCAAATACCAAGAATCAAACAGAGACAGAAGTAGGCTAAGCATATTGACAAGATTCCTTAAGTGGAAAAACTTGTGTTATAACAGTCACTTTTAGTTTAACTCTTTGAGAATTCTGTAATGTTCATGGAATAGTTCGGCAATAAACACGGTCAGCTTCTGTCTTTGACTTGTCCATTCAAAAATGCCTATTTTCAATTTCCCGTTTCTTTTAACTCTTCGTATTATTCTATTAATACCTATAAATAAAGTTACTGCTTAAAAAAGTTAACAATAGTATGTGCTGCAGGAATAGCTCTTTTTTACTTGACTGTATAGTGATACTAGTTTGTATGTCTTTGAATGTAGTTTTTCAGTAGCTACCTCTGTTAGTTCTCAACTTCCTTTCAGATTAAACTAGAGAATTGACTGCTCTGAGGCTGTTAGGGAATCTCTTGAACTAGGAGCAGGGGTTTCAAAGGCTTTTTCATCCACCTTTTCTACTCTGAGAAAGAAGTAAAAGCAGAGTAACAGCTTTGATTGTAAGGTGTGATCTAAAATATATATTTGGTTATAAATGTTTACCATTGAAAGGCAGTTATAGAGAATTTTGCAAACTATTAAGCATAGTGAAAACTTATTACTTCTGATATTTCTAGGAGCTGAAAAATATTGAGAATAATGTTATTTTGTTTGGTCTTCGGGTTTTTTCTTTTTAGTGCAAGGTCCTCAGTTGACAAATAGTCTTTTTTTCATTGGTCGTGTGGTCTGGCGCTTTCTGCTACCAGAGTGGTGCTCCTCGTGGGTCAAAACACAAGAATAACCTAAAGCAAAGAGGACCTCAAAGAACGCTGTGTCCAATTTCTGTTGCATTGCAGGAAATAAAACAATAATATAAAAAAAAAAAAAAAAGCAGAGGGCAAAAACCAACAGCGCTAAAGGAATGGCACGAGATAGGGAGCAAAGATCTGCCGATCTGCTGCAGTCTTCTTGTCTGTTCTTTGTTTGTTCTTTAACCTCCTGCCACCATGTGTAGTGCTGAGATTGCTGACTCTAGTAGAGTTCCTGAATGAGGGGCTGCAGCCAGACTGTGGGGGGAATTGCAAATTGTTCTGCGTGCTGCCTCTCCCGTGTTTGCCCTCCACCTCTCCACCATACCATGCGACTCAAGATTTCTTTTTTCTCAGCTAAGCTGAAATATAAAAATAGGACTTCTTCATATTTCCGGATGACTGCATTGGAAGGAAGACAGAATCTTATCTACCTTAATCTGCACATTTGGCAGGTTTGCCTAACCATCTTATTTTCAGTGCATTTTCTACTTAACACTCTCTTTTTAAGGTGTTAAAGATTAAGTGTAAACAAACAACAACAACTGACAGAAAAAAAACCACAAAAAACCCAACCAAACAACCCCAAATAAAATCCTCCAAACCTTTTCCACGACTTACAATGCTGAAATGAGAGTACAAATGGCAGTTGTGTGGAGTAGCTTTACAAGGTTCTCAGACTATGCAAAATATTATAGTAATCCTGAGTATCCAAGCAAAGCTGCTTTTTAAAGATGCTCCAAAGTGTGTGAGCCTCGTCAGGTAAGCCTTAGCCAAGTTTAGACTAAAGCTGAACTAGTGCAGTTTGCCAAAAAGGATTTATGGCTTTGGCTGTTGAGTAGAAGTTGCAATATCAGCATGTGTTTGCATAGCTGGCTCTGCTAAAAGAGAAACTTGGCAGTTTAGATTAAAGTTTCAGATGTTACATTTAGTATTAAGAAAACCTGTTCAAAGTGCTGAAAGCACAGTATTTTTTTTAATATTATAGAATATTCCTGTAACCTATTTATCTGTGAATTAAAACTTTCAAAAAAATGAAAGTATTCAAAATAACTATATCTCAGAGCAGACTTGTAAATGCATTCTTAATTTGATGATAACTATAATAATGAATTATTACTTTTCTTCTGAACATTTTTTAAGTGGCTTCGTTCTTAGATGTATGTGTAGCAGTTGGCTGGTTCAACTGATGTTGACTGTCAGCAGGTATGAGTTGCAGTCCTCAGTTATATTTATTTAGCCTTGATTACATTTATTATTGCTTTGGTTTTGATGTGATTTAGTCTTCACTGAACATGTCTTGTTCTATAGAAAAAAATGGGATGTAAATGCCTCGAGAGTAAAGTGCAGATAACAGTAAACATTCCAGTAGAAACTGTGACAAGATAAATTGCATGATTGATAAGGGATTACAATGTTTCATCAAAACTTATGTCTATACACAAATAACAGTCAAATACTTGAGGACACTCAGCAGGTCCAAGTTGACTTACTGAGGTTATCACCAGTTGATGAGGTTCCATTGCTACAGACAGAAGCAGGTTTTTGTAACAGTCTCTTGAATACTAAGAAAAGAGTCACATTTAAACAAGGGTCTGATTTCTTTATTCAAAGGTATATAATTTCGAAGAGCCATGAGTGGGAGAGTTAAGCAATGGCTTAAGATGTTGTATCATATGACAAAGATGATTGTTCTGTCATAATAACAACCATAAAAGATCTTCAAGCTGCTCTCATAATAAAAGATGTGAAGAAGATAATGGCAAAATAAAACACACATTAAAGATTGAATACAAAAATACCATTCTGCAATTTATCATCATTATCTCTGAAAACAGGAAGAAGGAAAGCTTTCATTGCAGAAAGAAATAGAGATTTTATTTGGTGTTTGCCCATTGGCACATTATTAATATTCCTGCATGTATGAATATTCAGTTCCATGGCTAATTAAAAAATTATTAGAAAGTTGATATTATCAAATTTATTATGCATTGTACAGTGGCCCTGATTATGATTTCTTAAGTAATTCCTTTTATTTTGTGAATAGTTTTTTGCTTGGCATAGACTAGCTTTTGAACTTAGTGAAACCTGCAATTATTAATTAATTAAACTTGTAATTTCCCGAAAGAAGTAAGCACTTGTGTAAATCAGGGGTTAATCCAAAGCAGTCTTTGGCCAGCAAGTGATGGAAAACAACATAAGAACTTCCGTAAACTAATGAAAACTCTAGGAAGTTCACAAGAAGTCAGCCAAGGCATTGAGTAACACACCCACCACGAGTAGCAGCCAGCACCCCTGACCATTGCACAACCACTGAGAAGAACAGTGTGATCAGTAAATTAACAAGGAAAATATGTCCTTGGACTGCCTTACAGGAATAATCGGCATAGTCCAGACAGAGAATGAGATTAAATCTCACCCTGATAAAATAAAAAAAACGGAAGTGAGACAAACCAAAGCATAAACCATCACACAGAAATTACAGTATTGAGAGACAGAGCATCCAATTGCTGATCCAAGTATTGACAGCTCTTCTGTTTTCCTGTGTGCTTTATGGTTGTTTACCAACCCTGGCATCAATAAATGTAACTGGAAAAACAGTGTTTTTTGAGCCATCATGTTCTCAGGATCAGAATGAACCATTTCTGGTAACTGAGGTCTTTTTGTGGTTCAGCTTTTTTCAGAAGCCTTGATTTTGCTTTCTTCAGAGCCTTGATTTTGCTTAATACTCTCTTTTGGAAGAAATAACTTTCAGTGATGTAGTCATGTGATGATAGTTAGCAAAAATTTTTTCCAAATTAAATTAGGAACTCAAAGAGTGTCTCTGTAGAGTGCCACATTTCTGTTAGGTGCATACATATCCAGAAGCAGGTTGGGAACTGTTATAATGGGGTGATGAAATTACTTTTCTTTCCCAAAAGTATTTTTTAAGATCTTTTATTTTTATATATAGAAATACCATCCTCTACAACTGATGTGTGTTCTGAATGCAAAAAACAGGTTCTACAATCTCAGGGTAGGGTATCTTCAGACATTATTAAAATACTAGTGGGGAAGTATGTTGTATATTAGTTTAAAAACAGGTGTAATGCTTGGTGTGTTTCTGTTTATCAGAACGATTATAAATTATGTGATACAGTAGGCTTCTTGATTTTCTCCGTGTGGTAAAAAGGAGGTGATAAAGAGTTCATTGATTGCCTGTTGAACAAGTCTGTTGTATCCTTTCGTATTAACTAGAATGGAGTAAATCCATTTTGAAATTTGGACATGCTGTAGTGTCAGCACAGTAAGTTGGAGCAAGAGTTAGAGGACAGAGACAGTGAGACTTGAGTGTCCAGTGTGCAGTGAAGGTTTTCTGTGGACCAATCCTCCAGTTCTGCATGGGATCTCATTAGATGTAAAACATCTTAATGTATTCTGTCCTTTTATTGACAGCTGTGGAATTCTATCCTTAATTTTCTGGTTTCCTGCGGCTGCCCTCAGAATAAATAAATCAGTCTGTTGCATAGAGAATCCCCTCACACACATGCATGAGCAAAAAATCTTCTCACAAATTATATTTTGTACATAAGTAGCAGGAAAAAACCTCCCTTCTCTTTTATAGAGAAAATTCAACAGTCTCTTTGGCAGCTTGTTCCCCCTTTAAATAATCCCCATGTTAATGTTTTCCTCATGTCCAGTTGGAACCTTTCCCATTTCTCCTTAGTCCATTCTGTTATGTGTTGACATGTCCCACTGCCTTCATAACTTCCTCTTGTGGCATAACGTAAAGCAGCACTGAGGCTGATCTCAGCTCACTGACCAGATGATCCCATTAAACTTTCCACATGAGCTTCTTTCAGATAGTTTACCTGTGTTTATATGGATATTGTTTTCCTGATGTAACGTGCAAAAGAGCCAGCCAATCAGACCAGCTTGCTAGATAAAATAGGTGCTTAAGTGTCCATGAGCCAAATATCAGTAAATAACCAGCAGCCTTGCAGTCTCCTGCAAGCTTTTTTTGAAATAGACACTACATTTTGAGAAGAACTGTAGGTTGACTGTGCTTCCTCCTTCGGACAACCTAATTGCTTGAAGTAGTTCTCCACCTTCCTCCACGGGAAATTAATACTACCACTTTTTACTCTTTTACTTTGCATTTTACTTAATGCTCCTATTATAATGTAACTGTATGGAATGGGGTAAAATATTGTAAGTAGTCCTGTGGCCCAATGCACAAAATTTATGTAAAATTACCATTACAACCTCTAGAGTCCTAGTTTCTTGCAGCTTAGGTTGTCAATCTCTTCCAGGGAGCCCAGTCAAGCTCTTAGGTATTAGTCAGTTAATGCACTCTGGAACCCAAGGGATTCTCATGGCCTCTGGCATATGCTTGGGAACTGAGGAGAATGGCTCTCAATTTATTGTTCAACAGCAGAGGATACTGGCACTAAGCTGAGATTTGAACCTGAGTTTTTGAGTTTAGGTTAGGTTTCTTTGATGAGAATCTTCTAAGAATAAAAAAATATTTCCCATAATTTTAACAGATATGCCATTGCCTATGTTACTAATATCCACACCCTGACCAACTTTTTTTCAATCCTTTTGGAGGCTGTAGGTTTCTGGCAGGCCTGCCGGCAGAAATTGACTAGTCTCTGCATTTCATACTTAGTCCAACCATCAAGGACAGGGCCTGTGTGTCTCTAAAAAAAAACCATATATTTCCAACTTGTCTGGAGTTTTTTATTTGATAAACAGATAGAAAAACAATAATAACAATGCCAACAATAGCTTATTTTCATAGCATTTTGTGACTATTTTACAGTGTTAAAAGTTGAAGTGAAGACAAACATAAGAAAGCCAAAAGCAGTGTGCAGAGTGTTCATCTCAAACTGGTCCTTTTCAAAAAGTCCATTGAGACTGTGAAAGCTGTAATGCACTGACAAACCTTAATATCTGCATCCTGCCCATTTCATTCAGAGTAAATAGCTGGTAGCTACTGGCATGAAAAGAAGCACAAAATCAGCATGATTACTGCATGACATCTTCATCGTGTATGGTCTTTGAAAACTCAGTGCTATGTGGCAGGACCATTTGATTTGTTGGCTTCCTGGTGTTTCTAACAGGGACACTGGTTGTCAGAATAAAAACCACAAAACCCTTTTGATGCTTAAATTAAAACCACAGTGATGGCACAAACTCATTTCTACAGTGTGTTATCTCTTGAGATTCTAGATTTGGAGAGAAATAGGTCAAAGAAAGTTCCATCCATTTTCCAGCCAATGAAGGATTATTCTGTCCCTCAAGAATTCCTGGTGTACAAATTGTCTACCTAGGATTTTGGGTTCATTAGTATAAAACTTCTATTGACACTGCCACACTAGGCTGTGAGAATTCCATTACTTAACTGCGTCACTGGATTTATATAGATTTATGTTTGGTCTGCTTAACATAAAATTGCTTCAAGATCCACCTGCCTGACCAAGTTTCCCCGTCTTACTTCAAAATTTCTTACAAGTTCCCTCAGTAGATTGTTTTACATCTCATCAGGCTTTTCATTACTTACTTATTAGCCCATCTCCTCTGCTAACGTCGACAAGGAGCCAAAATGCTTCTGCAGACATCTGAATATGCACAATCTGGAGGCTGAAGTGCAGTCAGGTCAGTGGTCCCTATCAGGTCTGACCTGTAAGTACCTCCAGGCTTGGGGAACTCATCTCTCCATACTGGCCCTGCTCTGCAGGCAGAGCCAGTGCTGCTGGGGATCATACGTGCAGTAAGAAGTTCTTTCTCCCAGCTCTGACTGGTGGAGGGTAATGGTATAACTGGTATTTGCATCACTGCCGTTGGCAACAAAATACTGCAAAGGAAGATGAGAGACACCAATATGATTTTTATTATGCCCCGACATGTGTTATGTGTTGGGAGCTCTGTCCCTCAGGAGCTTTTGCCTGCAGCCAGTATGGCACAGACAGCTCCCCTGCTGCTCTGCAAACGCTCTGCCCCCCTTGCTGGTGATCGCGGGATGCCCGGGAAAACAGCGGGGAAAAACGCCGGGGAAATCACGTATGGGAGGGCGAGGCATATAAAACCAGCGAACTGCGACACAACCGTGGGCATTTCTTTGGGGTTCTTGGAGGGAGCAGGGCGCCCCTGGAGGTAACCTTGCTTCCTCCCCCCGCGTTTTCCTTTTGTTTCCTTTCGTTCCTGCCTTCCCTGTCCACACTGTCCTGTCCGCTGTGCCTGTTTCGCCGCTTCCCGAGGCAGCTCGTCAGCACGACAACCTCGTGTTTGCTACCTCCCCGAAGGAGCTGCCGCCGCCGCCCACAGTCCACTGCTATGTGTCCGGCAGTGCTCGCAGCCCCAGTCTGCCCGCAGCCGGTGTTTGCCGACAGCTCTGTTAAACACTGGATGATTCTGCAATGAGAAAACATGATCCTGCAGAGCCAGTAGTTTCTGCCATAGAAAGGTGCTGAAAAAGAACAGGCAGTACCTCTGCAGCCATCACTTAAAACAGGAGACCGCAGAAGCACATCTATTCCATTCTAGGCAATAAGAAAATGTAAGCTAAAAAAAAAATTAAAAACCAACAAAAACAGCTGAGAATGTGTGTTGCTTTTAAAATGTGTGGAAGTCCATCCTTCAACAGTTCCTATGATTTTTTTCTCTAAAGAAATGCTCCGCAGATAGTAGGAGTGGGTCACAGAGCAGGTCGTGTCCAAATCCTTCTGTTAAGTGCTGCAAACAAGTTAATCCATTGCAGTGAATTTCCAGCAGAAAGCAACTTCATGTTTTCCAAGTGCAATGACAGCCAGCAGTTTTGACACACATTTCATGACTTACAGTATCTTTTGCTGCCAATGGGTAGAGCTACTTTATGGCAAAGTTCAATAAATATACCAACACATGGAATCAAATGTTCCAATTGCTTACTTTTCAAATACACATACATGTGTACATATACATATATATTATAACATATATATACATATATATATATATAAAACAATACATATATATAACACACATATATATATATATATGTACATATATCCTTTGGCATTACATTGGTATGTGTTGACATACAAATTATGGTTTTATTAGTAGAATAAATAACTAAATACTATATGAATATAAATACTATTTATTATACTTTTGGATGAAGTCCAGAAGAGGGCCAAGAAGTTGATAAGAGGACTGGAGCACCCCCACTAAGAAGACAAGTGAGAAAGTCATGGCTGTTCAGCCTGGAGAAGTGAAGGTTGTGTGGAAACCTCATAGCAACCTTCCAGTGAGTGAGGGGACACTGGGAAACTGGTAAGGGACTCTATCAGGAACTGTAGTGATAGGACAAGGGGAAATTTAGGTTGCACATTGTGAGAGTGGTGAGTACTGGAAAAGGTTGTCCAGGGCTGTTATGGATGCCCCAACTCTAAATCTACTTAGGGCCAGGCTGGATAAGGCCTTTAGCAATATGGTCTAGAGAGAGGTGACCCTGTCCATGGCAGCCGGGGTCAAGACTAGATGACCTTTAAGATCTAGTCCAACCCCTTAACATTGTATGATCCTGTGATCAAATCCGTGTTTAATATGAGTTTCCTTTTCTATTTTACTCTGCATAATACTCCCTGTGAATAGAGATCTCAAGTACTCTCCTGAGGTGCATTTATTCTGTCTGTGCACAGACTAGGGGCTTATCTCAAGTGAGTGATTTCGATGACAGAGCCAAATTGTACCTCCACCTACTCTTGTTCACCTACTTGTCACATACAGCAAGGACATCTAGTCTTTGTCCTCATTTTTGTCTGTATTTCCCTTTTTTTGAGGTACATACTTAACCAAAGTAATTTTCTTATCTTCCTGCTTTATAAGTGAGACTTCTGCTGTCCTTATACCTGTGCACTGGCAGGTAATATCTATAAGATTTTTCATTTAAAATTAAGGGAAGTAGGGAGTGTAAACTGCAGACAGTTCCTATGAATATCACTTAGTAGCAAAGCCTGCTATACTAGACCTTTAGTTCTCAGACAGTCAGTTATCTGGCAAAATTGCTTCAAATGTTATTCTGGATGTGAAAAACATTAAAAAGTCATTGTAAGCTATTCACTGGGGTCAGTTTTAACTAAGGAGGTGTTGAGGAGGTGGTAAGATCTTGTTTGGTTCCTCACAGCCTTGCATGTATAGTTCCCTGACTGGCTGCAAGCATCCCCAAAGGGTTTTCCAAATAGTCAGAGAGTGCTGGAGTACACAAAAAACTTACTCCCATCAGTCTTGCCCTAAAACACTCAAACAGAAGATATGACAAATGATTATGCCAGTTGTCCACAACCTTTGGTTCCATCCAAGACAGAGGTTTTGAAAGTTTCTTGCATTATAGTTTCTTAAGTTGCAGAGTTCTTGTTACAACTTTTTATGGCACTGCAGTGAAATGCTCTTAAATAAATAGTTTAACCCATTTTCGGTCAAAGTACCAAGAATCAACAGAGACAGAAGTAGGCATAAGGCATATTGAAAGGATTCCTTAAGGTGGAAAAACGTTGTTATAACAGTCACTTTTAGTTTAACTCTTTGAGATTTTCTGTAATGTCATGGAATAGTTCGGCAATAAACACGGTCAGCTTCTGTCTTTTGACTTGTCCATTCAATAAATGCCTATTTTCAATTTCCTGTTTCTTTTATCTCTTCGTATTAGTCATTAATACCTATAAATAGAAGTTACTGCTTAAAAAGTTAACAATAGTGATGTGCTGCAGGAATAGCTCTTTTTTCTTTGACTGTATAGTGATACTAGTTTGTATGGTCTTTGAATGTAGTTTTTCAGTAGCTATCCTCTGTTGAGTTCTCAACTTCCTTTCAGATTTAACTAGAGAATTGACTGCTCTGAGGCTGTTAGGGAATCTCTTGAACTAGGAGCAGGGGTTTCAAAGGCTTTTTCATCCACCTTTTCTACTCTGAGAAAGAAGTAAAAGCAGTAACAGGCTTAGATTGTAAGGTGTGATCTAAAATATATATTTGGTTATAAATGTTTACCATTGAAAGCATGTATAAGAGTAAATGTTTGAAAAACTTTATTAAGCATATGTGAAAACTTATTACTTCTGATATTTCTAGGAGCTGAAAAATATATGAGAATAATGTTATTTTGTTTGGTCTTCGGGTTTTTTCTTTTTTAGTGCAAGGTTCCTCAGTGGACAAATAGTCTTTTTTTCATTGGTGTGTGGTCTGGCTGCTTTCTGCTACCAGAGTGGTGCTCCTCGTGGGTCAAAACACAAGAATAACCTAAAGCAAAGAGGACCTCAAAGAACGCTGTGTCCAATTTCTGTTGCATGTGCAGGAAATAAAACAATAATATAAAAAAAAAAAAAAAAGCAGAGGGCAAAAACCAACAGGCTAAGAATTGGGGCAGAGATAGGGAGCAATGATCTGCCAGTCTGCTGCCAGTCTTCTTGTCTGTTCTTGTTTGTTCTTTAACCTCCTGCCACCATGTGTAGTTGCTGAGATTGCTGACTCTAGTAGAGTTCTGTAATGAGGGGCTGCAGCCAGAACTGTGGGGGGAATTGCAAATTGCTTCTGCGTGCTGCCTCTCCCGTGTTTGCCCTCCACCTCTCCCACCATACCATTGACTCAAGATTTCTTTTTTTCTCAGCTAAGCTGAAATATAAAAATAGGACTTTCTTCATATTTCCGGGATGACTGCATTGGAAGGAAGGACAGAATCTTATTCTACTTTAATCTGCACATTTGGCAGGTTTGCCTAACCATCTGTATTTTCAGTGCATTTTCTACTTAACACTCTCTTTTAAGGTGTTAAAGTTAAGTGTAAAACAAACAACAACAACTGACAGAAAAAAAACCACAAAAAACCCAACCAAAAAAACCCCAAATAAAATCCTCCAAAACCTTTTCCACGACTTACAATGCTGAAATGAGAGGTACAAATGGCAGTTGTGTGGGAGTAGCTACAAGTGTTCTCAGAGCTATGCAAAATATTTATAGTGAATCCTGAGTATCCAAGCAAAGCTGCTTTTTAAAGATGCTCCAAAGTGTGTGAGCCTGTCAGGTAAGCCTTAGCCAAGTTTAGACTAAAGCTGAACTAAGTGCAGTTTGCCAAAAAGGGATTTATGGCTTTGGCTTTGAGTAGAAGTTGCAATATTCAGCATGGTGTTGGCATAGCTGGCTCTGCATAAAGAGAAACTTGGCAGTTTAGATTAAAGTTTCAGATGTTACATTAGTATTAAGAAAACCTGTTCAAAGTGCTGAAAGCACAGTATTTTTTTAATATTATAGAATATTCCTGTAACCTATTTATCTGTGGAATTAAAACTTTACCAAAAAATGAAAGTATTCAAAATAACTATATCTCAGAGCAGACTTGTAAATGCATTCTTAATTTGATGATAACTATATATATGAATTATTACTTTTCTTCTGACCATTTTTTAAGGTGGCTTCTGTTCTTAGATGTATGTGGTAGCAGTTGGCTGGTTCAACTGATGTTGACTGTCAGCAGGGTATGAGTTTTGCAGTCCTCAGTTATATTTATTTAGCCTTGATTACATTTATTATTGCTTTTTGGTTTTGATGTGAATTTTTAGGTCTTCACTGACACATGTCTTGTTCTATAGAAAAAAATGGGATGTAAATGCCTCAGGAAGTAAAGTGCAGATAAGCAGTAAACATTCCAGTAGAAACTGTGACAAGATAAATTGCATGATTGATAAGGATTACAATGGTTTCATCAAAACTTATGCTTAACACCAAATAAACAGTCAAATACTTGAGGACACTCAGCAGGTCCAAGTTGACTTACTGAGTGTAATCACCAGTTGATGAGGTTCCATTGCTACAGACAGAAGCAGGTTTTTGTAACAGTCTCTTTGAATACTAAGAAAAGAGTCACATTTAAACAAAGGGTCTGATTTCTATTTCAAAGGTTATAATTTCTGAAGAGCCATGAGTGGGAGAGGTTAAGCAATGGCTTAAGATGTTGTATCATATGACAAAGATGATTGTTCTGTCATAATAACAACCATAAAAGATCTTCAAGCTGCTCTCATAATAAAAGATGGTTGAAGAAGATAATGGCAAAATAAAACACACATTAAAGATTGAATACAAAAATACCATGCCTGCAATTTATCATCATTATCTCTGAAAACAAGGAAGGAAGGAAAGCTTTCATTGCAGAAAGAAATAGAGAATTTTATGTTTGGTGTTTGCCACTTGGTCACATTATTAATATTCCTGCATGTATGAATATTCAGTTCCATGGCTAATTAAAAAATTATTAGGAAAGTTGATATTATCAAATTTATATTATGCATTGTACAGTGGCCCTGATTATGATTTCTTAAGTATGATTCCTTTTATTTTGTGAATAGTTTTTTGCTGTGCATAGACTAGCTTTTGAACTTAGTGAAACCTGCAATTTATTTATATTAATTAAACTTGTAATTTTCCCGAAAGAAGTAAGCACTTGTGTAAATCAGGGTTAATCCAAAGCAGTCTTTGGCCAGCCAGTGATGGAAAACAACATAAGAACTTCCAGTAAACTAATGAAAACTCTAGGGAAGTTCACAAGAAGTCAGCCAAGGCATTGAGTAGCACACCCACCACGAGTAGCAGCAGCACCCCTGACCATTGACAACCACTGAGGAAGAACAGTGTGATCAGTAAATTAACAAGGAAAATATGTCCTTGGACTGGTTACCAGGAATAAATCGGCATAGTCCAGACAGAGAATGAGATTAAATCTCACCCTGATAAAATAAAAAAAACGGAAGTGAGACAAACCAAAGCATAAACCATCACACAGAAATTACAGTATTGAGAGACAGAGCATCCAATGCTGATCCAAGTATGGACAGCTCTTCTGTTTTCTGTGTGCTTTATTGGGGTTGTTTACCAACCCTGGCATCAATAAAGGTGTAACTGGAAAAATAACAGTGTTTTTTGAGCCATCATGTTCTCAGGATCAGAATGAACCATTTCTGGTAACTGAGGTCTTTTTGTGGTCAGCTTTTTTCAGAAGCCTTGATTTTGCTTTCTTCAGGAGCCTTGATTTTGCTTTAAATACTCTCTTTTGGAAAAATAACTTTCAGTGATGTAGTCATGTGATGATAGTTAGCAAATAAATTTTTTCCAAATTAAATTAGGAACTCAAAGAGTGTCTCTGTAGAGTGCCTACAATTTCTGTTAGTGCTGATACATATCCAGAAGCAGGTTGGGAACTGTTATAATGGGGTGATGAAATTACTTTTCTTTCCCAAAAGTATTTTTAAGATCTTTTATTTTTATATATAGAAATACCATTCCTCTACAACTGATGGTGTGTCTGAATGCAAAAAACAGGTTCTACAATCTCAGGGTAGGGTATCTCAGACATTATTAAAATACTAGTGGGGAAGTATGTTGTATATTAGTTTAAAAACAGGTGTAATGCTTGGTGTGTTTCTGTTTATCAGAACGATTATAAATTATGTGATACAGTAGGCTTCTTGATTTTCTCCGTGTGTGTAAAAAGGAGGTGATAAAGAGATTCATTGATTGCCTGTTGAACAAGTCTGTTGTATCCTTTCGTATTACTAGTAATGGAGTTAACTCCATTTTGAAATTTGGACATGCTGTAGTGTCAGCACAGTAAGTTGGAGCACAGAGTTAGAGGACAGAGACAGTGAGACTTGGAGTGTCCAGTGTGCAGTGAAGGTTTTCTGTGGACCAATCCTCCAGTTCTGCATGGGATCTCATGAGATGTAAAACATCTTAATGTATTCTGTCCTTTTATTGACAGCTGTGGAATTCTATCCTTAATTTTCTGGTTTCCTGCGGCTGCCCCTCAGAATAAATAAATCAGTCTGTTGCATAGGAGAATCCCCCTCACACACATGCATGAGCAAAATCTTCTCACAAATTATATTTTGTACATAAGTAGCAGGAAAAAACCTCCCTTCTCTTTTATAGAGAAAATTCAACAGTCTCTTTGGGCAGCTTGTTCCCCTTTAAATAATCCCCATGTTAATGTTTTCCTCATGTCCAGTTGGAACCTTTCCCATTTCTCCTTAGGTCCATTCTGTTATTGTGTTGACATGTCCCACTGCCTTCATAACTTCCTCTTGTGGCATAACGTAAAGCAGCACTGAGGCTGATCTCAGCTCACTGACCGGAGAGATCCCATTAAACTTTTCCACATGAGCTTTCTTTCAGATAGTTGTACCTGTGTTTATATGGATATTGTTTTCCCTGATGTAACAGTGCAAAAGAGCCAGCCAATCAGACCAGCTTGCTAGATGAAATAGGTGCTTAATTGTGTTCCATGAGCAAATATCAGTAAAATAACCAGCAGCCTTGGCAGTCTCCTGCAAGCTTTTTTTGAAATAGACACTACATTTGAGAAGAACTGTAGGTTGACTGTGCTTCCTCCTTCGGACAACCTAATTGCTTGAAGTAGTTCTCACCTTCCTCCACGGGAAATTAATTACTACCACTTTTTACTCTTTTACTGTGGCATTTTACTAATGCTCCTATTATAATGTAACTGTAATTGGAATGGGGTTAAATATTTTGTAAGTAGTCCTGTGGGCCCAATGCACAAAATTTATGTAATATTACCATTACAACCTCTAGAGTCCTAGTTCTTTAGCTTAGTTGTTCAATCTGCTTCCAGGGAGCCCAGGTCAAGCTCTTAGGTTATTAGTCAGTTATTGCACTCTGGAACCCAAGGGATTCTCATGGCCCTCTGGCATATGCTTGGGAACTGAGGAGAATGGCTCTCAATTTATGTGCAACAGCAGAGGATACTGGCACTAAGCTGAGATTTAGAACTTGAGTTTTTGAGTTTAGGTTAGGTTTCTTTGATGAAATCTTCTAAGAATAAAAAGTAATATTTCCCATAATTTTAACAGATATGCCATTGCCTATGTTACTAATATCCACACCCTGACCAACTTTTTTTCAATCCTTTTGGAGGCTGTAGGTTTCTGGCAGGCCTGCCAGCAGAAATTGACTAGTCTCTGCATTTCATACTTAGTCCAACCATCAAGGACAGGGCCTGTGTGTCTCTAAAAAAAAACCATAATATTTCCAACTTGTCTGGAGTTTTTTATGTGATAAACAGATAGAAACAAATAATACAATGCCAACAATATGCTTATTTTCATAGCATTTTGTGACTATTTTTACAGTGTTAAAGGTTGAAGTGAAGACAAACATAAGGAAAGCCAAAAGCATGTTGCAGGATGGTTCATTCTCAAACTGGTCCTTTTCAAAAAGTCCATTGAGACTGTGAAAGCTGTGATGCACTGACACAACCTTAATATCTGCATCCTGCCCATGTTCATTCAGAGTAAATGACCTGGTAGCTACTGGCATGAAAAGAAGCACAAAATCAGCATGATTACTGCATGACATCTTCATGTGTATGGTCTTTGAAACTCAGTGCTATTTGGGCAGGACCATTTGATTTGTTGGCTTCCTGGTGGTTTCTAACAGGGACACTGGTTGTCAGAATAAAAACCACAAAACCCTTTTGATGCTTCAATTAAAACCACAGTGATGGCACAAACTCATTGTCTACAGTGTGTTATCTTCTTGAGATTCTAGATTTGGAGAGGAAATAGGTCAAAGAAAGTTCCATCCATTTTCCAGCCAAGTAAGGATTATTCTGTCCCTCAAGAATTCCTGTTACAATATTGTCTACCTAGGAGTTTTGGGTTTCATTAGGTATAAACTTCTATTTGTAAGGCATTACTGTAATGATTTACAAAATGGGAGAAGTAAAACACATTTTTTGAATCTGCTGTCTTGGCCTTTGACTTATCCTGTTCTTAGACATTGAAATAACCTCCCTGAGTCCATGTGATTGTTAAGCAAGGACCCAGAGATGTGTCTCATCCTCCATCTGCAGAGTTACATCAGACACAAGGCCAAATTAAGGAGATAATTGTGGCACTTTATTCCATGTTTATTTGTTTTAGAAAAGTGGGTGTCCACACTTGAGACTGCATGGGAGAGTGACTTCTCATGGACCTGTTTGCCAATGCCTTATGCCTCTGCAATTTTGAAAGACAGGTTTTCTGTGCAGCATTTTCAGCTGACGGGTTTTCTTGAAAGTATAAAACCACTTGAAATGCATGTACATCTTTTGTGGCTAGGCCCTAGGAGACTGAACTCTGAATTTCATGTTGTCACTATAATCTGTTCTTCTTGGGGTTTTTATCCATTTCATATCCATTAAACAATTTAAATGAAAATAAATCCATTTGCTGGTTCCATTTTCTTTGACCTATGCCAGAGTCCTTGAATTTGTTTATGGAATGAAAAGATAATTTTGTTTCCTTTTTCATGTCTCAACGTGTCTGCATCAATTCTTTGTATTTACTCATATGTATCACAAAGAAATTCCTGTTAGTGAGTTGCTCTGAGTTGTCATGACAAATAAACAATAATCTGCAAAACTGGGAAAATGTTTTATCAAAATAGATGTTTTTAACAGTTTTTTCTGGTAGTTTGCTGTTAAAAGATTCACACACCTTGCTGTATAATTTTATGGCAGCTGTATGAGGGTGTTTCCAGTTTTCAGGCAGCTGGGATTGAAATCCTGTTGAATCCCATTAGCTTCTGTTAAATGTCACTTGGGACTAGATGGTTTTGTCATATAGTTTTGGCAATAGAAATTATCAATTTTATATCATGAGTGTTGTTGGCTGGAAATTAATATATATCTTGGATATTTGCAGTCTCTAAGTATTTTCAAAATTCCTTTCATTAGAAATGAACATTCCCAGATTTAATTAGATGAAACTATTTCTAATCCTGAGTTAGTACTTCACTGCCAATGGATACCTTTGAAAAGTATTGTTCTGTTTAGTACAATTGACTTCAGGGGTTCAGAGAACAATGTGAATTACAAAAAAATATTACAAAAAATGCAGAAGTCTTCTCTCTGTGCTATTTTGGTACCCCTTCTTTAGTAATTACTGAATAAGTTGATTTGTCAATTGGAGTAGTTTCTTTTTTCTCTGTTAAGTGTAACTTAAGGTAAGTCAGATTTCATATTGAGAAGTTAAATTACTGGATTTCTTTACAAACAAAAGACAGTTACAATACTTTTCTTGGCACAGTCTAAAGGTCAAAATTAGCAAGTTTTAAAGAAAAACTACAGAGGCATACAGCAGAGCCTGTGTTGTAATCAGAAATTAAAACCAATGTTAAATGGGTGGATATCACAGAGAATTTTATTTACAGTTACAGTATCTGTGACAGCAGCACTGCAGTTTGCAAAAGGTAAGATTGCAAAAAGCCAGCAGGTCATTAAGCAAATAAAGAATTGTGGCTAAAGAACAGCAGCCAAATACTATTTTAAAGATGCCTTTAATCTTGTTTTCACTATTTTGCTCGTTTTGGGATTGCGGCTTTCCTTTGCAACTCTGTATGTTCAATCAAATAATAATTTTCTAATACTTCTGTGTGTATATGTGTTTATGTATTTTTTAGTGGGAGAGCTCAGGATTTTAACTTACTTGTAACTTTTAACACTTGGTGTAACTCTGATGGACAGTGATGCCATCCATTATTTTCCAAAGAAAGCTCTGATCCAAGATCCCTGCATTTCACAGGCTGATGTTCTCTTTCAATCTCTGTTTCAGGGTCTTTATGTCTTTGTGGTATATTTTATCCTGCACAACCAACTTTGCTGTCCTGTGAAAGCAAGTTATACTGTAGACATGAATGGGCATACAGCTCCAGGATCAGCGTTTTTCACACATGGCAGTGGTCTGCCAGCTGTGGGAGGAGAGATCAGCAAGTCCACGCAGAACCTCATCAGTGCTATGGAAGAGGTGAGAGTGCTCTGTAGTGCTCTGTAGTGCTCTATAGTCATTTACTTGTGTATTGAAACGTATCTGAAGATTTCAATGTAGTTCTGCAGTGTAATACACAGGAATGAGAAGCTAAATACTACAGGTTGACTTTGGGGAGGGGGAGCTGTCTTTTTCATTTATGTTAATGACAGAATAGTTATCTTTATCCACGGTGTTTTTGGAGCTTACTGTGCCCTGATAACCTCTCTTCTAGAGAATTTTCCCTATTCTACTTGAGTCTTCTGTTTATTATGGAGGTGAAATTAAAATATTGAAGTTAATTCTTTCAGCTTACTATAGGTCTTACATGAGTCTTAGGTAGTTGATTTCTCAACGATGTGATGTTCAAAACTTCTGGAAATTGTAATAAAGTTAGAATAAAATTGGAATGGAATGGGGAAGGGAAGGGAAGGGAAGTGAAGGGAAGGAGGGAGGAAGGGAAGGAAGGGAGAGGGAAGGGAAGGAGAGAAGGGAAGGGAAGAAGAGGAAGGAAGGGAAGGGAAGGGAAGGAAGGAAGGGAAGGTGCATGGGTTGACCATGGCTGAATTCCAGGCACCCACTAAAGTGTGTCTCTCACTCCCCTCTGCAACCGGACAGGAGAAAAAAAATATAAAAAGTGTTCATGAGTTGAGATAAGATGCTAAAAGATCATTCACCAAACACTGTCATGGGCAAGACAGGGTCAAATTAGAGATATTAATTTAATTTATTGCCAACAAATCAGACCAGAACAATGAGAAATTAAACAAGACCTTAAAAATTCCTTCCCCCCCTCACCAAGCTGCCCACCTTCCCCAGCTCCAGCTCCTCCCCCAGCAGCACAGGGAGATAGGGTTATGGTCAGGGTTATGGTCAGTTCATCACTTGTGACTTCTTCTGCTGCTCAGGGAGGGAACTCCCTCTCCTCCTTCAACATGGGGTCCTTACCATGGAAGATAGTTCTTCATGAGCTATCCCAGTGTGAATCCATCCCACAGGCAACAGTTTTCCCCAGACTGCTGCAGAGTGGGCCACTCTTCTGTAGGGTGTAGTCTTTCACAGACAGGCTGCTTCAGCGTGGTGTCTTCTCTCCATGGGCCTCCCACCAGGTCACAGCCCCTCTCAGGCATCCACCTGCTGTGATGTGGGGTTCCTCAAAGGGCTGCAGGTGGATCTCTGCATCCCTGTGGACCTCCATGGGCTGCAGGGGCACAGCTGCCTCACCACACATTGCACCATGGGCTGCAGGGGAGTCCCAGCTCTAGTCCCTGCAGCACTTCCTCATCCTCCTTCTCCACTGACCTTGGTATCTGCAGAGTTGTTCTCACAGATTCTCACCCTACTCTTCACTTGTCAACCTGCTCTTCTACTGCACAATTACATCTGTGGAATAACTTCTTTTTCTTCTTCATCTTCTTAAAAATATTATCACCATTTCTAATTGGTCCAGACTTGGCTGTGGATCTGTCTTTGGAGCTGCCAGGGATTGCTTTACCAGGCATGGAGGAAGCTTCCAGTATGTTCTCATGGAAGTCACCCCTGTAGGCGCCCCTATATCCCCCCCACTACCAAAACTTGACCATGAAAACCCAATACAGAAGGGTAGGAAAGGGAAGGAAAAGGGAAAGAGGAAAGTATATAATGTTAGTGTGTATATGTATATGAAAATTTTTTAAATTAAAAAAGGCTTCCTGGTTCATTATAGAAGTGACAGAATAGCTGGTTTCAAAATCGTCTGGTTTTCAGTTCAGCTCTGGTCATAGTTTCCAGTTTCTATGCAATAGATAGGATGATTACTGTATTTCTGTATGTAATTTTTTTACCTCTGCAGGTGCCTGCAGACTGGGAGAGGGCATCCTTGCATCCTGCTACTCATGCTGGTACTACTGCCTTTAAGCAGAGTCCACAAAATGGCAATGTTTTCCACCCTTCTGGAGGATTCAGTACCAGCTCATTGGCTGCTGATGAAGAATCACAAGAATTTGATGACCTGATATTTGCTTTGAAGACTGGTGAGTGACTCTTCCTTTGCCCCTCCAGGTTTATTTCATTGCTATGGTGTACTCACCCTAATGGTGCCACCATTCCATGAGATAGAGTTAATGAGATCTGTTAATAAAGTGTGATTCCCAATGAAAATCTTAAAGATCAGTCAACATGGGAATGTCTGATAAGACAGCCAAAGAGGCAAAGGAGAGCTACCTGCTAAGGTGTGACAGGCACAAACCAAAGCCCAAGTAAAGTACAAATAGACTTGCTTGGTAGCAGAACGTCACCTAAATGATCTTTGGGGATACCACTGAGCCTTGCAAGAGACAACAGCAAGGTTAAGTGATCTGACACATATTTCAGAAGCTTGTTCAATGATACCAAGAAAAGTCAAGCTGAATGAAAGACTGGGAATCCTGATAAAAAGGGGATTTTTTTTATTCAGTAAGTTCACAATGCTATATATCCTAAGCCAATTTACATTGCAGAAAACTCCTTTAATTATGGGACCTTCAACATGTGAAGGACATGGATTGATTCCAGAGGAGGGCATGAAGAGGCTCAGAGGGTTGGAGCTCTTCTGCTGTGAGGAAAGGCTTGAGAGAGTTGGGGTTGTCAGCCTGGAGAAGGGAAGCCTCTGGGGAGGTAACTTTGGGAGAGCTTTAAGTCCTTTACAATGCCTAAAGAGGCTACAAGAGGGCTGGAGAGGGACATTTGACAGGGGCCTAGAATGGTAGGACAAGGGTGAATGAAAGAGGGCAGGTTTAGATCAGACATTAGGAAGAAACTTCCCTCTAAGTGTGGTGAGGCCCTGGCGCAGGTTACCCAGAGACCCTTCCATCCCTGGAAATGTTCAAGGCCAGGTTGAATGGGCTATCAGAAACCTGGGCTAGCGGAGGGTAGGAAATAGATACCTTTAAGGTCTCTTCCAACCCAGTCCATTCTATATTCAATGAAAATCTGTTTTATTGTACTTAATGATATTTCTTGACATTTTGCAGACTAGATCTACTTTGCTGGTGGATAAATATTTTTTGGTGAGACTTTTGAAGCTAGATGCAGAAGCTTACAGCTGCAATCTTATTTTTTAGATATGTAAAAAAGCTTTTACTGTTTAACTTCTTGAACACTATGAAGGAAATCAGATAATTCATAGATAGTTAATAAGATATGAAACCATATACATCTAACACTCCTACTATTACACAATGTTTACTGCTTAAGTAAATCAGTTGGCATCAGTAAACTGCAGAAGACTGAATCTGAAGTCATGAAGAGCAATCTAGGCAATACCTGAAATATAATACAGTTCAACACATATTCAGCACTTAATTACTTTTTCCTAAGTCCTCGATCCCCATCTCTAGTTAATTTGTTTTCAATCCTTTTAGAGGAAGGAGGTCTAAAGCCAGCTTTTGATTTTCTTGCCTATATTCTGTCTTCTTTCTTCTTTATTAATATTTCATTGTAATTTGGTTTTATGAACCTTTTATATTAAAGTGATTTGAAGCAGTAACCTCAGGCCACTGTTGGAGGAAAATATTTTTCTTTGCGTTGCTGATTCAAGTAGTGCCTGACAAGTTTACCCCAATGCTTATTCCTGTGGCCACATTGTGTCCCCAGCAGTATTACAAGAGTAAAAAAACCATCATTTCTAAACCATATCAGTTGTCCCATCTGGATTCATCCCTACACACATTTGAACAAGATGAGCTGAAGAGATGATGTTAGAGCATCTTTGACCAGCAAAGTAAATGTTTATCAGCTATTGTCTCAGACACAATGTCTAGCCCAACATGTACTTAAAAAAAAAACCAAAAAAAAACCAACAAAAACCCATGCTATTCTGGAACTAAAAATTTGTTTTATTATTGTCACCTGTTCTCCAGTTCATTTCAGTGCATGGCTAAAGAGAGGGAGGAAGGGAACCTACATGGAAGCAATAAAGAGAGATGAGGTGGTGGAAAGTGGGATTTTTTTCTCTGTTTGGCAATACAGACCTATGCTGCTGAAGTACTCACTGAGCAGTGGACTAACAAGAGTTTTATGATAATGGTTAAGCTAGCAGGCACTGAAATGAGCTCATCATTTAGTCTCTCAGCACCACATTTCTTCCTCTCTTATGTCATTGCTTGTGCTCACATGAAATCACAACAGCTCAGGTTAGATTTCTCCTTTTCTTCTTCCTCTCACCTCTCTTTCTCCCCCACTCTACATCAGTTTGATGCCCTTCAAGCAGGAGTCCTGGCTCCAAGGAAGAAGCTGTCTTTGGCTATTGGAAGTCAAGAACCTCTTTTCTAAGCAGGGTAAAATGTGTAGTCAGCTAGGGTGCTTTTGTCTGTCATTTGCTGTGTGAGGTGCTCCTCAAACCCTTTTAGAACAGTCTTCATTTCAGTAGGCTGAGAATTCCTCATTCTGGAGGAACAAGAAGAAGGTGCTTTGCCCCACGTTAGCTGGTTTTATCACTCCTAAACTTGGGAGTGTTGCTTTTTCTCCACAGAGAAACTTTGGGTTTTTTTTTAACTTGTCAGTGTTTAGTAATTTGCAGCATGCAGTGCAGGACCATAAAAAGTTATACTGGTGCACTCGGCCTTGTTGCTGAAGGAATGTGCTATAAAACTGTGCACTTAGCCCTTGGTTCCAGTCATTAGTGCTGGGCCTAATTGCAGATTAACCTGAAATACAGGCTGGGTCAGATGGAGCATGCAGCTGCAGTTCTAGCAAATCAGGTGGACGGCAGTGTACTGTTTCTTAGACACCTAAAGTTATGCTAGCTTTGTGCAGGCTAGGTAGGGTGGTAGGGTTTTTCTGTTTCATGTGAGAAATCCGATGAGCTTCTCATTTCATACAACCATTGTATTTAAGTGCTTTATCAATTAACTCCTCCTTTTCATCAAATATACTCATGTCCATACAGAAATACATAGTTAGGATTCACTCTGCTCACTACATCACATCATTTCTTTTATTTTGGAAATCTTTTGAAAGGCAAGCCAGCTCCAAGGTGGCTTATGTGAAAGATATAATAGAACAATTATGGTAGGAAAAATAATTTAGGGATGTGTCCTGTTCATTGATATGTACCTTTTCTCTTTTAATATTTATGATTTTTTGTTAGTTTATTGTATTTCATTTCTGGCTTTTATAGTGATTCAAACAGCTTCTATTGAGAAAGTTAATTATTTATTGATTAGTTTTTGTTGATTTCACTAACTGCCTTTAAAAATGCTGCAATTTTGGAGTAGATCTCATTTTCCCTCTGATTTCTTGTATAAGGTTTATATTGATAGGCAATTTAGTAAGACCTTTGCCTTCCAGATTGCAACAGAGTCATATGTTATTGTCATTGAGGATAAAGCCCAATATACCAGAATTCCCTGAGGATTTCTACTCAGGGTAAGGGTAGGGAGTTATAAAAGGACCAATCTGTCCCAAAGCAGCAAGCTGCCCATCAGCATTGCTCTGAAGCATGGATACCATACATGCACCGCAGCTTCCCTGATTTCTGGGCTGCCTCTGTATTCCCATATCTTACAAATACTCTCTTTCTGTGATGCACAAAACAATTAATTCCTTTGGATGAGATGTGAGACCAAAACACAGCAAAGCCTTTGAGGGGGCCCCAAACTCCTCCTGGGGTGACAGGTGATCCACCATGGTTGTTTTAGATACATATTCATCAGAATACTGCTACATTCATATTTTATTGTATTTTTACTCTTAAGAGAGGCAATTGTGATGAAAACATTACATAAATATTCCAATATTTCTCTAATACTATGCAAATATTGTAATAATCTGATATGGAAAACAGCTGGAAAAAATCTACTGAAGAAGTTAAAAACCCCATACAAATGCAACTATTTCAATAGCAATGCTGTGTAAAATAGTTCATGATTTTCAATCTAATACAGCTAGGGTTCCAAAGTCAGCATTTGATAAATCTTGGTGACACCAGTGTAGGTTCCTGGTTTAAGAATCACGCATCCAATGCAGCCATCCTGACCCAGAGGGAACATTTGAAATTTCAATTCTGAAAGCTATGCAGTGCAGCATTCTGGAGACTGTTACAGGGCAGATAGATGGTAGGTGGCAAAGTCCCTGCCTTATCAGCCTTCATAATTTCTGTTTTGAAGGGCTTGCTTCATAGAAGACAAAAAGGAACTAAAAGTGGCTAGTTTGCATATTCATTCAGTTTATTGTCTGGGGTTGTCACACATATGCTACCTGATGGATGTTGAATGTGACTGACCCAGGAAGCATTTTTAGTTCAATCTGAACTTTATTTATAGAAGTCTGGGTGTCTGTTGGTGCCATTTCTGTGAAGTCAAAACCCTGAAAAAAGAATTAAAGGTGGTTTATGTAGCTTATTCATATACATCCCACACATATAATAAAAATCATGATTGATTAAGCAAGATACAAGTGCTTGACAGATTAAAAGTTTCCCCAGAGATATGAGTGCAGTAATTACAAAACAAATTCTGTCTCCCTTAAAATGTTTTAGTGAAACTCTGAGCTATCACTGAGCAAGCAGATGGTGGTGTTCAGGGCAGGTAGGATGCACTGGTGTAGCCGTTCACCAGCAGATGTCAGTGGAGGGACCCCTCTGGGTCTGAAGCCTGAGCTGTGACTTTTCAGGTTCTAGCTAGTCCTTCCACATAAAAAGAAAAGGAAAAATGCTTCCTTTTCCTTCCTGTTTTTCTTAAAATAGTTCCTTCACAAACTGGGGAAAAGTAATACTCCATGCTACATAGCTACTACCCAACTTAAGCATTCCTAGACGAGTGCATGATTTTTGGGATCTGGTTGAGTTTAAATTCCACTCTAAGCTGAGAGCACAATGGACCAATGAACTCTGTGAAACTCTGTCATGTAAACAGTCATACCCTTTCCAGTCTGCCGATTGTTTGGTAAGCTGGTATCCTGGTTACGTTTCAGTTCTTATTCCTAAAAAGGATCAGCTCTAACAGAGTTTGTCTTTGCACCATCAGCAGGACAAAACGGTTGTAAACCGAAGTACCCTATTTCAGTCTCTGGCTTACCAAGTTCCTGATAAGAACCTCTGTAACAAAAAAGATTGTCTTTGACTTTGTGCAAAGCACTCACAAAGCCTGCATATTTATGACATTTAAGGATATACATAGTGTAATACCGTTAGACCAGTGCCCAATGTTTTTATATTGAGAGAAAAAGATTCTTTAAGAAATCCCATGCTGAATAACTGCCACTTTACCAGTATGGCCACTGGTAACACAAATATCTTTCTAACCCAAACAGTCAATGTTCACCTTAAAATCTGAGCCCAGGGTGATCATATTTATGATTTCAAATGGTTTTAAATATTGGGGACTTTCAGTTTTTGAAATGTGTACCCTTTTCAGGTTGATTTAATGTCTTCAATGAATTTCACTGTTGATGATGCTACATAAGAAGAATTCTGTTATTCGTTCATTCAATGTATTTTATTTACTTCAGGGTATTTACTTGTTCTTCCATTCCCACATGGTAAATACAACAGTCTGATTCATCCTCTCTATTACAGTCATGTTTCCTTTCTAAAACAATCAAATACCAGCCAACCAAAATAACTTGTTTAAACAATTGCTATGTTTCCCAGGACCTTCAAGCACCTTTTGGATGTTAGATTCTGGCTCAATAGAAAGGTTAAATGTGCATACAAATTTAAATCATTCATACAAACTCAATTCATTTATAAACAAGTATTTTAATGACTCTGATCCTAGTCTTGACTTTGTTACTGTACTCTGTATGTTGATGGATTTTTACTCCTGTCATGCTCTGACAGTAGCTGTTGTTTTCTCAAGAGCTTGGATCATGCAGACCTAAGGACTCATGAGTGTCACATGAACACACATTCCCTCCACAACCCAAACACCCAAACCATTTGTAAGAAGGGTCACAGTGCAGCATACCCACTTTTCTCCTGGATCATAGAGCATGGGTCCAAGTTTAGCTCCTACCAGGACTTTTTCCAGACCTCTGCAGGAAAACATGGCTGATCCTGTAGGGTCTTCTGAATGGATTCTCTGGACCAAATTCCATATTCAAGATTGCAGCCTGATTTTCTCACAGCAAAGCAGCACATCACTGCTGCCCTCTTTGCAGTACTTCTTTTCTCCTTCACAGGTGGTGGGAGGGAGTGTGGTAAGGAAAAACATTGTAAAAATGGAAAAACAGAGAGCATAGAAAGAGATGAAGAAACTAGAAAAAAGTTAAATTACCCTTGTCTTTTCTTTTGTCAACCAAACCAAAAACTGGAATGTCAGCTGATGTAGAAATAAGAGATACACTGTGCACCTGATAGAAACTAGAAAATATTTTTCACCATGAAATGCAAATCACTGCCTCTCCCAGCAGGGCTGTTTTGAGCCAAATGTCATTTCCTGCCTTGAACTGCATGTAGTTACAGATCTGCTTCTGTTGAAAACAAATAACTTCCCTCATCATTTGTAAGTGACATTGCTGCAAGATCATGCCTCTAAGTAATCTGTCTTGAAATCCTCTTGCCTCATTATACTGATATGCAGTTCCCAACAAATTTAAAGCTTATGTACCCTAAGCCCTCAAAAACCATGCATTGTGTAGAATTTATTCTACAACTCAAGGAGAGGAGCTGATAAAGCACGAGGCTTATAATTCAGACAAATATTCTGTGAAAAAATGGTCTGAAAAAAATAGATCAGGGTTATGCATCTTCATACTAATCAGTTCAAACTTTCCCCACAAAAAAGTCCAATCCTCCTCAAACAAATAGGAAGCAGAAAGCTAACAGAAGTCCTGTGACAAAAGGATGGAGAAGGTGACCTCTTGAGGTCTCTTCTAGACGTGTTTTGGAAGTTTCCTTGAACCAAAGTCTACTATTGCCTTCCAGTAGAAGGAAAATATAATGCACCAGTTTGTGCTAAATGTGGGTTTAAAGAATATTTGGTCAGCATCTTTTCTCATGTTGAGAAAATTAAGACAGCTGGAATTATGGTTTAACGTGGAAATTGTATCATTAAAAATCAATTCTTCATGAGGAAGTCCTTGGAAAGACCCTACTCTTAACAGCCTGTTTATGAACCCAGTCTAAGATATGTTTTTCTGATTTCAAAGCAAGTTCTAAATATTGTCCCATTTACTGGGCCAAATAAAGTGACTGACTTTACTATGGAATTATGAAAATGGGTATCTGGATGGTACAAATCTATGTCAGATAATATTATAATCCATGGATTCATAATGGTAGACTAGTAAAAGGAAACTTGCCACATGGTTGTGGGATATAGGGAAACATTTCAATAATCAGAATAAAGCAGAGTGGCATAGGGTAGACCCATTTCTTTGTTGAGATTTCCTTCTCACTAATTGTTGTTTTTGTTGTTTTTTTCTCTATTTCAGGTAGCAGTCTTCAGTGTCATGATTTAACAGTCTTGTCATGGCAGCACTGATGGTGGCAGTCATGGCCATGCCCCAAATTGTAGAGCTTAGGAAATACCCATACTGTATACTCACCTCTAACTTCACACGTTGCTTGGTTTTGTTGTTGCTTTTTTCTTTTTTTTCTTCTACACTTTTTGTTTGACTTTTAATCAGGCTCGTTATTTATATTTGTACTTCCTTTCTCACAAACATCTATCATGATTTGTGAATTGCTTTAGCTTATACTGAATGTTTAACAAGAATGTTTGCTTGAGGTTTTATATTCAGAAAACAAACTGTAATGTTTTTTACAGTGTGTGAGCATCAATAGATACCATGCAATTGTCCTTCGATTTGTAAGTAGATGATACTTTCACAGTACTGGTAGGTTTGTTTATTAACCTGTACATTAACACTGCATTAATTAAAGCAATAGAGTCTGTTTGATACAAACCGTCTGTAATTTCTTTTTACTGATTATGAAGATGAAAGGTGATGCAGACACCCCGTTGGATAGGAAAGCTTTCTAGTGGCACAGTGTTAAGTTTCCTAAGATGTACTGTCCTCAATGTGTTTTGAGTGCCCAAGTCTGTGAACAAATTCAAATGAAGGCACAAGTCTTGAGCCAAAGAGATTGAAATTTAAATCATGACATGGTAAATGTGCGATGATCTGAAACATACAGAGGGAAAAGGAGATGAAGGACAAGAGTGAAATCTCTGGCAGCTGTGTGCTTTTAAATTCTTTATCTTGCTGATTTCATAATATTAAGCTTTCTCATTCTTTTCACAGCCAAAAATAAGGGGGAATTCCAAAGAGCTGAATTTTCATGTGTGCCATGTAGGTGTTCCTGTTCTGATTGAAGGGTTCAAGTATTACATTACAGAGTTAGATCAGTAATCTGAGGCCATAAATGAGCAAGAAAAGTTCCTCCCTTGGAAGAAGAAAAATAACAGGGGAAGTATTTCATAACTGAGGGGGTAGGTAAGCTGATCTTGTAGGAATCATTAACTCTGCTGATGCACAGACAGTCTGGAAGAAAAACATGTTAAATCAGGAGACCAAGGGAATTTTCCTCTGAACATTTCTCAGTGTTGTATAGATATACAGTAAATGAGAATACAGGTCTTTTATACCTTCCTCAGGAACTTGACTAAAGGCTTCACACTGGGTAAGGGCTGAATAACAGCCTCTCTCTTTAAAAGAAAACTTTTCTTATGGAAATCTTCCAATGAATTTGCTAGAGTAATATGCAAATTTTGCTGTATGCAATTAATCGTTGAGCTTAAAAAAAACCCAACAAAACAAATTTCACTTCTGTGTCACAGTTCCATAACAGCTGATAGGACTGCACAGCTTATAGTCATCACTTGTGTCCAAGGCAGATATCAGCTTTAAGGTCTATGTTTTCAAAAAAAAAAAAAAAACCCTTACAGACACAAAGGAATGCTGATTTCTACTCAGAAAAACTGTAAAACAAGTGCTTTTAAAGGATACATTTGAATAGAGAAATGTCTGTATATAACTAGTATATGATCTGCTGCATTGAGTCTTAAATTTCTGACTCATAGGAGTTTTGTCGGTCTTTGTTGGTCCCTGTGGTCATGGTACAGAGCCAAGTCTTTTTGGTAAATGTCAAAAGTTAGTGTGGGGTTGAATGTGTGGATGGGGGACAGTAAATGAGCCTTTCTTCATTGTGGACAATGCACAGGGCAGGCAGGAAGAGCCGGAGCAGAAGGGGCAGCTGTTAAAACTGGTTGCAGTCCATCAAAGGCATGTATAGATGCATGCAGATATATACAGTGGGCAACTTCATGCAAAAGTGAGCCATCCAAGCAAATGTTATAATTCATTTTTTGCCCATACTACACCTGATGAGAAGGAGCTTTCTGAGCACTGGAGTGAACTGCAAGTACCATTGAAATCATCCTGGAGTTAAAATTAGTTTTGGATGTTTTGCAATATGGTACATTTTTGTTTTCTACACAGGAAACCTGGCTCATTCTTCCTGAACAAACTTAGATGAAGTAAACCTTATTTATGCTGATCCTTCTCATCTACCCAGTAAAGCCTTAATGTGAAGCCTGGCCCTGCAGAGCTATTGCAACACTTGCTCAGTTGTGAGCAAGTCAGGGCTGTAACAGATGTTTCATTACTCGCAGTACATGCTACTACATGCTGTGAGAAAGCTTATAAAAGAGGCTGTTTGTTTGGTTTGACTCATCACCACAAATGTTAATATTTTATGTCACTTCAACTTGTTGCACAACTGGCCTGGTTAGGGATTTACTGTAAATGCATCAGCATTTTCTGAGCAGATCAGTAGGATGACATCTGCTGCCAGCATTTTCTGGATTTTAAATCTCTAGGTGGTACTCACATGGTTTAAGGCCATGAGATGAATTTTGTTATTGTTCTAAAACCAATCCCCTTTTAGCAGAAAATATTCGGTCTGTAGGAGATCCAGTGGTTTAATAAAATGAGTCTCTCTCAGCCCCTTTTTGCTGTTCCTTGGACAGGCAAAGGTAGAGACAGGAGGAGGCAGCTGCGTGCTCTGATGCAGGTGTGCTCAGCAGCCACACCTGGGCAGGACCAGCATCTTTACACTTGATGCGACTTAACCCAACCAGACTGAATGCCTCCTGCGGCTCCTTGATCTCTGCCATTATTTAAAATTTGATTGAGAGTGTAAACATTTCTTTGTTTCTGTGAGGTGAAATAATCTGCAGCTAGATGTCATTCAAAACAAGCATTACTACTCAACTTGCCATGCTGACTGACTCATACAAGCCTTTGTTTTTCTCCTCTGTAAGAAAAAACACCAGAACATTTGCTGCCTTTTATGTTTACTCTATCAAAGAAGATAATTTCTCCCCAAGAAGCCAGTTTATGTAGCTTTTGAAGCGGTAAAGGAAGCTGTAGTTAATATTACTATATTAGAATTAAACTAAATAAATAGTAAAATAATACAATTTACTACGATATTAATAGCGTTATCTATATTTCAATGATTATTTAATAACACAATAACGTTAATTTGCTGTATTAGTATTACAAAACGCAACTGTTATTTTATATTTCTATTGTATTTGCTGTTTAATTTAATATTATATATAATACACTAATGTTATAACATTGACAGTTCACTGTGTGAAGGAGATCCCTTTTTCCAAACTATTAAAACTATTTAAATATATCTGTAGGTCAGATGGATGAATAGATGTGTTTCAGGAGTTTGTCACTTCTCACATGCCAATATAATTCACCTCTTTTGAAAGACGTCTGCATATTTCACATTCAAATGCATAAGTCATGAAAAATGCTGGGTTCAACAGACATCATTTAGGTGATGTTCCAGAGAAAGCCATTGGTTTCACTTTCCTTGCTGTATAGAAAATTAAAATTCTGTGTTAGTGATTTGAACAGAACTATTCAGATCACTAACTTTTTTAGAACCTGGTGAGGGCCCAGTATATTCATGTTCTGTCGCTACCATGCAAATGCTTAGATCTCCAATATTTTACATCCTAAGTCATCATCCTGCTGAGGGCTCTACAGTGAGAGCTTTGATCTGCAGAGAATTAAATTGTATTGAGAGCTTTACAGCAATAAAGTGCCTCTATGCTCAACATAAAATTATGTTAAATTGACTGATCATTTCAGGATCAGAAAATTGCTTAAGTTCAGGCATATCCTGCCATCAGAGGCATTTAATTATAACTAGGTTTATGCTCTGGACCTTGGGCTACTATTGTAGTGTCTGTTTCATCAGCACTAGTTTAAACCACTAATAAATCAGAAAGTATTTCAAATTTGCTGGCAGAAGAATTTGCTCAATGATACTTCTCTAATAGTAACATGAAAGTAGCACATGCAAGTTTGGGCTTATCTGTTCAATATGTTATTCTGTTAAATTTTACAGAAAAACATTCAAAAAGAATTTCCACTTCTTATTTCATAATTCAAAATTATCTTCTCTGCAATAAGTGCATTGAAATAATACAGCGTAACACTCTGGTATACAAAAATAGATGGAAATAATTGCAATGTAAACTCAAGCATTTTGAACTAAAACTTGGACTAATAAAATGCAAATTGAGAAGACAGTTTTGTGTGAACTAGACTAAAATGTAGCCTAAATCCTAAATAGATTTTGCTTGGTTGATTTCAACCAAGTGAAAGTTGCATTCATGATAGTGACCGAGCATTTTTTATAAAAAGACAAGATTGGAGGAAAAATTAAGTTCCTGTGTTCTCATAACAAGTGCTGAGGTTGAAAACAGAAAGGATTTCCTTGGAAGCTTTTTTTTCCCGAGCTCAGCTGTAGGCGAGATGCCAGTGTTTTATTCAGGAGAAGATCTAATTCCCAAAAGCTTTCTGTTCTTCAGTGTCGGCTTTAGTCTTCACGACATTCACCATGTTGCAGACAGTAGAAAATAATTATGGGAAACATATAGGTACGTTGTAGTACGGATGAAATGGATGTAGACATTAGAAGATATGATTAGATAGAGACTGTATGTGTAGATAAAGATACAGATATCATAGATATAGATATATAGATAGTAATGATCCAAATGATTAGTATAGATGAGAATAGATAAGAAATTAAAGTATAAGTATATAGATACTAATATAGATATCAGTATAGAATAGCAATGTAATAGATAATATATGAATAGATATAGATCTAGTATAGATATAGATAGATAAGATATGAAGATGTAGATGTAGATAGAGATATAGATAAATTACATAAATAGGAATAAACATTTGTTTCAGTTCGAGGTCTGAAACACGTACTGTGAAACGATTCCCTTGAAATATTCTGGTTCTCTTTGCAATTCCTGAAACAGAAGTTAAGCATTTGGGTTCTAGTTTCCTAACTGGGAGAGTCAGGCATGGGCTTTATCAGTTGTTAAAAAGGGAGCAAGGAAAGGGGATGCTCAAAATCTCCCTTTTCTCTTTGCCTAACAAAGGCCACCAAATTACAGGATTGATGTGCTGCACAACCCACAGCCTGTTTGTGCCTTGGGTCTGTCTGTTCCCCATGGCTGGGAAGCAGAGAAGCAAAGACAAAGATTTACCATCTGGCAAGGACCAGATAGATTAATGGATTCCTTCTTGATGTGCACACAGGACCATAATTCTTTTTGGTTTGAGAGAATAGCCTGTCCTGGAGATCAGGACAGGCAAGAGGAAAAGAATGGCCAAACACTGACCTCACTCCGAAACCTTGACGAATCCTGACAAAGGGAGATAGTCAGCTGTTTCTCCTTGAGTGTGTGCAGGAGGATAACACCACTGGCTCCCCTCCTCTCTCTGGCACATAAGCAGCATCTGCACTAACTGCTCAAATGGGACTCGGTCTCAACTGTTTCAGGCACAAAACGAGCCCCCACCTGAGTCTATTCTCTGTGTCACAGATGCTGTTTGCTTCTTGTAGCAGAAATCTAAAAACATCCCACCAACTAATTTTCTTCTGCTAAAGAAGTGACCTTCCTCCCTGAGATCCTGCTTGCCCAGCACCTCAGTCACCAACATTCCTTCCCAAAGAGACTCATTATTCCTTCCAGACCACTGTAAAGCCGTATAGCCAATCGTGAATCTTCTGGTTTTCTGTCTTCTAAAAAGTAATGGTTTCCTTGTAATTTTTTGTTCTTATGCAATTACCATGTTTTGTACCTTCTTGTTGTGGGTTTAAAACCTGATTTTTTTTTTTCCCTTCCCGGCCAACGCACCAGAAATGTTGTGGTTTGAACTGTGCCCATGATGTTCCCTCCCTTCCCCCCCACCAGAGAGGGAGAAAGGAGAGCGAGAGCAAAAACCCAATTAACCTGAAAATTTATGGCTTTGAGATAAACATAATTGGAAGAAAGATACCTATGTGCTCCACAAAGATAGCTGGACAGGCTGCATAATTTAAGTTGCAAAATAGATTTATTACTACACACTACTAAAAAAAAGTATTACGGCACTGGGTGGGAAAACAGAGATAGGGATATTTACAAAGAGAAGAAAAAAATAAAATGGACAATTTAAGACGCTCATTATCCTTTCCAGGGGGACCCGTCTCTTTTTCCAAGTCCCCATCTCCACTCCTCCCATGTTGTCCCTCATACACAGGGGGGCAGGAGAATGAAAGTCTAACACAGATCAAAACACTCAGTTGTCATTGCAGCCCAGCTGTGGGAGTAGTCTTTTCCGAGAAACAGTCAATGTGTAACTGCTAAATCCCCTCCCCACCCCTCTCATGTTGTCCCTCACACACAGGGGGGCAGGAGAATGAAAGTCTAACACAGATCAAAACACTCAGTTGTCGTTGCAGCCCAGCTGTGGGAGTAGCCTTTTCCGAGACACAGTCAATGTGTAACTGCTAAATAGCAGGGAAAGGAATTTCTTTGCCTCGCAGGAGAAAAGAAAAAAAATGTCCTTCAAGGCCCATGTTGTTTTTTTCAGCGACGTGAGTCCGATTATCACAAACCTCCTGGCAGAACACAAAACACAGCTTCTTCTACATATGCTCAAACATTACAAACAATTTAACTACTGATTCATTTCAGGTCATCAGAAAATTGCATTTTTAAAGTTCAGGCCATACTACCCTGCCCATCAGAACGACGGCATTAATTATATAACAGGTTTATAGGCTCTGTGGCTGGAGGACGGCTACTATTTGTCTGTCCCACGCAGTGGTTCTGGTTCGTTTCTGTTTCATCACCCAGCACTAGTTTTAACACCACTAATAAATCAGAAAGATTTCCAAATTTCGCTGGGCAGATAGAATTTGCTCCACTCATGATACTTATGCTAATTGAGTAACCACTGGAAGTAGCACATGCACATTTGTTTTGGGCCTTATCTTTCAATAGTTTATTCTGTAAATTACAGAAAAACACTTCAAAAAAAAAAGAATTTCCACTTCGATTATTTCAATAATTCAAAATATCTTCTCTCGCAATTAAGTTGCATTGAATAGCATTACACAGCGTAACACTCTGGGTATAACAAAACATAGAGTGAAGATTAAGTGCAATGAAAACTCAGCATTGTTGAACTAAATACTATGGGACTAATAAAATGCTCATAATTGAGAGACAGTTTGTGTGAACTACGACTAAAATGTAGGCCCTAAATTCCCTAAGAATGATTTTTTGCTTGGTTGATTTCAACCAAGTGAATGAACAGTTGGCATTTCATGAAGTGACACGGCATTTTATTAAAAAACGACAAGACTTTTTGGAGGAAAAGTATTATTCCTGTGTCTCATAACAATGCCTGGAGTGAAAAACAGAAGGATTTTCCCTGGAGCTTTTTTTCCCGAGCTCAGCTGGTAGGGGAGCCATTCCAGTGATTTTTATCCAGGGAAGATCTAATTTCCAAAAGCTCTGTTTTGCTTCCAGTTGTGCCCTTTTCTAGTCTTCAAATGTTCACCATGTCTTGCCGTACAGATACGAAAATAATTATGTGGGAACATATAGGTACGGGATGTAAGATTAAGATGGTAATGGATGTAGACATAGATTAGATATGAATATATGGTAGAGAGTTGTATATGTCTGTAGATAAAGATACAGATTTATCCATAACTGATCTAGATATTAGAATTAGCTCATAGATAGCTAAAGATACAGACTTATAGATATTAGATGATAAGTATTATGTATTAGATAGATTCATAGATATAGATGGATATTAGAGATCAATATAGATTATAGTTACTAGATATAGATATAGATATAGTAGTATATAGTATTAGTATAATATAGATTTATGACTGTATAGATATAGATATTAGTATAGTATACGATATAGATTAGATATTTAGACGTATAGTATTAGATAGATAGAGATGTAGATGTAGATAGAGATAGAGTAGATACATCGTACATTAATAGGAATAAAATTTTGTTCCAGTCTAGAGTTTGAAACTCAACTGTCGTTGAAACAGATTTCCCTGAAAATTTCCTGGTCTTTCTTGCACATTCCCCTCGTGGACAGGAAGTTAAGGGCGGATTGTGGTCTAAGTTCCTACTGGAAATGATCGACGATACCAGTTGTTAAAAAGGGGAGGCAGAGTAAGGGTGCATGCTCAAAAGTTCCCTTTTCTCTTCGGCACCTAACATAAGCCCACAAACTACACTGATTGATGTGGCTGCACAACCCACAGCCTGTTTGTGCTTGGTCGTCTGTCCCCGGCTTCTAGGGCTGGGAGAAGTCAGAGTTAGAAGCAAAGACAAAGATTTACCAGTCTGGCATCAGGAACCAGTTAGAATTAATGGCCAAGCTCCGCTGTTTTGGCAATGTTGCACACAGGACCATAATTCTTTTGGTTCTGATGAGTGAAGTAGCAATGTATCTGCGAATGCAGGGGACAGGCAAAGAGGAAAAGAATGGCCAGAACACTGGACCTCATCCTTAACTGCGGATCCCTGACAAAGGGAAGATAGTTCAGCTGTTTCCCTGAGTGTGTGCAGTGAGGAGATCTATCACCCAAACTGGCTCCTCCCCTCCCTCTCTCTGGCACTCCTGCTCAGCCTGCACTCTGCGCCTGATGGAGCTGGCCTCATATTGCTAGCCACGTCGCCGGGAGGGCCTGGAGAATCGGGATTGCGGCCCTGCATGCACTATAGCCTGCAAGATGGGAACTTCTGTCAACGTGCCCGCTCTGCTCTCTCGAAGACCTCGGTCGTCTTCTAACTGTTTCAGCACAAAACGGGCCCCACCCTGAGTTCTATTCTCCTGTGTCACAGATGCTGTTCTTGCTTCTTGAGCAGGAAATCTAAACATTCCCTACACATAATTGCTCTCTGAAGTATAAGAAGCTGCCTTTCCTATTCCGCCTGAGATCCCTGCTGATCCCCAGTCACTCTTCAGTCACCAAACATTCCTTCCCAAAGAGTGACTCATATTCCTTTCCAGACCAGCTGTTGAAAGCCCGTATAGGCCAATCCGTTTGAATCTTTCTGGTTTTGTCTCTCCTGTCTTCTAAAAAAGCTCTAAAAAGTCAATTGGTTTTCCTTTTGTATTTTTTGTTTCTTATGGCAATTACCGCTGTTTTGATGTACTTCTTGTTTGTGGGTTTTAAAACCGTATTGTTGTTGTTCCGAACTTCCCGGCCAAGCGCACGCAGAAATGTTGTTGGTTTTGAATCTGTGCCCGATATGTTCCTCCCTTCCCCACCAGAGAGGGAGAAGAGAGAGCGAGAGCAAAACCCAAGTTAACTCCTGAATTATGGCTTTGAGATAAACATAATTGGAAGAAAAAGACCTACCTAATGTGGCCCTCCACAAAGATAGCTGGACACGGCGTGCCATAAGTAAGTGCAAAATAGTTTCATTTACCTACACATACTAAAAAAAGATTACGCACTGGGTGGGAACAGAGATAGGTACCGCGGGTGATTGATCCATATTTACAAAAGGTACGAGAGAAAAAAGAATAAAATGGACAATTTTAGCGTCAAGTTATTCCTTTCCCAGAGGGGACCCGTCTCTTTTTCACAAGTCCCCCACTCTCCACTCCTCTCGCCAATTTCGGCGTTGCCCCCCTCCATACCATCAGTGTTCGGACAAGGCGAGTGAATGAAAGTTCTATAACACGATCTGCAAACACCAGTTGTATTGCAGCATCCCAGGCTCCTGATTGTTGGAGGAGTGAGTCTTTGAGGAAACAGTCCAATCGTGTTAACGACCGATAATAGCAGGGAAAGGAACTTCTTTCTAGTCTCGCCAGTGGAAAAGAAAAGATGTCCTTCTTAGGCCCCATGTTGTTTTTTTTCACGACGTGAGTCGACTACATCACAACCTCCTGGCCACTGAACCACACAAAACACAGCTTTCTTTCTTACATTCAAGACTTGTCTGTGGGCGAGCAACCTTCTTACCCTCTTTCTCTTGGCTCGTAGTCAAATCAATCCAGTCCTTCCAAAAGCCACCACGTTGGGTTTTTTTTTTTTTTCCTCACAGCAAGGTCGCTTTACTTCTCTATACCAGGTCTCTCTCAATATTGATGGAAAGTTAGTCCTTTTTCAAAGAAACACTCTATCCCTCCTCGCCATTGTTCGAGTAGGAGATAAAAGCGAGAACCACAGCAAGGGCACAACTTCTCCTTACTGCTCTGTGATCTTTAGGTCTCCATTTTTCTTCTTACATCTCCTCACCCTCCTGCTCTGTTTTTTTCCAGTGCAAGATACTAAAACTACATGCTATCAACCTAAGCTAAACATGGCGGCCACATCTATCTTGTTTTGAATTCTTCCTTAAATAGTACTTAATACATCATCACAGAGGTGTAACCAGCTTGTGCAGTTGGTCCAGGCCTGGTGGGCAGCCTGTCCATCAACCCAGAGCCAATGATGGATTGGCTCTACACACACGGGGGGGATAGGGCTCCTTCTTCAGAAGAAGAAGAAGAAGAAGGAGACACCCCCCAGAACTTCTCTCAGCAGCCATCTTTGTGGTTTGTTGATCCCATTCCCCACCACTAAAAATTGGACCAAGTAAAACCATGACACTTCTGTTGGCTAAGGTCCTGAGGAATCATGGTCTTCTCCAGCAAAATACACTTGAGAACATCCTCATAGTTGAACATAAGCCTATTTGGGCTATTCCAGTGGCTAAACACCCAGTTCATGGGTTGATGTGTGGATCCACCCATGTGGATCCTGTGTCCAGCTGTTGTCTGTTGTATATTTAATAAATCCCATTTTAACTGGGACTTCCTGCAAGTTTTGGAACACGCACACTCACTTGTGAAGCAGCGATGATTGCAGCTGAGGAACATAAGCAATGAGGATAAACTTCTGTGTGCTTCTTTGTCTTCCTTTTCATTAGCTTTTAATCATGCAGTCGCTCCCTACTGTTCCCAAAACCGGATGCTCTGCCTTCTGATTCAGCAGTGTGTGATGACCCAGAGTACCACAACAAGGCTGTGATCTTCTGCAAGGATCATTCCTCCATCTTGAGAGCCAGACTCAATAAGAATTATTTTACTTTGCAGGAGTTAGGGGCTTTTTAGAGTTAAGAGTGTATCTGCTCCTTAATTTTGGTACTGAACGAAGACCACACTTGTACATTAGAAGACCTCTAATCCTGGTCCTTAAAGGACTAAGGATTTGGATTAGAATACCTCAAATCCTTGTTTTTACTGTTCTAAGGATTAAGATAAGTTCTGACCTATGGCGGTGGTGTGGACCCCAACTGTATCATCACCCTGTCTGCCTTAAAAATCATGTTCTGCTGCAGAGTGCAGAGCAAGAAAGAGCAGGGCAAATGCCAGGCAGCTACTAACAAGCCTTTTGACTTGTAATGGAATGGCCCATTACAAACACTGGGAGATTAATATTAAAGATAATCCTCAGAGCATGGAAAAGAATCCCATGTAGCCTCAGGCGACGGACAGCTAAATCCTCAGAGCCAGTATACACAGTTATGCCATCTGATCCCAGGGACACAGACCTTGTCTTTGAAAGCAGCATGCTCTAGAGGAGAAAGTAAATGGAAAAACTTGCTTTTCTAAGTCAGAAAAGGAGCCTCGAATGTTCCTGAAAACAATCTTTTATTGCAAAGGAAACAGAAGTTAAGGTTTTCTCCTCCTCATAAAAATTGAGTCTAGCGATTAAAAATATAAACTTCTGAAACTGTGAATTAGGGAAGAACAGAATGTGCATTATATATTATATTTTATACATATATATACTCTCAGAAATACAGTTAGAATTAATCTTCTTTTGCAGAAGTACTAGCTGACAAAAAGTAATGTTTTACTTATCATATGAAGCAAGTTAACATCTAGATCATAAGACCCATAGTGCCTGTCTGTATACTACAAGTATTCAGATTTATTAGCTCTAATTTAACTGCTTTTAAAAAAAAATCTGATCTCTTCTCTAGAAGGAAAATTCTTTTGTTGAAATTAATTAAAGCCCTTTTTTCCTTTTTGCCCTCTACAAGTACTACTATGACTTCTATATTAGTAGTGGCAGTACATGTTTTGGTCAAAATTAGGTTCTTTATTTCTAATTTTCCTGGGGGAGAGGGACATAAAGGCAGGATTACTTCCTTGTACTGGACAGAGACAACTGTGCTGTGAGCAGCTCAATATTTTATGAGTTAAATAAATAAATAAGCCTTTAAAGAAATAATGCTTCTTTGGGAGGGGTAATTTGAAACTGGTATGTGTGCGTGTCTACTTTTCTACAGTGAGAATGCAGAAAGCAGGAAAGGATGAGGGATGTTTAATTTAAGAGTGAAAAAGACAAAGGGGAGAGCTCTATTAAGATCCATTGTAGGCCAAAACTGGCTACATGGAAAACAAATTCATGACAGCGGGGGTCATTGTCTTAGTCTGGCTGTTAAGAACTATAAGGTTACACCTGCCATGACTGTTTTCATTTGTTCTGGCAGGGTACACTCAGCAGTGTCTGCTCTACTGCTTCTTAAGGTCAGATCCTGATCAAACAGCTTCTCAGACAATAGTTCTAAACATCAGATTTCACTGATAGGAATTTATATTTTGTATTTACAGGCATGAAACTCTGGTCTTAACTGTTATGTTGTGAATATAAACGTTGTTTCACAGGTGGAAAAACTGTATCTGCAGATTTCCCTGTAAACCTGGAACACAGCCCTCCTCAATTTGGAGGCAAACTGTGCTGTCCCAGCAAATGCCACGGAATAAGACTGCCAGTTCTAGAAAGACTGCCCCACTGTGACTGTCCCTTTGCACTGATGTGAGGGTTTGCTCAGCCATGTGCTCCCATCCTATGCCCTGCTTCCAGACACAGAAATGCAGAGGAGCAGAATGGCTTGGTTGGAAGGGATCTCAAAAGATCATCTCATTCCAAGGCCCCTGCCCATGTCTTCTACTACATCAGTTTCTCAACCCCATCCAGCCTGGGCTTGGGCACTTCAGGGATGAGGCAGCCACAACTTCTTTAAGCAACATGTGCCAGTGCCTCATCACCCTCACATAGAAGAATTTGTTCCTAGTATGTGATCTCAATCTTCTTCATCTTTAAGACATTCCCCATTTTCTCATTACTTCATGCCCTTGTAATAAGTCCCTCTCATAGGATTTGACACCTGGCAGCTGCCCTTACCACAGAGGAGCGTGAAGGGTGCCTCCTCTCAGAAGGACCTGATGAGCAGAGGTGCCACCTGTGCTGGTGACCCGGATGTGTGTGGCAGACCTTGCTCGCTTGCAGCCCTTGAGCTGTAACAACAGAGCTTCGGGCTCTTCCTTGGCCACTTGCTATGCTATCCAGTGTTCTAGGATCTATGCTTACAGAACCTTCTGGCCCTTGGGCTCTGCAGAGTGAGGGTATCTGAAAGCATGGCTTTTGCTTCTCACTAGGACTTCATTGTCAAGTGGTTTCCCATCCACTCCTCACATACACTGGGTATGCACACCTCTGGGAGGTATTTTTGTACAGCAGGGACAAAACAGGTTTTGTTTCTGCTGCCTCCTTTGCCCAGGTTCTTGCTTTCCCCTTCCCACGTAGCCCCAGTTGAGAGCTTTGGGCAATGCTCAGGAGACACCTTGGAATTTCTCTCTCTGCCACCCCTCAGGCATGTTAGCTCTAGGATCATGCTGGAGGGATGATCTTCTAGAACACTATTGCTGCCGTATGGCTTGCAGGACTGGGTGGGACAGAGTTAAATCATTACACTTGCCCCTTACTTTGTCTTGAGGTTGGAGAGCTTGAAGAACGAGTTGCACCTGCTCAAATCCTGCTTTATGGATCATACAAGCTCCAGCTGTGCTCTGTAAAAAAAGCTGTGGATTGTCTGCACACCCTGAGGAGCTTTGGAATCTGCTCTGGCATAAGCTGAGAGAGGACAGGGAAGTGCCAGGTCTGGGCTCTTGTGGCTCAGCAAACAAGGAGAGGAGAGCAAACTCTCTTTTGCTGATGTCTGAGGATCTTTCCAGGTGTCAGCTTTAGCCCATGACAATGCTGCCTGAAGGCCTCTGTGAATGGCACAGCATGGAACACCTGTGCCCATGGCAGCACAGCCTACAACCCAGGACCAGCAAAATCTTCCTGTCTTCCTTGTAAGCATGACCTGAAAAGTGCATGGGTGTGAAGCTACCTTCACAGTCTTTGTTCAACTAGATTATGTGTCAAATAATGTTAGTTAAGTGTCTGCTGAGACAAGGTTCACCCCTGGCTGCTTAGTTTGTCTCTGAGGCTGTGAAAATACCTCTGTTTGACTCTGAGAGGTTGTTTCAGAATTTGTTTCTGGATTGATCTTTAATTGCTTACCAGGAATGCAAATGGACTGGAGAGAGCCTTGCTGCATGTTGTGTTTCAGACTTTGCAGGTTGGGGTAAAAGGTGTGTGATCATATGGTTCCCTGCTTCAGTTTGGTTTTCTTTCTTTGGTTTTCCACAGGACGTGCTGCTAGTGTTGTGTCTTGTTAGAGCAATTCTGTGGTGTTTACCTGCTTTCCACTGAGCTAATGGGAGCTTTGGCTGTGAAGAAGGTATGTGGGCTCTGTGACACACACTGGAGAGTCAGTGTGTGGACTATTTTCCAGAGATACTATTTTTCTTAAACTTTTGCACTATTCCAGAGTATAGATGTTGTCAATAAAAATCGTGAAAATTATTGATAACAAAACACATGGGTTTGTACAATATGTAATTGAAATATATAATGCAAGTTACAGTTTTATTGCTGGTAATACCAGATTAGCTGCGGTGTTTCTTATAAAGCAATAAAAATGTTAGGTTTTTTTGATGCATCAAGGAATTGGAAAGATACGCCAAACACACACATGGTTAATTTCTGCTTAAATGTCTCTTGCTCTAGTGCCCTGCCTTGACATATGATCAGTATATTCTGTAATGCCTGACCTTGACTGAAAGTAAACATGCTTCTTAATGTTAAAAGAAGAGAAAAGGAAATGGCATAGATAATTTTGGGAGGGTTGTTGCATGGTTTTGTCTCATTTTGGTTTTTCTTTATCTAACTGAATTATTGCTGAAGTAAGCACTGGAAGCTGCCCAGGTCCATCCTGCACAAACACCATGTCTTTAACGTCATCTAAAAATCAAGGTTCTATTTATGCTTGGACATAATACAGCCATACTTGTTTAGACTTTGTGATTGAGTGAGAAGGGAGAGGTTATCTGTACACATGCATTTGACTGCAAGGAAATGGTTTCTCTCATGGAAAGCAGACTGAATATTCCATCATCAATTTGCAAAACAAACAACTGAGAAGAACTTGGTCTGTACCTTCCATATGCATCTAATGAAATGCAGCCAGAATTAATTGCATGTAAAGGCACTCCATGTGATTCCTGATTGCAGTTTCCATTTGGCTGCAGACTTTCTGCTGTGGGCAAGCATCCACGGGGCAGGGAAGGTTCACAGTGCCTCAGGGGTATGATGGTGACGGTGGGACACACATTGACAGTTCCTCACGCTAAGCTGCTGCAGGACAGCCTGACTCCTCCAGGATTTCAGCATGGTGCTACTCTGCTCTCCTGCTCATCTCTGTTCCAATGCTTCTCCTTAAGAATTTCACTGAGAGAATATGCTTGCTGGACATCAAGATGACCAACTTGTTTTGATTGAGGAAAGCCAATAAAAGCAACCAAATCGATGCTGAATTAGGTCATACTGGTCTTTCCAGGATTTTGGGCTGTATTACCAATACTTTGCAGTATCGGTAATGCTAGGGATAAATATGTGTAAAGCATGCCATGCATGGTAGTAAATATATGATTAAGTGTTTATATCCTTGTTCTTTTGAAATGTGTGAATCAAAATTATTTTAACCTATTTTTTCCAGCTGAAATATTAACAATGTCACATGATGAATTTTCACATTGAAAGAGACTATTCAACATCTGCTACATCCGCACTGAAACAAAAGTACAGAAACATCCAACCTGCCTCAATTAGGCTTTCCAAGACATCCATCACACTAGTAATTAGGATGTTTCTTGTTCCCCAAGCTGTACCAGCAACTGACAATTAAAATACAACTTAAATTAAATTAGAAAGTAAATCATAATTGTGCTGCATACCTTCACTTCTTTTCTACCACACTGTCTACAACAGAAACCAAGAGGCCAGAGATGGGTTAAGTAATTTAAAACAATTTGTAAATTTTAACTCAACAGGCTGACTGACCTATTAATTATTAAATCATTCATAATCTTGGAAGTATTTAAAAGCACTTGATTTCAGTAAAATATGCCAAGTAGAGCAATCTGATAAAGTGACTGCTGCTTTCAGGACCGTAAAAGATAATGCTCTTCTCAAATGCTTCTGTCCATGTTTCAGCATAAATTGATGAATACATGTTGGAAAGTGATAATCTATTTCACCCATTCCACCAATGCTTCATGTGCCATAAATAAGAACTAACCAGAATTCCTATATATTTATCATTAATAACTGATATTTTCATTAATATTCCCAAACTCATCTTCCTGAAGTCATTGCAGACATGGGTTGGAACTTTCTTCTCTTTTCTTTGTTCTCAGTTAGTAGCTTTCTGGCGATGCTTCTTCCCTGCTTTATTCTCATTTTGTTAATAATCAGTGGTAGAAAATAACAAGGTCTGAACTCTGGCTCCCAATGTTCATGACAGGACAGGGCCCATTCTGTGGAATAGTGGTCTTTGTCGGGTTAGAAAGGATTCAGAAAAGGCTGGGGTTTTTAAGGATTTTTTATGTGATCCTCCAAACACTGGCTGAACCCTTTGGGATTCCTCTGCCTCTCCTGGAATGGTTTAGGTGCAATTTCTTTTTCTTTTAGGTGCCTTTAAATAATCCCTGGGATAGTTCAGGGGCTTGATATGTGTGTGTTACACCAAAAAAATAAAAACAACTTCCAAATCATAGAATCAAGACTCATAAAAAATGAAGATGATTGAATCCAAGCCTTAACCCAGCACTGCCAAGTCCCCCACTAAATCAAGTCCCCAAATGCCTCACATGTTTTAAATCCCTGCAGGAGCAGTGAGTCAGTCACCATCCCGGGTAGCTTGTTCCAGGGCTTGACACTTCCAGTGAAGACATTTTTCCTAATATTTCAGGTAACTCTAGAAAGCAAGAAAGGAAAAGAAAGGAAAAGAAAGGAAGAAATGGAAAGGGCGAAAGGAAGAAATGGAAAGAAAGGAAGAAAGGAAGAGAGAAAGGAAAAAAAGAGAAAGAGAGAGAGAAAATAAATAGAAAGAAAGAAAGAAAGAAAGAAAGGAAGGAAGGAAGGAAGGAAGGAAGGAAGGAAGGAAGGAAGGAAGGAAGGAAGGAAGAAAGAAAAGAAAAGAGAAGAAAAGAAAGAAAAGTCTCCCCAGACCCTCCTTTTGTCCAGGCTGAACTCCCCCAGCTCCCTCAGCCTTTGCTCATCAGACTTGTGCCCCAGGCCCTTCTTCAGCTCAGTTGCCCTTCTCTGAACATGATCCATGCCATCAATGTCTCTCTCCAATGTCTCTCCCCCAATAGTGAGGGGCCAAAACTGAACCCAGGATTCAAGGTGTGGCTTCACCACTACTGCATACAGAATGTTTACCACCTTAGAGTGCTTGGTTAGTGTAAGAACTAAACTTGGAATGGAAAGGAACTGGGTTAATGAGGGCTGCTAAACTGCTAAAGTGTCTCCCACACTTAAGAAATCATTCTTGAGGAACACCACATCACTAAGAGTGACCTTTTGGAGACATGAACAGGGCAGTCTGAGCCTCAGGCACGTGTGAATCAGCATCAAAATTCATCAATTGCAGCAGAAATGCTGATGCAGTGGCTGAGATATGTCTGGGTTCGGTTTGTACAAATGCTGTGGCTGGTGCCACATGGAGGCTGGCATTCCAGCCCTGGGAAACTCCAAGTCAAGAGTGAAACACTTAAAAGGAGGAAGTGCGTAAAAGAAGAGTATAAATACTTTCCAGGAACACTTACATTGTTTAGATATTTCAAGGAAAGAAAACAAAGCAAATACAAAAGACAGGGAATAATAACAACAGTATTTCTGGAAAAAGTTGTTATAGAACATTGTTTATTTAGTGCTTCCTTGCTGTTCTAATTATCAGCACAATGTGCAATATTTATGTATAAAAAGATTACTAAATCCGCACTATGAAAGAACAAGTATCACAGAATGAAAGAATAAGCTGAGCTGGAAGAGACCTGCAAGGATCGACCCCAACTTCTGTTCCTGCACAGGACCAATCCCAGGAGTCACACCAGAGGGGTCAGAGTATTGTCCAGATGCTTCTTGACCTCTGTCAGTCTGGTGCTGTGAGCACCTCCCTGGGAGCCTGCTCTAGTGCTTAACCACCCTCTGGTTGATATCCAACCTAAACCCTTCCTGACGCAACTTCAGGCCATTCCCTTGAGTGCTGTCACTGGGCACCACAGAAAAGAGATCAGTGCCTGCCCCTTCTCTTCCCCTCACGAGGAAGATGCAGACTGCAATGAGGTCTCCCCTCAGTCTCCTCCAGGTTGAACTTTGATCTAACAGGAAAGAAAAATGTGAGAAGATAGTGTTTGACTAGATTTTTACTACTTAAATAGAATTTTAATGATATTTATATAATTTAGTGAATGCTTATATTCTTTGATTTTTCCTGATGGCTCACTGGGTCAAGACATTATTTTTTACTGAGTCTCTGTTCACTTTCCTGTTAGTAGTAGTAGGGTATGTTCTACTTCTCTGGTGGTACTTTTCTCCTCTAAGGTATTCAGACCCTTTTGCAAAAACACTTGGGCTGAGGAGGAGCTTTTCATTTCATATTAGCAAGTGCTCAGTCAACTCTTTTATGGAAACAATGTCTATCTATAAACCCTTAGTTGGAGCTTGCCTGCCTTTGGTGCTAGAGAAGGTGCTGGACACTGAAACTCACAGGTGTCAAATGATCCATCGGTGTGGCCAGACGATGCTTCTTCTGTTCTTGACAACCCTGATCCAGACCCCTCACACAGGCAGGGAATAAAGTTTTGAAGATCTGGGATGTTAAGGCAAATTAACAGGATTTTAAGGCAAATTAACAAGAAATCAAAATGTTCATCTGTGTGTGTGTATGTGTATGTGCATTTCAAAAATGTTTAATGCTAATCTATGTTTATTAATATTAGCAGATGATTTAAAATGTTTTCATTAACATTTAAAGTGAGTGAGAAAAGGATGTCTCCCTGCCTCTGGAGACAGCTGGAGGGATCTCTCTGAATAGCTGAAGATAACATGCACAGCTCTATCCTAGTACTTATTTTTCTGGCTGCATTTGAAATTCAGCAGCATTTTTTGCTTCGGGAATTTCCAGTAAATAGGACATGACAGGGAAATTATGTAAGCAGTCAGCTGCTGGATATATGGCCTGAAGAAGTTTGGAGGCGCATAAATACCACCAGGAAACACAAAACAAAAATAAAACAAAAAACCTAAAAAAAAAAAAATTACCAGCTTTTCTTCTTGTTGGGCAGAGCCTCTTGTGAATCACACTTTTTTTCTTCTTCTAAAGGCGTATTTATTGGGAATATTGGAAAATACTGGGAAAGTAATTTGTCCAGCATCAGCATGATATAAAAAGGCCAGGAAAAAAAGAGAAAATAAAAGGTCCAGCTTCAGATTAACAATTTGTTTGTTTCTTTAAGTACGTGGTTTATTTGTCTTTTCTTTAGAAGAAAAGTATCAATTGTTTTGTTTTATATTTCTGATGACTTCTTCAGTTGGACATGGTACGAAAGAACATCTCCCTCCAGCTGAAGGTGTCACGAGAGAAATAAAATTTAATTTTGTGAGAGATAGAAATGGAAATGTTGCTATTGTTTGCAATCTCGAGACAATTTCTGTACTGAAGGAAGATATCTGAACAACCCAGCTAGGCTTAATGAACAAATTAAAAACCAAGTCGTAAGAAAGTTGCAAATTCAACCATCGTAAAATGTTGCTTTTTACAATGTAAAGCTCCTGCTATATGTGTGACATATAAAACTTTTCATGTTTAGCCACATAGTAGGTTTGATCCAAAAGAATGACAGCAGAGGAATTCGACCTTTGACGATGTCCCTGCTCACTGCAGGAAGTTGGACAAGGCAATTTTTATAGGTCCCTTCCAACCCAAACCAGCCCAGGATTCTGTGATTCTGCCTTTGTTTGTCTTCAATGTACTTGATTCTTGCTTTTAAAAAAATGAAATAAGAAAATTTACACTACTTAAAATTGTAAACTTGAGGATTCTTCACTTGTCCTCCCCCGCTGTATTGTCTCATGCTTTTTATTACACAAATGGACATTAAATGAGGACGCAATGATGTTGTTCTTCTTGGCCTTGGATGCTAGGCTACAGTGCTTGTGGTGAGCTCTTACTACAACAAAATTATTCCTGCTCTCTGATAGCTTTGTAAGACCTGTTATCCTTCAATTATAATACTTTATGCCTCCATCCATCTAGCCAGCTTGAAACACACGAATTGAAATTTTTGATGGTACTTTTATTCACATTTATATATTTAATCCAGCATGTCTAGGTATACATACATATGTACATATACATACACATATATTTGCAAAGATTTGTGGTAAGATTGCTTCCCAGCTTTGACAGATCTGCTGGGCACATAGTACTCATTCAGTTATCACATTTTATGTGTCTGTGGTTTGAAGTTATTGTATTAGATTTAAAAAATAACTCGAGCACTAGGAATATAATTTTTAGGCTAGTTGAAATCACAGTGCAAAGGTGTTTTGAGGGACTTTTTTACCATAAAAAAAAGTTTAATAACTATTAAGAAAGCTTCAAGAATAGGGCGAAGGAAGAATGGAAAGAGAGAGAAAGGAAGAGAGAAAGGAAAAAAGAGACAGAGAGAGAAAATATAATAGAAAGAAAGAAAGAAAGAAAAGAAAGGAAAGAAAGAAGGAGGAAGGAGGAAGGACGGAAGGAAGGAAGGAAGGAAGGAAGGAAGAAAGAAAAGAAGAGAAGAAAAGAAAGAAAAGTTCCCCCAGGACCCTCCTTTGTTCCCGGCCTGAACTCCCCAGCTCCACTCAGCCTGTTTGCTCATCAGGACTTTGTTGCCCGCCCTTCTTCCAGCTCGTGCCCTTCTGAACATGATCCATGCCTCATGTCTCTCTCACATGTCTCTCCCCCAATAGTGAGGGGGCCCAAACTGAACCACGGAACATTCAAGGTGTGGCTTCACCACTACTGATACAGAATGTTACCACCTTAGAGGCTTGGTTAGTGGTAAGAATAAACTTGGAATGGAAAAGCTGGGTTATTAATGAGGGCTGCTTAACTGCCTAAAGGGTCTCCCACACTTAAGATATTCTTGAGGCAACACCACATCCACTAAGAGTGGACTTTTTTGAGACATGAACAGGGCAGTCTGAGCCTCGGCACGTGTGAATCAGCATTCAAAATTCTCAATTGCAGCAGAAGAAATGCTGATGCTAGTGGTGAGATATGTCTGGGTTTCGGTTGTTACAAATGCTGTGGCTGGTGCCACATGGGAGGCTGGGCATTCCACCCTGGGAAACTTCCAAGTCAAGAGGTTGGTGATGAGAAACACTTTAAAAGGAGAACGTGCGTAAAAAGAAAGAGTCAATAAAATTCTTTCCAGGAACCTTACATGTTTTAGATTATTTCAGAAAGAAGGAAAACAAAGCAATACAAAAGACAGGAATATAACAACAGTATTCTGGAGGAAAAAATTGTTTATAGAACATTGTTCTTTATTCTAGTGCTTCCTCTGCTGTTCTAATTATCAAAGCACACTGTGACAATATATTTATGTTATTTAAAGATTACTAACACGCCACTATTGAAAGAACAAGCATCACAGTAATGAAGAAAAGATTAAGCTGACGCCTGGGAAGAGACTGGCAGATCTACCCCAACTTTCTTGTCCTGCCACGCGACCAATCCCAGGAGTCACAACCAGAGGAGTCGAAGTATTGTCCAGTATGTTCTTGACCCTCTGTCAGTCTGGTGCTGTGAGAGCACTCCTGGCGAGCCTGCTTAGTGCCCCTTAACCACCTCTCTGGTTGATATTCCAACCCTAAACCTTCCTGAACCGCAACTTCAGGCCATTTCCCGGTTGAGTGCTTGTCACTGGGCACCACAGAGAGAAAATAGATCAGGCCTGCCGGTCTCTTTTCCCCTCACGAGAAGATGCAAGACTGCAATAGGTCTCCCTCAGTCCCCTTCCAGGTTGAACTTTGAATTAACAGGAAAGAAAAAAAAAAATGTGGAAGATAGTGTTGACTAGTTTTTTACTACTTAATAGATTTTATGATATTTATATAATTAGTGAATGCTGTATATTCTTTGAATTTTTCCCTGATGGCTCACTGGTCTGTCAGAATTATTTTTTACTAGGGTCATCTTTCACTTTCCTGTAGTAGTAGTAGTATGTTTCTACTTCTCTGGTGTACTTTTCTCCTCTAAGTTATTCAGACCCTTTTGCAAAAAACATGGCTGATTGATGAGCTTTCCATTATGATTAGCAAGTGCTCAGTCAACTCTATGGGAAACAATGTCTATCTATAAACCCCTTAGTTGAGCTTGCTGCCTTTTGTGCTAGATGAAGTGTCTGGACACTGAAACTCACAGTTTGTCAAATGTCCATCGTGTGTGCCAGACGATTGCTTCTCTCTTTTCTTGACAACCCTGATCCAGACCCCTCCACAGGCAGGGAATAAGTTTTGAAGAGATCTGGATTGTTAAGGCAACACTTAACGGGATTTTAAGGCAAAAAAATAAAAATGTTTGTCATCTGTATGTGTGTGTATGTGTATGATGCATTTCAAAATGTGTTTGAATGCTAATCTTGTTTATTATATTAGCAGATGAATTTAAAAGAATGTTTTTCATTAACATTTAAAGTGAGTGTGAGAAAAGGCAATGATGTCTCCTGGCCTCTGCGAGACAGCTGGAGGGATCTCTGCTGAATAGCTGAAGATAACATGCCACAGCCTCTATCTATACTTTTTTTCTGGCTGATTTTGAAAATTCAGCATGCTTTTTGCTCTGGGAATTCCAGTAAAAGGACATGACAGGGAAATTTATGTAAGCGTCGCTGCTTTGGATAATATGGCCTGAAGAGTTTGGAGCGCAATAAATACCCACAGGAAACAAAAACAAAAAATAAAACAAAAATCCTAAAAAAAAAAAAATTACAGCTTTTCTTCGTTTGTGGGCAGAGCCTCTGGGGAATCACACTTTTTTTCTTCTCTAAAGGCGTATTTATTGGGATATTGCGAAAATCTGGGAAAGTAAATTTGTCCAGCATCAGCATGATATAAAAAGGCCAGGAAAAAAAGAGGAAAAAATAAAAGTCCCAGCTTCAAGATTAACAATTTGTTTTTTTCTTTAAGTCGTGGTTTTATTTGTCTTTCTTTAGAAGAAAAGTAGTCAATTGTTGTGTTTTATATTTTTGAATGACATTCTTCAGTTTGGACATGGCGAAAAGAACATCTCCCCAGCTCTAAAGGTGTCACGAGAGAAATAAAAAATTTAATTTGTGAAGATAGAAATGGGAAATGTGTATGTTTGCAATCTCGAGACAATTTCCTGAGCAACTGCCTGCTGAAGGGAAGATATACTGAAAAACCAGCTAGGCTTATATGAACAAATTGAAAAAACAAAGTTCGTGTAGAAAGTTGCAAATTCAAACCATTCCCGTTAAAAAAGTGCTTTTACAATGTAAGCTCTGCTATATGTGTGACATTGATTAAACTTTCATGTAACCACATAGTAGGTTTGATACCAAAGAAATGACAGCAGAGGAATTCGACCTTTTGACGATGTCCCTGCTCACTTGCGGAAGGAGTTGGGACAAGGCAATTTTTATAGGTCCCTTCCAACCCAAACCAGCCCCAGGAAATTCATGTGATCATGCCTTTGTTTGTCTTCAATGTACTTGATTCTTGCTTTAAAAAAAATTGAATAATGAAATTTACTACTACTTAAAATTAACTTTGAAGGATTCTTCACTTGTCCTCCCCCGCTGTATTGTCTCATGCTTTTTTTTATTACACAACTTGATCCATTAAATTAGAGGACGCAGTGATGTTGTTCTCTTGGCCTTGGATGCTGGCTTACAGTTGCTTGTGGTGAGCTCTTCTTACTACACAAATTTTCCTCTCTCGATAGCTTCTGTAAGACCTTTAGCCTTCAATAACTACTTTTGCCTTCCATCCCATCTAAGCCAGCTTGAACACCACTGGAAATTGAATTTTTGATGGTTACTTATTTCAACATTATATTATATTTAATCCAGCATTCTAAGTTTATATAATATTGTCATAATAACATTATTTGCAAAGATTTTGAGGTAAGATTGCCTTCCCAGCGTTTTGACAGATCTGCTTGGGCACCATAAGTACTCAATCAGTTATCACATTTTATGTGTCTGTGGTTTTTGAAGTTATGATGATTTAAAAAAAAATAACTCGAGCACTAAGGAATATAATTTTAGGCTAGTTTTGAAATCACAGTTGCCAAAGGATTGCTTGAGGACACTTTTTTACCATTAAAAAAGTATTAAAACTTTTAAGGGAAAGCTTCAAGAATTAGACTCACACCTGAAATAAAACCACTCAGTCAGAAGACCACTAAAGGCCATATAGCAATTAATAGTTCTCAATGACGTCAGTGTCTCTTTTTTTTTTTTTTTTTTTGTCAGATCAGAGTATGCTCTCGAGTTACAATTGAACAGTTTTGGTTTTTTAAGGTGGCTTGCCCGTACATGGTCAGCAGTTTTGTTTGACCTGTGTAGTTTAGAGGCCTGAGGCGAGTGGACATCATTTGCTGCGCAGGAGAGGCCAGTGCTGTGCCTCCCAGAGCTAGCTGAAACAAAAAAGTGTGAACGGCTTCAGGCCACTGCTCACCAGAGAACAGTTTTTTATCATTACTTCAAATGGGGAGTTAAAGTCGTTCGACTTGAAGGTGATTATTTATAGAACTACAGGAACAAATTTCACTTAGCTGAGGATTAAGTGATTGCAGACGTAATTCTTCAATGCCTGACAAAAAAGCCTTCGTTTTGTATATATGCATAGAACATATTTGTGATATTCTAAGCTAACTAATTATTGTTCTTGAAAGTAAGATTACCTTATTTGTGAAAAAAAAAACCAACAATAATATTGTCGGTTTTTCATTGTGTTTATAATGGAAATCAAAAATGTTTATTTTTATAGCTGCACTCCACATCAATACAGCCAAACCCAAAAGTGTGGCAATAAAATTGAAAACAATCCAATCCCCAGCCCAAATATTTGGGTCTGGTGGATTAAAAATGAATTACACCAGTTATGGGGACGGACAGGGTCATGGGGAATGAGCAACCCCTTGTGAACAAAGGACTTTGCATCCATTGCTAGATCCAGGAGTTACTTCAAACAACAATTTTTGTTTGTACACCAGGGAATTATTATTATGGAACAAAAAATTTACTGTCCCTACTAACACTAAAACCTCTCGTTTTTTAAAATTCTTACTGAATATGGTATCGTCGGTGAACAAAAGGACAGTTGTTTTGTTTTGTGGTCTCAAAGCCTTGCCTCAGAGTTTTAAAGTAATAGTTATCAAGACCCAAGCTGAACTGGGGTTTCAAACAGTTTCAGTTACTTACCATGAAGCAAATATATTCATTAAACGTGAAAAGGGGTTTATTTTTGGGGATCCAGTTGTCCAGGACATCAGCATTTTTTGTACTGCTCCAAGGGCTGACAGACCTGCTCTTGCTGTTTGCTGCATTGTGTAAGGGAAGGAACAGCAGAAAACTTTCCTTAGACAAAATTTTTAGATTCCCTTAGGGCAAAAAATAGTGGTTTCTGATAGAGTTCATGGAGAGAGTAGAAAGGAGGCTTAGAAAATTTATTACAGAGTGTATGTATCCAAAAAATATGGGGAAAGAAAGGACCTAATGAGGAGCACATCTGCCAAGGAAATGGCTTAGTGGCAAATTGAAATTATATAGGTTGGCACTCCAACAGAAGGGAAAAAAAAAAAAAAAAGAAGAGAAAAAAAAGAAACAAAAAAAAAAGTAAAAGTCAGAGCCCAAAACGAACTGTATTGAGAATAAAACAAAGCCAGATGAAGTATTTTGTTATGGAAGTGTTCTGCCAAACATTTTGGGGCTGTCCTTAGGGTCCTGAAGTGACTGTAGCAATAGGGCATTGTTTAGCTCTTCTAGACCTCTCTCCCTACCAACCCTGGCTTTGCTAGGCATAAAATATACAGCCCTGTGTAGTTCTGTTCTGTATGTCTTGTATGTCATGTATGTAATGTCAGTTCTTTGTCTAGTTGTCAAGTTACGTCTGTATTCTGTATTCCGTCGTTGTCTATCTCTGTTCTGTCTGTCTGTCTGTCTGTATGTCTGTATGTATGTCAGTCTGTCTATGTCTGTCTGTACATCTGTACATCTGTATTTCTGTCTGTATGCCTGTCTGTCTGTCTGTATATCCGTCTGTTTGTCTGTGTGTCTCTGTCTGTCTATCTGTCTATCTGTCTGTCTGTATGTCTGTATATCTGTCTGTCTGTACATCTATCTGTCAGTATGTCTGTCTGTGTGTGTCTGTATATCTGTCTGTACATCTGTCTGTCAGTGTGTCTGTATATCTATCTGTCTATCTGTATATCTGTTTATCTGTCTATATAAGTGTCTGTCTGTGTGTCTATGTCTGTCTGTCTGTACATCTGTCTGTATGTCTGTGTGTCTGTCTGTGTGTCTGTGTGTCTGTCTGTCTGTCTGTCTGCCACCCCAAACCCATCCCTCTGTGCTGCTCCCGCTCATATGCACACAGGATCATGTGGGAGCTGCATGTCAGGAGCACACACGGTGCGTTGTGATTTTGAACACAGCACGTGTAATGCATTTACAGGTGAAGCTGGCAATTCATCTGAATTCTTTTTCTTCCAGAACCAATCATGTGAAATATATAATGTATTCAACATGTACTTATACAGCAGCAATGCTTATCACCTTAGAATAAATTTGTGAGGGATGCTGTATCAGAGAACATTTCTGGTATGAACAGGGACACATTCAAACTGTGACATTTCAGTATAATCTGAAGTATTTTCCAGAGTTCTCAGTGATTTGTAGACTCCCAGTAGTGTTCAGTGCTGTGTGGGTATCTCTTGGCATGGCTTTGTGTTAACACTCAAAATGTCACAAGAGAGTGCCTTCCATAAGCATTCTGGTGCTCCCTGCCAAACACTGCCTGTGTTCCAAGATCTTTTAAGATCTGGTGCTGGTGATGGTGCCCTTAGCCACAGCATGAGCCCTTGCACTTTCATGGTGTCTTTTTGTTGCTTTCAGCAAGGAAACTTGAATCTCAGCAAGCTGGGCTACTCCTTGGTCATCATGACTGACCAGGAACTCTTCCTGCTGAACATGTCCTTCTTCTTGGGCTCGAATTGCTACGCAGTTGCGGTGATCGGCCAACAGTATATTCTGGGAAGTTTTTATGTGTTCTTGTCTAGGTCTTCTCTGCGATTTTCCCATCCCTGATGAGGAAGGTATACTGTGCTCAGTCTTCCTAAAAGCGGCAACTGATTCTTCCTCTTTTAGTGTTAAAACCGTGCAGTTCCCTTCTGGCTTCTCGTACATCGACTAATCCTCTGCCCACAAAGAAGTTGCACTCCCTCTTTTTTTTTGACTGAAGGATAGCCAGTTATTTATTTATGTATATATAAAATTATTTTTATATATACATATATAGATAATAACATGTGTGTAAGTTTTTGCCGATTACATATATGTATTTTATTAATATTATTTTTATTTCTTCCCCCTCACTTCCCGAGAATTCTGTAGTCCATTGAGGGGTCTGAGACAGCCTCTCCCCTGCTTCCTGCTTCCAGGCTTCCACCAAAGGCAACACATCCATGGCCTGATCCCACTGCAGCCAGGATGTCAGTGAGGCATTCCCTCTCTGAAGCAACCCCTCGTGCTAATTTTGGGTGAAAGCTGGCAGAATAACTCGTAACAGACTCAGAGTCCTGCCAGCCACTCACCGTGGCAGAGGTTCAGTCTGTGCAGGATTAGGTGAATCAGAGCAGCAGTCCGTGACAACACTGGACTAAGCTTCATGGGGACATGATGTCTGGCAAAAAACTGTGTCTGGGAGTGTGGTGCCAAGCACAGCTGTTGGCACTGTGGGAATCAGCGCAGGAACAACGCAAAGTGGCGTCCTCTGAGGCAAAGGCGTGTCATCTGTGTGCAAAATGCAGAAGTGAGTTGATAGTGTGTGGTATCAGTTGCTTTTGGAATAGCGCTTCCCTGGAGCTGCAGAAGCTGGTGGTTTGCACAGACAGCTCTTTGAGGCTAGGGCAAAATTTTACATACAGATTCAAAAGCTTTCCTGAGGAGAGAGGTGAAGAGATGGGAACATTCCTCAGAGAATATGCACCTATCCCTTTTTTGACTGTTGCTGTTCTCAAAGCCTGAGAAAATGACAGGTTTTAAGTGCTCTGTTAAGTTTGCTGAAGAGCATGCATTTTTTGAAACAGTTAACACATTGTCACTTCCCAGTGAGTTCCTAATGGTACAGTTGCTCTCTTGCTTCTTTGCATCCGTTGCTCACACCTAATTGGTTTCCCCTTTGGTATGGGTAACCCACACGCAGCCTTCACACAGCTTCAAGAGAGATCTCTGTATTTAAACATATGCTGGGATGATGGCTTCTGCTCTGCTCTGGGCAGGAGGGAGTTAAGCAGACAGAGGTCTTGTTCTCAAACCTTTTGAGGCTTTTATTTGTGTTCAGAGAAATGTTCAGTCCCATCCCTTAGCAGAGAGCAGTGCTGAATCACACACTGTGTTTTTGCTGCCTATCAGCCTGCTGCTTGAATAAAGAAACAGCCAGTCCTTCTTCCTTATTCCCTTTATTGGATATAAATGGCAAAACAAAACTTGTTTTCTGTGAAAGGACAGGATCTTCTTTGCTTCTGCATCTTCCACTACCTTCTACATTTTTTCCCAGTGAGGGAGACTTAGTTTTGCACAATTTCTGGCCCACAACAGCCTGCAGTGATGTGGGTAGATACTGCCGTGATGGAGATCAGCACAGCTCAAGGCTTACAGGGTTTAGTCTTATGTGTGGGCTTTAAATCAGCCGATGAAGTTGTGGACTCATATATTCTAATATTTTTTCTCCCCAAAGGGAAGAAATCATACACTTCTATCATACACTTCTATCACACACAAAATCATAAACTTCTATCAGGGCTTGGGATTACTTAATTGATATTGGATCTTATATTGAGCTGAAGAGCTGACAAACATTTGTATGCCTCGATTTAGGAACAGATTTTGCTATTAAATGTCATACTTTAACAGAAATGGCCTATAATAGTTGAGCTTGCAGATCCTGTCTTCTGTAGCCAGTTTCTGAAACAAGCCTCATCTCCCTTTAATTTTTTAGAAATAAACAAGGACAAAAATTTTTCTTCACCAGCACAAAACTGTAGGACTTCAATTTTATTCTCAGTTATTAAGATGCTCTGCTGAAATAACAGTTGAAGTTGTGTTGCATTTTTCCCAGCTTGCAGCGTAAAATTTGGCCTCAGCAGTTTAAAACCTGCTTATTTCTTCCAGGCTGATAAAACCAGCAGTTTGAGTTTGGTGTTTTTCTATGTAACCTTCTTTTTCTTTCTTTTTAGGTGGGGAAGGAGGATGAGTTCTTGGCGAGTTTTTTTGGTTGGTTTTTGGCTGAGGTTTTTGGGGATTTCCTCTGTATTTTCTTTTAGAGGCCAGGGAAGGAGATAGGGGAAGAAAAGAATGGATTAATGTAGAGTGTCCCTTAGAAAATATGCACTGGCCAAACCTGTTTAGCCTTTATTTAAACAGCTTCAATAGGTGACAAGCATCCCCTTAATCAACCATATCACATTCTTTTAAGTGTCTGCCAACGCCTTGTCTTGGCCAGTGTATTTTATTTGGAGCTTGTAATATGAATCTATGTTTTAAAATGCCTGCTGTAACAGTCTTCTCCACTCCTGCTTTGCTGAGCATGGAACATTCACTGTCCAACCTCTCTCCAACCTGTGTGAGTCAGAAAGGCCAGTAACCCTTTAGCTAAACTCCAGGGTGGCATCCTGGTCAGCATCTGCAAAGTTAGGCTGTGCTCTCCCAAATGACCAATGGATAAAGCTCTGAAAGACTTCATGGGGAGCAGTTGTCACCCACTTCGGACAAAAGTTAATTTTAGCACTTTTCTTAATCTGACTGCCCAAATTATTTTGATGGAAATGAAATAACAAGCTTACCATGTAGTGTTGCTCCACATGAAATACATTTTGTTAATTTATGTTGCTGGCCATATTATTTTCTGTCCCTTATTCAGTCACTATATTATGCAGATTTAGTACTTTAGAAATGACAAGAATGATCCAGAAAGTTAAGGAAGGAATACTTTTTTGTCTTGACCCAAACTAAAGAATCTAAATTTGAATGCTGTGTTAATCATAGATATTAGGCAGCATTTAGTACAGAAGTCAGAATATGTTTACTACCAGTTTATGACAAATTTATTTTCACACCACTTCCAAATATGCTCTAAACCCATTTGGTTTTGTTATTTTTCTTTTAAGAAAATATAGAGGATATTATGACATTTCTGCTGCAAGTTTTACTACTTGTTTAGAAAAAGTCAGCCCCATCTAGAGATGAAGTCACTGGGATATAGAGGTGTATCAGTTTGACATGATGCCTGAAAATTTAATCATACAAATTCCACTAACGAATGAGGACCACTGTTGCTAAATGTAGAGGGGAACAGAATCAATTTTACCTCCCCGTTTTTTATGTTCCCTGGAAAAGAATATTTTTACAAATAAGAGATTATCTTTCCTTTTAGTCCTCACGGAAAATAAAGAAAATTATTTGTCCAGCAACTGAATTTGTTCAGCAAGCATCTATATTTTATTTTCAGGTTGCAAAACTGAGATATTGTCAAGAACTCATCAAGATACAATCAGATTCCTGAAACCTTTGTCTGAAAAGCTAACCTTCATACATGTTTAACAGTCTAATTTTTTTAAAATTGCTGATGAATTGCAGATTTTTTTGCTGGTACAAAGATGATTTTCTCTTTAAAATTTCTGACAGATTTTGTTGCCAAAATCTTGGTAGCTGGGATTTGGCAAGTGAATTCTGCCCTGATGTTCCTTCTCTTGGAAGATTAAAGTACCTTTAGTTTACTACAAAACTAATGAGCATTGTGAGGTCTCTGTAACTTTTAAGATGATCAGGCTTTTTTTAACAAGACTTTGCTGCCTTTGATTGGCAAAGCCTAACAAGAGAAATCAATACAATAAAGACTAAACCTGCAAATGCTTTCACGTCATTAAGAAAACTTCAGGCAAACAAGCATTTGTGGTATTCAAATTTCCATTAGTCACCTAGACCGGAAAATCTGACATGATTGTCAATTAGTGGGATGGGACATTCAGCGTATTTAATCAAGAAACCACAGTGCAGCGTGAGGCTTCTTAGTTAAAACAAATATCTCATACAAAATTGTTTTGACATTTCTTGTGTTTATTTAAGATCAGTCATCATTCAGGTACTGAAAAGTTATAAAACTGAAATCATACAGACTTTACTAAAAGTATGTCCTACCCTTCCTTTTCAAGCTTCATCCCTTTTGGCAAGCTTATACATTGCTGAAAGTTAATGATGAGCTAATACCTGTTTGAGATGTCTGTTTAAAATACACAGAGGACACTGAGTATCTCCCTGTTGCTGCAGCATACAAGCTTTCTGTCATTCTTTTGCTCTGCTTAATGGTTTGATGCTTTCCAAACTGAGTCAAAGTGGGTGCTTCTGCCTTTCTGTGCCAGGATTACACTGCCAGCGTTCAGGAAACTTGTGTCAGAGTGTACCTTCTACAAGCAGGGCTCAAAGGCCAGTGTATTTTGAATTGCAACAAAGTTTTTGTTTGCTTGACTTCTTTTTTTTTTTTTTTTTTTATTTTTTTTTTTTTAAGGAGTTTGTCGGAATTTTGGCAGGTTACAGTCCCTGCTTTATGCCTGCAAGTGGTTTGTACGGAAGTGCAAGGAATGTGTTGGCTAGAAAATGTGATTGGTCCTAGTCCTGTCCCTTTGCTCTGGAGTAATGGTGACTCAAGATTAAGCAGCTCCAGTTTTCAAAGGGCTGTTAATCCCTGATTTAGGCAGATTTTCGGTTCTACTGCCTATATCAGTGTGCCTCCACTTTTCTTGATTAGGGTTTTTTTCCTGGTTGCCTCTATTTTTACCAGCAAAGGCCATATTCATGCGCCATGTAGAGTCAGGGTAGCATTATCCATGAGAAAATGCTGGAACATTAAAACAGGTGCTGTGCTTTTCCAGATGCAGTCTGTCCTGGTTTGTGTTCTGGTTGGCTTTGCTGCTGGGCAAATAAAGCTCAGATAGGACATGCATGTTTCGCTAGGAGGCCGAATGTATTCAGTATGAAGTTCAGGGATCAGGATAAAGGACAGTCTGATCTTGTAGAACTGCATCAAGATTAAGGTTGTTGGACTTTGCTGTGCTTGAGCCCATGCCATGGCCAGGAGCTGATGGCTGCCCTTCCCCAGGATGGAGGCACAGCAATGTCACTGGACACTGGCCATTAGTGAGAGGCAAGACAAGTCCATTGAATGCCTGGACTTTAGCAGTGGTAGGTCTCCCCAGAATTCAAGAAGGAAACTCTTCTGAGAGCAAGGTGCTGGTGACTTCTGGGTGAAGTGGTCCCTCCTGTCCATGCTCAGATGTGGTGAAAAGGGGACCTTCAATCAGTGAGACTCCTGGGCTGCTTGGTATGGCTGACATCACCTCTCAAGCTGACAGGCCTCCCCTTAAATTCTTTAAAAATCACATGACTCCTGTTCCTGCCATTCATAGCCAGGAATTTGGTTTTGGTTAACTTGGCAGACATCCATCCCCAAGGAATAATGCAAAACTAACCACTTTTGGTGCATGGATATCTTGCTTTTATGAAAAGTACTAAATCTAAGGAAGAAGCTTCTATCACAAAAAGAACCCCTAAGTGTCCAATTTTCTGCCAACCTGTTCTGCCTTCATTGGGATTTGAAAATGGACACCTGGAATCCTGGAAAGAATCTCATGAATTGTGAGATCCAGAGCGAGACAGCGACATGCCTGGTTTGGTGAGCTCTAGGAGTCCCAGCTGATACACATCTTTGAGGAAAACTGTGTCACTGCCTTGGAACTGTGAGGGCAAGAATAGTTAATTGTGCCAGATTTTCACCAACAAACTACTCCACTCAAAAGCACATGACGATGATTGTAAAACATTTTGCAAAGGCCAAGACCAAATGAAACTGACTTTCTCTCAATTCTGAAATTGTCTCAAGCATGTTCAGGGAATAGATATTTTAATGTAATTCCTTTAGCATATACCAAAAGGAGACATTTAATGTATTGTGATGCTGCTGACATTTTTGGCAAAAAACAACTGGGTGATTTTTTTTTATTGTTTTGGTAGTTGTGTTCATTTTTTTTTGTTGTTTTGTTGGTTTATTTTTTATATTAGCCAGTGACTCAACACAGCTACAATGAAAATATATTGGCCAATGTCTTCATATTACATCTGAAATACAGCACCGAGCTAATCACCCATCTTCAGCAGTAGAGTGTGCAAATTATCTGTCAGTTTGCATAGTTCAATGACTCCAAATAATTTTGCTGGTATCCTGAAAATAGGGGTTTATGCAACAGCTCTTCAAAAACAAATGAAATCAGTATATATGATGTAATTACTCTCTGTGCCTCAAAGGTGGTGAAGTTTTGTTCTTTCACTTCTTTTAAAGATCATATGGTCTAGCAGACCATTTAAGAGTGAAGTATGTTCTGAGTGCAGCTGGTTTTTGCCCTCATGCCAGCTTTTCCCTTGACCTCTACCAAGCTTTGCAAGATCTGTCCCATCAGTTGGGAGATGCCCTGTCTCTTCCTCAAGAAGACACTTGTTTATTTACTGTGCTGTGATGTGTGTGTCTCCTTCCTCCTTTGTTTCTTCAGCCTCCTAAGACACTTCTGCAAGCACCTGGCTTAACTTTACTATGGTTGGAACATGATCACCTCTGCTTCCAGTGAAAATAATTTTGTACTAGAGTATCTTCCTAGATCTGTGAGTGAAGGTGAAAGTTGGTATATTCCTGGATGAAAAGAAAGTCCTGCGCTTTTACACTGAATTCTTAATTAACTCCTTGGAGACATTGCTCAAGGAGGAATGCTGAATGTGATGATACTGCATAGAGGATGGGAGCAGCTATTACCTCTGGCCTTAAATGTTATCAAGTAGTATTGGCCACCAGAGATTTCTCTTCCATAACAAGTGATCATCCTCCTTTAATTTCATTCCTATTCCTTCCCATGAGTTACATAACCTGGTGTCCAAACATCAAGAAAATCTGTAAAATTTCCTAATAAAACTTGCTTTTTGGGAAATTGTGGGGAGTTGTGAGCATTCCTTGTGAACTCCAGAGGGGAGATATTGGTATGTCTGTAATTTGCACCTACTTTTGAAAACATATGGAGGATGAGTAAAGCACTGGAAGGCTGAAATTAAGGGAAAAACATGCTATCATATTTTGATGAGGGAGAAAAGAGTTAGATGGCAACTGTCTCAAGCTTACTAGAAAGTTCTGAAGAAATGCTCTGCAATTACAGCAGAATTTGTAAGTAACTTGAAGAAAATAAAGAACTGAGAAAAGACCAATGAAGATTTGTGAAGAACAAATCATGTCTAAACAATTTAATTTCTGCCTTTGAAAACATGGAAGGCCTTCTTGGCAGATAGAAACAGCTGATGCTATGCTTTCTAGTTTTAGCATAAAATTGTTGTGTTGTTTCATCTGAGGCTTTTTTGGTAAGGAAGCCTGTTGAGGTGTGTGTACTGAAGGCTCAGTGCACTCCTGCTCGGAAAGCTGTTGCCAGAACTCAGTTGCTTAAAGTCAGGGAACATGACCTCTGCGTGGCACTCATCAACAGTTTGTGTTAATGATGGGATGATGAAATATGAGCACAGTCATTAAATTTAGAGGTGATATTAGGCTGAAAAAAATAAGAACTTATAGATAGGCTAAACTTTAAAATTGGCCTTGACAAGCTGGTGAATATGAGTCAACAAGGACAAGTGCAGAGCATTGCATCTTAGAGGGAAACATCATCTTTTCAAATGGAAAGCAGACTTCAAGGAGAATTCAGACTGTGGGAAAATATAATTCTAAAGCACAGAATGAAAAGCAACTAAGTTAGCAACATTTTGGCAAAAGGGAATGATTGTGGTCCACGGGTAGTATGAGATACTAGTGCTGTTCATGTGAGAAAGTAAGCACTTCTATAGGAGTGAAATTAGAAGATGAGCTGTGTGACTAAGGTGAAATAACTTTTCTTCATCATTCAGTGCCACAAGGTAGTATGGCCGTACCGTATTTCAGGCAACATTAATGAAAGAAATGGTCAAAGATACAGAATAAAATTTCTCCAAGTGGGAGATAATTATTGTTTAGGTGTTAGTCTAATAAGGGAAAAGAAGCCTTCTAATGCACAAAAAAAAGCTGCAAAAGCCAGTCAGTCTGTTCTCCCATACAACCAAGAAATGCATCAGGATGCAATGAGTTTACCTTGCAAAAAGAGACCTTTAACTATTAGCTTAGGTTTTTCATTAGGGATAAGGAAAAGCTGCGGAGCACTACCTTAGCCTGAAGGGTGGAAGCTGGCCCTCATCAGCTTTCTTCTCATCTCCTGCTCTGTGGCACTGACTAGTCATCAGGAAGATTTTAACCAAATGTTCAAACTAGCTTGCAAGCCTCAGTGTAGGAATGCTTAACTAGGGGTGGAGCAGCTGGGAGACTCACATAAAATGAGCCTAGACTTTAGGTATGAATGTCTTATTTTAAACCTTTTCTGTTCTGCTCACTTGTCAAATAGGCATTTTATCTCTTTTTGTGGTTTTCACAAAATCACAGGTACTCAAGCAGTGGTGTGTAGCTGGTAGTCAAACTCAACTCGACATTTTTGAATTAGAGTGCACAGCAGAAAAAATACCATGATCTTGGATGCTAAAGTACACAAAACTGTTGTATTAAGCACCGACAGATTGGCAAGGGCAGCCCTTTTGTATAATGATTGTCCCTTTCAAAAATAATATGCTTTCATTTAGCAGTAAGTGAAAAACAAATAGACCTTAATTTAACACATATTTGTTTATTTTAGGTCAGTCATCCATATGCAGATGATTCAACTATTGATTGAACTGTTTCAGTATCTTAGTGGCAAGGCTCTTTTCAATTTTCAAATTGTATCTCTTTGTCTTTCACAGCACAAACAATGGGAATGGAAAATCGCTCAAGCTGTAATTATGAACATAGCTATTTTCTCCGCTTTATTCATCTCCCTAATAATTCTGAGTGTTTGCTGTGTCTGAGATGAATAGATGAATGTGCACTAGTTACACTGGAAAGAAACAGGACTTTGTTGTTTATATAAGCATACATTTTTCTCAAGGTAATCCTTTTGTAGCAGACTAATATGCAGATAATGAGATTTTTCTTCATATAGGGAGATGTATATATGAAGGCAAAAACACTGCAGAAATTTAAAAAAAAAGTTACTGTAGAGAATGCAAACAATAACAGTGCAAAAGCTGACACCTCAGGGGTGCTGCTTCCTATCAGTGCTATCCTCACTGCACATAAAAAGCCCTGGGAATTTGACATTCATGCTTCTTACTGGCAGGAGAAGTGCTTTCCTAAAGGATCATGGCTCACAACAAGTCTTATTTTCTGAAATGCACTCATGCAAAAATCTTGGCAGATAAAAAATAACAGTAGAGAATCCACGTTGAAAAAAACACCATTATCCTTTGTGTGTCTATGTGCTTGAAACAATAAGAACTAAAACCCGGTTGTGTGAGTTGACCTAAACTATCAAAGATTTATAGAAAAAAGATGCATCTTATGAGGCTGATTTCGAGATTTCCAGAAACAAATATGATATTCCAGATACAAATATGTATGCATCTACAGAAAATCTTGCCTTCCATAGAAATTAACTTCTAACTTCATCAAATATGGGATATTTTCAAATATTTATTTTGCTCTGTAGCACTTTTATGTAAGAGTTGCACACCTGTCTTTCAGGTTTTAATGCTATGGTATCAAGACAAACTGCTTTGGGTTCATCAGCACTCTTATTATACTCTAATATTTCAATATTAGTCTATTTTAATGTATTAATAATACATTAAATATAATTGGGATTGTTAGAAAAAAGCTTAAATTTGCTTCAGCATTCTTCTACAAAGTTGTAGCACTTACAGTGACTGTTTAAAATTGATGCACTCTATTCTGAGACCTTTTAAGTTTTCCAAATTGTACAATTTAGGAAGATCAGAACTGCTATTTTTTATGCTCCTTTCCTTCATCAGAAAATGCTGAAAATATAAAGAATAAGAATATAAAGAAAGTTTTGTGGTTTTACAACTAAAAATCTGAAATTTTTAGTTTTACAACTAAAAATTACAACTACATTGGGAAGTAGTGTGATGAGGTTATTTTCCTCAGTCCTACACACCAGCCTGTTTTAATGTAATCATTATAGTAAAAAAAGTACTTTCAGAACTGAGATGGTATCTACAAAACCATTGCAGTTTAAAGAAAGTGTAGTATATTAGGTTGCTTTCTATTGTGCTTCTTCTCGTGTAAGCTTTAACATCTATGCTTGTCATTGTGCTTGCAGAAACACTGATGACAGTTTTTAAGATTTTATTATGTCATATCATTTTATTTCAGGACTGGAAAATTTTCCAAATTAAAGCACAACAAAATTATTATTACAGTGGAATATTATACAAAATGATACGTGTTAATAGCCCTGCAACTTGGGATTTCCACTGATTTAATAACATCAGTTTTTCAGCTGACTTAATCTTGTTCACAAAACAGTTCATATACACAAATATGCAGAGTGAGGGCAGCTGTCCGTCTTTCCCTAAAAATGTATAGATATCTGTGTTATAAATATAATCCTCTTGTCCCTGACTTAGCTTCCGAGTTCAGTAGCACTGAGTTTTAAAGGTTAATAATACATTTTATGAGCAAATATCTCTGTTAGTACCTTAAAATTTGCTTTTCATTGGTGGATAGGCATGATTTTGCTTCTTCTCTTTGAAGATTCCCAGAGCTGTGGACATCCTTTCCCATCCCACTGTCCTAAACAATGCATCAGTGCTGCAGCAGCCATTGAGCTGTATCAGAAGAGAGGATTGGTCCACCCCATCTGCAAGGAGAGCTGTTTCCGTGTACTCTCCTGAGAAGATTAGTTCAGTGCTGTGAAATCAAAATGTGTTGAGAGACTGTTCCCAAGCAAACAGCTGCTATGTTAGATTTTCAATCAAGGGATTGATGAGAATTACTCTGGGCTGCTTTTTTTCCACTATGCCCTGGAGATAAGAATTCTTGTCTTTCTGCTAGTTATATTTTAACCTACCTATTGGCGTTCCTATTTGAGAAGCTGAACATAGCAGACTGTGGAAAAGACTAAAGTTACTTGCAGGGCTACTGCTTCACAGACACTTTTAACCCCATCCCCCCACTGATGACTATAATAATTTAATTCATGTAGCTGCTTTATGCAATGCAGAGAAATTAATTAAAAGACATTTTGGCTGCTTTACTGACTTAAAGTGGACCCTTTCTGTGGAGTCACATATGCACAGTGGAAGTCAGCGTGGAACTTTGTAAACTCTGTAAATCCCGGCTAGTGGCAGTGTTAGCTGGTGCTGAGAAACTATTTTTAGACTTTCAGCATTTAGGCAATTGAAGATTTTCCCTCTTTTAGCTAATGAACTCTCCATTGTATAACTCAGCTGGTGGTCAGTTTGTGCAAGGGACAGGGAGTGCAGAGGACCCCATGGTGCACTCTGGCAGAGCCAAAATGCTGCTCCAGGTTAAGGGCTTTATTGGGCACACAAAGAAAGAATTGCAGTATCTGTGTAGGTGAAGAGTTCATTAAGCAGCACTGAAAGAGTTGGAACACTCATTCGTGTTTACTTATGAGTTTGAAAATACATTATTGTCACTAATTCTCTATGTACAATCTGTTACAAGGCCTCTCAGTGTGCTAACTCAGGAATACAATGAGCATCTAGAGAAACCAGTCCTGTCTCCAACAGTGAATGTCATTATTTGGACAAGGTACCACCTCTGAGAAAGAGAGCTGGATTTAAAGTCGCAACATTCAAAATAGCCACAACCTCGATGCCTTCAAATTTCCAGCACAAATGGTAGGCTAGTGTGAGAGACAACAGGCAGGACTCAAACACTTGGCACCAAAATCCAGAATCTGTTGTTCCACTCTACAGTGGGTCGAGGAGTGTGAACCAACAAGCACCTAACAAGATAAGGCCAGAAAACATGGAAGTTTTAGGGTCATTTGCTATGTGCATCAACTACTCTTGCAATAGCACAAGAAGTAACGGTGTAAATCAAAATGGTAAATTTAGATTAGATATACAAAAGACATTTTTTACAATGAGGCTGGTGAAACACTTGAACAGGTGGCAGATGTCTCACCCCTGGAAACACGCAAGGTCAGGTTGAATGGGGCTCTGAAAACCTGATCTATTTGAAGATGCCCCTCTCATTGCAGGGAGGCTGGACTAGATTGCCTTTAAATGTATGATTTAAACTATTGTATGATTCAAACTATTGTATGAGTCTGGGATATTCTATGCACATTCTCAGTTTTCTCATTTGCATAGCCTTTAACTCCCATAGTGTTCTTCACATATCTTAATTCCTAATTTCATTAGACGCTGTTCTTCTTCACAAACAAAAAAAATATTTTAGCAAAACAGAACACTATATCATAAAGGTTACTTCAGAAACCTGACATTCTTTAGTAGTCTAAGTGGCCTGGTTAGCTTTCCTCCTGAAAACATAAATAATCTACTTGACATAAAGGGAAGTACACAGATATAATGATATATGGTGTATTACATTTGATATAATACTTCCTTCTGCAGTTTTTATCCAAACCAGTAATTTTTTAGCACAATATTTGGACTTTGAGGAATGTGTGAAAGACAAACCTCACATTTCCTTGAATTCCTTTGAGGTTATTAGTAAAAGTAGTAATTAAAATTGCATCATATATTCAACTATCCTCTTCCCAAAAAATCACTTAGACAAAATCTCCTAAATCAACATTCAAAGGCCTTGATATTCTATGGACACATGGATGGAAATTTAAAAACTGGAATTGAAATAACTTATTTTTTCAATGATCCAGTAAGATTCATTCTTAATGGAGTTCACTACATTTCAGGCAAAAAGATCTCATAGTATTGTCTTTAGACCATATACATCTTCAGCTTCTATGTAAAAGCCAAAAATACAAACTAAAACATGCAAGTTGTCCCTTGTAAGACAAAGTCAAAACTGTCACGGGGCTGGCCTGTAGAAAACTGTTTTTACTTTAAAAGAGGAAAAATACAAGTTTCAAAAACAAGTCTTGCCTGTAAAATTAATAACAAATATAATTCTCAATGTAAAAGGTAGAGGGCTTTCAAAACAGACTTTCACACTCTTTTAAAATTTTAAATAACAATATAGATGTTTTAAGTCAAGGAGCACTGAACATAAAACCAGAAATGACCATGTAAGTTTAGTTAGTGATGAGTAAGTGTGCAAATATCATTCACCAATCAGTATATATGTCAAAAATAAGCATGAATCAGATACATGAAACGTGAAATATTGACAAGGAAACCATTCCTCTGAGGTATAAGTTTTTGACAGAAAATAAAAGTGCCACAGTAAATCCGGATTCAAAAACTCATCACTTTTAAAATGAGAATGCTGAGGAGAACATCTAAGTCCAGGTGTAGTAAGATGTTTTTCTTGATCCCTATTATTTTTTTCCTTTTATTAGTACACTTCCGAGAAGCATACTATGCTACTTAGAAAAAAATGTAGAGTATTTGTTCAAATTCTATGACTTTTAGAAAATTAAACTGCCTTACATGGCAAGCTCAGTTCTGGACAGGCAGAAATGTCATAGCACATGTTTTGCATTTGGGTGGGGGATGTAGATCACAGGTTTGGTAATTCAGTTCTATTCTTCTGTAATTGTAACTTCTATAAATCTTTGGAAGAAAGTGGAAAGGAGCAATACTGCATCCTACAGAGGGAGATGACTTGAAGATACGCATGCCATGCGACAACTGTCTTGCAAGACCTTTTGTTATACCAAAGTTCCAAAATACCATTACTGTATAAAGAACTTCAGAATAAGAAAGTCTGGTAAAATATCTAATTTAAAGAACACAAATTAAATTGTAAATTATGTAGATTCACGACACCTTGTAAACTGGTCGGTTTCTTAGCTGGAAGAGTGAAACCTCAAAACCAGTTTGTAAATGTTGCAAATCTTCAGTTTGCTATCTTTAAAGAAAATATGCACCTCCTTAGATGAAAGCATTTTAATTCAAAATTGTTGGAAAATAATAACAAAGTTCAAACTTCCACACAAAATTTTGGAATTTTGATTCAGTTCTGAGATGCATGGACTCTGTAAGAGGAGCTTGATTTTAACTATTGTTTTGGTTTTTCTTTTTTCTTTTTTTTCTTTCGTCTCTTTTTTTCCTTTTAGATGATTCAGTGCAGCTCGCAGTGATGAGCACCCCTCTTCTGCAAAAGCATCCTGGGTTACACAGTGAAGACTCTTGGAGTCTGCCCAGCAAGTGGAGATGGAATCTTAACTCTGCCACAGTTTTAGGATGGCAAACCTCCTTGTCCTGCCCCTGCTGCTGAGCAGTGCCTCGCTGGGCTGCACAATGGGTGGGGTGGGGACAGCTAACAGAGCAGTGACTGTGTCCCTTGCTCTATTGCTTTTCCTTAGGGAAAAGGTGGTTTGTACATGCTGCCCAGGCTTGCCTCCTGTGCTCTCCTCACTGTGCCAGTGCATGGCAGCCAGGCTATCACAACCATCCTGCAAGGATGAGAGAACAAAAGGGCAGCTTCTTGTTAGAGCACCTGAAGTCAATATTAGCTAGGAGCCTCGTGCAATGGGTGCCTTGTTTCTACATTTTCCATCAGTTACCAGACTCATCCATAGCTTTTCCTTTTTTGTTTCAATCTGTGTAGCTATTTTATAATAAGGGACATATGAGTACAAAAAAATCCCCAAAAATAAAGCATGTAATTTCCCAGTACGTGGTTTCCCAGTAGTGATGACTTCTGGCAGTGAGTTTCACATGTCCTAATCTAAAACAAAGGCAATACAGGAAGAGAAAGTGACTCAGTCTCAAAAAGTAAACACTATCTAACCAGAGTTCTCTGCCTTTATGAGCTTGACTGAGGTGTTTGGCTGGGCTTGGACTTCTTTCATATGGGGATATATGTTGGAAAGAATAGATGTGCCTTGTGAAATAGATAAAATGGTTTGCTAAATGCTCTTTAGGTGCAAGATTTTAGAGGCATTCTTGTGGTTTCACTCAGCCAGTAACCAAGCCCCACACACCCCTACTTGCTCAATTCTCCACCAGAGAGATCTCACAGAGAGCTGGAGGGATAAAAGTCTGAAAAATCATGGGTTGAAATAAAAGTAGTTTAATAGGGAAGTCAAAAGCTGCACACACAAACAAGGCAAAACAAGGAATTAATTCACCTCTTCCCATGACAGGCATGCTTAGTCATCTCCAGGTGAGCACGGCCCCATCACAGGTAATGGACACTTGAGATAAATATCATCACTCAAAATGTGATGGCTAAAAAACCCTTCCTCCTTCTTCCCCAACTTTATACGCTGACCATGATGTCACGTGCTCTGGAATATCCCTTTGGTCAGTTTGCGATACCTGTCACAGCTGTGTCTCCTCCCATCCTCCCAAGCATGCCCAAATTCCTTGCCAGTGTGACTAGTGTATGAAAAGAAGAAAAAACCTTGGTTCTGTGTAAGCTCTACAAAAGAATATGAAAAACATCTCTATATTATTATCCCTGTGTTCAGTCCAATCCAAAACACAAACCATACCAGTCATCGGGAAGAAAATTAACTATCCCAGCAAAAACCAACACAGATATGTATGTGCTTCCCTCGAGGAAATGACCATACTTCAATGCTTTGTTTTCTCCTAAACAGGTTTAAAATACTTTTTAGGGTGGTATGGGGAAGAAGAGGAATGGGATTTTTGTCAAGATGAGCATTTAGGGTGTTATTTACCCACTGCCTGAGGCAGTGCAAGTCACCTGCTGGGGAAGCCACTTAACCCTATAGCAGTCTCATTTCTCCTGAGCCTGCCAACGTCACAGCTGTCCAGCAGTTCTCCCTGCACATGGAAAAAGGAGGTGCTCCCATTTCCAGTGGTGTCATAGTCTCTTCCTAACTGAGGTGCCTCAGACCTCAGGTTTGCCTGAGCCCTGTCCATGAGATGCACAGGGAAGTGGGATGTGTCACACACACAGCCCTGGGGAGGGCGTCCCTCACTGCTTTGTGTGTCGATGTGCTGTCCCTTCGCCTTCCTCCTGCAAACACACACCGCAAGTATGTGTCCCCGGGCAGGTGAAACTCTACCTGCCCTTCATCCTTCTGATTGACATGTGTCTGAGAGAACTAAAGGTGCATTCTGGCTTTTAACAGCTGCCCCTCCTTGAGTGTCAGTCTCTTCTCCCAGGTAACAAGCAATAGGATGAAACAGCCTCAAGTTGCTCCAGGGTGGGTTTAGGTTGGATATTAGGAAATATTTGCCCACCAGTAGCGTTGCCAAGTCCTACAACAGATTGTGCAGAGAAGTAGCACCACCATAGTCACCACCCTTGGTGGTATTTAAAAGATACGGTGTTTATGGGGTTTAGTGATCAATCAGGCAGTGCTGGGTTAATCGTTGGACTTGAGGATCTTAAGGGTCTTTTCCAGTCTAAAAAATTCTCAGATCTGCTGCTGGGGGAGGGATTGCTCTGGAAAAGCAAGTGCTGGCTATGGTTCTCTTTGAATATCCTTGGAAGTCCTTGGGAGCTCTGATGATTTCTTTTTGCCTGCTCAACTCTTCTATCCCCTCCTCCTCCTTCATGAGCCCCTCAATCACACCTCTTCCTGGCAAAGCAGGTGGAGTAAGAGCGGATAACTTTCCTCCCAGCAAGGAAACAATAACTCCAAAAGAATGTACTCAAACCAGTGTTGTAATGACATTTTAATAACCCACTGACATAACCTTTGACTGACTGAACTCTCCTTGTCATCCTCACAGGAAGATATTGTCAGTCAGTGTTTTCTGTAGCAACTTCTCAAGGCATGTCAGAAAACACTGCAGTGTTAGCTCAGTTTCAGAGATGGAGAAATCACCAAATGAGAAATCAAGTCACTTTTAACTGTTACGTAGATGTGCAGAGCCAGGAACTGTGGGCAGCTTTATCTGTGTCAGAAATTCAGGCCAGCACTCTTCAGACATCAACATTCCCAAAGCAGCACCTGCAGTTGCAGATTTTTAGCCATTCTTAGAGTAGTATCTTCCCAGGTTAAGAAACTGAACTAGTAACAAACAACTTGTTCTGTGCAAGATATTTAGAAGTCTAAAAGTAACTTGTGCGGTCAGCATTCCCTTATTATGTTCAGGGAAACACAAGAGGTATTTAAGAATTGAGAACTGCAGAAATATTATCTACTTAGACAGCAATCTGAAGAGAATAAATGTGATTCAATTATCGACTGAAAATGTCCTTTGTTGCTTTATTCTGCCGCTTAGTGCCACCAGCCTGTGCAGACCTGATTTGCGTCACCACCATGGTGATTTTGTCCCTACGTTGGTTTTGCGAGGTATAGCAATGATAACCTTGTAACTCTTGGACTTGCAGGGAGGCAAGAAACTAGACATGAGATTGTTATTTTTTTCTTCCTTGAAATATAGGTTTATGGAAATGCTGTCTGTCAGAGAGACTGCTTGCCTGTTATCTTTTGACTGGCAAAAATGTGCATTCATTTCAACACTTTTTATAAACCTTCAAAAGGAATAACAACAACAGCAATACAATAGCAGCAATAAATAATTCTTACAGAATAACAGATCATAGAGTGATTTGGGTTGAAAAGGAGCTTGTAGACCATCCAGTTCCAGTCCCCCTATCATGGACAGGGACACCTTCCACTGGACAAGGTTTCTCACAATTCTATCTGACCTGCCCTTGACAATTCCAGGCATGGGGCATTCACACCTTCTCTGAGCAACATGTGTCAGTGCCTCATCACCCTTGCAGGGGAGTATTTCTTCCTACTATTTAATCTAAACCTTCTCTCTTCTAATTCAGAGACACTCCTCCTTGCCCTGTGCCTCCATGTTCCTGCCAGAATCCCCTCTCCAACTCTCTTGTAGCCCTATTATGCACTGACAGAGGATGTGAGGTCTCCCCAGACCTTCCTTCTCCAGGCTGCACATTTCCAACTCTCCTGGTCTGTATGCACAGAAGATTTTCTTCAGCCTCTGATCATCATCAAGGCCTCCTCTGGACTCAGTCTGCTTCTTATCTTGGGGGAGTTATGGTGTGAAACACCAACAATAACAACAATAAAAGTAAAATATTAAAATGGAATAATAAAATAGTAAAATAATGAAACAATAACACTATAAAAATAAAATAGTAAAATGACAAAATAATAAGATAAGAAATAATAACCTAATGGCATCATATACTGTGTTGCTTGTGTGGAAATGGGTCTGTGGCTGCCTGGGATCCCAGTGGTGGGAAGATGCTCCAGTGTCCTGAAGCTGGAGGGGTGGAGGATATTTGCAAGCAGTGTTTTTCCCCTGCTTTCAACACTGTGTCAAAAGCAAAGAAACAGGTAAAAAAATTGAAAAACAAACTCAAACCAAACCAAAACCAACCAAACAAAAGAACAACACAAAAAAACCCTATAAAAGAAACCCAAACCAAAAAAAAAAAAAAAAAAATCCCAAAAAAAAAAAAACCCCATAAACCTAAACAGAAGCAAAACCTACTAATCCCTTTCCCCAGATGCAAGAGAAATTTGTACAGTTGTTTTTTTCCCTTTTGGTTTTAAACAGATTTCTGGAATAACTTAATTCAAGCCAAAAGCAAATGCTTAGTTTGCAACATAGATTTAAAATATAGTGTCACCGGTGATGATTTTTGATTTAAAGGAAAGGTCTGTTAAAGTCATAACTTTTTGTTTGTATTGCAGAAACGGAACCCTGTTCTTTGACCGACCCCCATCACACAAGCCTCCAAATTATATGCAAGATTGCTGATTATGGATGAAGGACACCAGACAGCTACGCTTGTTTGCAGTATTAGCTGAATTACTCAAAGCTTTTGGACAAATTTACAAAAGTTCCTGGCTGTGCCATCAGTTTTGTACACAATGGTGTTTTCAGGTCTCAGAGTTCCCTATTTCCTTTCTCTTTTTGAAACCAGCCACGGTATCACTGAATTAATCAGCCACATTATCACTGTCAGAGGTTTGGACTCCTTTGACGTTGTTGGGGGAAAGTAATTTGTTTGTCTGGAGGTGAGAATGGTTGCCCCACTTCCTACAACTGCAGCTGCTGAGTCTGGAGACATTTTGTGAACTTCAGCTCCATGAATTGAAAGAAATCTTGGGTAAAACCTTCTTAATGGGTGTGTTTTCAACCTTTCATGGGCAAGTCCAGATTTTTAATTTATCTCTAATTCTTTTAATAGGGATCACCACCAAGAGGGATGTCTGATTGTCTTTCCTGTTAATCTGGATGATGAGATGTGAAATGAATGTGGCACCTGTCTGCTTTGTCATTTTTATCTAAACAGTCTGAGGTGAGGTTATTTGCTAGGGAAAAGGATTTCTAAAATTAAAAGGTAGGTTTAAACTCTTAAATTTTGAGGTGTTCGGACTGAAGCAACTGATTTACGAAAGCAGAGATCAATACCAGAAATGAGGTTCCTTTAAAATAAATAAATACAAACTTTATTTTTCGGGGGTGGGGTTTGTGATTGTTAAGACAATGACAGGGAAAGTTTCACTTTGCATTGTACTACTTTTGTTCAGCTGAAAAAATGTTAGTTGCTTTAGACTGATGGTGGAAATAAAGAAAAATTAAAGTCAGGATATTAAATTTCTTTCCAGCATTTGAGAAAGTAGGCTGGTTTCAATAATCTTAAAGTGTGTTAGTTTTAATTTTTTAAATATTTTAGTATTTTTTAAAGTATGTTAGAAATTACCATTTTACCATTTTGATTTTTTTGGTATTAAAATCTCTCTTTGTTTTCAAAATCACATAGCAGATGAATTTCATTAAACCTGCATTTCTTCAGTGAGTTTTCTGCACTGATGTGTGTTAACCTGCCTCTGCAATCAAACAGACACTCCTTGATATTCCCAGCCACTGACTCCCAGCTCCTTCTTTTAAATTGCTCAGCTTTTTTTCTCAGCACAGGTTTTCTCTTATCTCCAGCAAGGAATGAAACCTGCCTTTATGGCCTGACCATTTTCATAGGGCAAGGTGACCCCACAGTTCTTGTCCTTCCAGCTGTAACCAGTCTACAGTGGCTCAAATTCAAATGCATCTGTTGTGATTTCACACACAGTGGGTACCTGGTTGGATCTGAACTCATGAGAGATGAGTCAAGAGCTTCTCAGAAGAAATGCTGGTAAATTTACCGTATAGGTTTGAGGCAAGATTGGCTTTAAGGGGAAAAGGAGGAAGGAAAGGAAGACTATTTGAAAGTCTAACAAGGAGGATGATAGAAGCTTATCTTGTCTGACAATAGCTGGGAAAACAGGCTGCAGGAAGAAGTGGAAATAGAGTGACAATAGACAGCATACAGGCCTAAAGGAAGGGGAAAAAGGGCTTTATGGCTGGAATGACATTAAATTGTCATAAACTTAGGAAAGAATGAGTTTCCTACAGAAGCAATGTGAGAGAGCTCTTTATTTTGTTTTATTCTTTCAGCTTCTTAGCATATTAAAAACCTGTCAAAAACCAGAATAAGGGAGGTATGGAGAAAAAGTGGAACCATATGAATCTTGTCAACCCTGGCTTGCCGCTGCAGAGTATTTGTTCAGCACCTACATCAGTAGGCATAGTCCATCTGGAGGAGCAGATAGACTGAAATCTGGGTCCCTTTCCTTCCCTTTGATTCAGCAGCTGGAAATGGGAGAGCTCAGCACACTTGTGACCTGGTTTTTGCACTGTCCTTCAGGAACCTGGTATCAGTCCAAAAAGCATTCCTCAGATCACAGGCTGTTGACACAGTACCCCAATATGAACTGTGAACAGGCTGGCTTCATGCTATATTTACTGTCGCTGGCAGCCACCAGGAACAGTGCTGTGCTTGAAGCATTTCTAGCATGCTCAAAGCTCGCTCCTAAGCCCCAGAAAATGAATGTTACACAACAAATTTGGTCTGATGTAAGTGGGCTTAGGGTATGGCCAGGTGATGCCCCTTGTGTTGACCTACTGAATATTAGCCATGATGTTGTGGTTCTTGAGTTTCAAACTATTTTTTGTGCTTTTTTTTTCTTTTTTCTTTCCCTCATTTAATTCCCTCAGCTGCCTTAGTGCAAGGCCAGCTCAGTATCAGCAGGAGGGAAAACAATGAGTCAGATGCTTTAGTGTGAAAGAGTGCAAGGCTCATCGCTATCTTACTACTCTGCTAGAAATAACAAGGGACACAAAAAGTACAAGCAAGAGAAACCTGGTACGTGGAGGGTAAGAGAAATATATATTTAAATGTCTTTTGACAGAACATAGAACATCCCTTCTATGAAGAAAAAAAAGAATGTAATTAGGTTGAAACTTTAAAAAGGAAATTAAGAATTTTTAATCTTATTGATACCTGAAAAGAAGAGCTGACAGTTTCTGTTTCATTACTCTTTGCTCCCTTCTTTCAATAATTCCAGTAGTCAGGGATACCTCTATGCTTACCTAAGAAGTTAAAGTCCTGGAAGCATTGGAAAATAAGCTAAATTTCAAATAATGTGTAAGCTTGCATCTATGAACAAGCCATATAGCTGTACATTCATATGGCCAGATTTCTTATATTTGCATCTGTGAACTCTAGGTACAGAAGATAAAGGGTGGTTTATCTTCTGTTCTGACTTCCCTTCAGCTGAAAATAAAAAAAAATTCTGACTCATGCTGAAATGTATTTTGCATGGGTTGTGATGGTATTAACTTCCAGCCTCAGTTTCCAAGATATGCAAAGCAAAAACAAAGGAAGGAAGAACAATAGCCTCAAGTGAATGATGTCGTGTTATGAACCACTGGATTGGAGAGGAGCATAAGTCTTATTAAAATTTTTCAGTGTATATCAAGTAGAAAGTACGGTCCAGAAAAAAAATATTCAAACTAAAATTTCTGCAAGCTATTCAGCTATTTTTTTCCTTTTCTCCAGCAAGCTAACTTTATTACTGTGGCAATGCTGAGACCTCAGTCTGTTCACAATCAATAATCCTAGTTACTTTGAAATCCTTGTGGGTTCACCTTTTCATTTCTCTGAGTTGGATACAAAAAGCTAATTTTTATTTTCTTTTTAAGGCATCCATTAAATTTAAAGCTTGTAGTGTGACTCTTGAAATCAGAGGCAACAGTTCTGCTGTTGCGTATTTGCTGGCAAGGACTACTGGCATGGGAAGTTGTGATCAGAGAGAGTAAATCATCCTCTCACAGGGTAAATAAACTAAGAATATTAGAGGTACTGCTCTGCATTTCTGTGATTTCATGTCTGTATTACATGAGACACATCACTCACTTCCACCACAGTATTTTAAGAATGCTGTAAAAAACACAGCCTCTGAATAAACAGGAGTTCTTTGCAGAAATAGGAACTTGTGCAAATCCACCCCAAGCAGAAGTTCTGAGCAGGGCTGGTGGAACAGCAGTCTGAGGTCAGCAGTAGCTTTCATAAAGCAAAACTCATAAACAAGCTGGTGAGTCAAACTCATTTCCTTGACTAACAGGAATAGGATTTCATAAACATAGCAATCACTTAGCGCTCTCCAAACGAACTGTGAACTGTGTTTGCCAGTTTACGTAGCACAGCTACAGAGGGAAGGCAGTTGTTTCCAGCAACTCTTTTGGAAATGCTGCTAAAAAGAGGCTCTTTCAGAAAACATAATGGAGGTTTAGACTTTGAGTCGCAGGGGAGTAATTTTATTAGGGCTCATTTAATTTGACAATACTTCCTTGTTCCTGACCCACCCATTGTTGGTCTGGTACAGTCTTTCATGTTTACTCTATATGTTATGTCATGGTGACTTAATACTTTTCTTATTGTATTAACTGGGATGTTTAAAAAAGTCAGTGCTGTCAAGATCATCCCAATAAGACCCTCAATCTCTTAAAATTCACTGTTTTTCTAGCGAAGCAGCAAGGTCCTTCAAATCCTCTTTATTTCAGAAAAAAATCAGATAGATCAGATTTGTAAGGGAGTTAAGACCTCACTAAAGCAAATTCAGAAGAACACTGTTTTAAGCATTTATTATTTTTCGTCAGCCTTTTTGAAATGTTGCGACCTGGATGATTTAAGTATAAAACTTATTCTGTGTTTAGTTACAATTTTACTCCTAAACTTATATTTAAAAATATTTTAATAGACAAAAAGTTGACAATTTCTTTGGCCCCATCATAAACATTCTGCCGTTGGTCCTCAGTGCAACTGCAGACCAGGTGCACACCATGAATTCACTTCCATGGACATTTCATGCCTGCAGCTATGTAAGAGGCCCAGGTGATAGTCAGGAAACACAAAGAACACACAGGTCCGAAGTTCCAACTCCAGCTGCCTTCTGTGGAGGGTTGATTTAGCTTACACACCCTCCTTCAGACCTTCCATTGTTCCGCAGCCAAGAGAGCACCCCTGATCTTTGTATTACATCATTCATGGTGTTGACACTGGAAAGGTATTGAAACATCACAATACACTACTGATCCTGAGAGTTTGGTAAATAAACCATAAAATGTGAAGGAGAGAATGTATTTGTCTCCTTATCTGCCTAACCTTATCTTGCTCTTGTTTTTCAGAGAGATTTAGTCTGGCTGGAAGGCCAGGATCCCATGCAAGCCCTTTGTTTATTGTTTCTTTGTTTCTTGAAGGTTCAGACTGGCATTGCCCCTCTCTCAAGGATGTGCTGTCACCATGTGTCCCACCCTGGCCACCATTTGGCTGGTGTAGGTAGCAAGAGAGGCTGGGGACATATCCTACTGCCGGTTCCTTCCACTCTCCAGCGCTGGTGAAGAGCAGTGATGAGCTTCCTGCATTTCTGTGAGCTGGTGGCAGAGCCTGATGGAGCAGGCCTTGAATCATAACAATACAGTGAAAGCTGTTTATTGTCCATGATAAATGCCTCTGATACTGCTCTGCTGTCCCACTCTGCAGGCAAAATTCATGTTGTCAAGATTTTGGACCACACGCTAGCCTTTAGAGATTAGAGTGGCTGGTTGACACTAGATTTCTTCAGTGAAAATAGACACCAACCGTCTCCAGCATTGTCAGTGAGGAGTAGAAAGATTTCTTCTGCTAGATCTCTATTACAATTAACCAAGATGTATACCAAATGTAAACAACCTAATTTTTTTCTCAAAGTGCATCCCATCATTTTGTCAGAAACCTGTGGCACAAAGTATAAATCAACCACTGGTGAGTTGGCTTGCTACTGTTTCCATGGCATAAACCATCCTGCTTAGCTAGGGCTGCTTCTTGCATTCCTTTCCTTTTTCCCTCCCAGCCTCCTTGTGTACCACCTGCTGCTTATCCTGAATTCCAGTGGCCAATCTCACATTTCTTGCAAAGTTTCAAGCCACATTTTCTACCTGTTCAATGGCAAAGCTTTGTCTAAGTCCTTTCTTTCTACCACTCCAAGATTTTAGATATTTCTTTGATGGTGTGTTTTCCCGTTTGCCCTTACGCCTCCACCCCTTATCACTCTCACTCATTTCTTTCTTTCTCCTTCCCCTCTTTAAGGATGTGAATGCTTTCAGAAGTATATTAGAAAGCTGACATAGCTGAAATGGAATAATTGCATTGGAAAAAAGTCAAAGGCTGCTAGAGTGAACTTTTGATGATCACATTCCAGTAAACTCACATCTCCACCCTCCTGTGTTTCTGTTTTCCCTAACGGTAGCAGCAAAGTTTTGGCTTCTATTTTCCTTGAAACTTCAGAACTGATTAAGTACATGTGACATTCATAAAGTATTGTGTAATAGTCAAAAGGAGCAATATCTGAATGCTCAGAACAAGACTTCACAAGCTCAGGCAAAAACACCAAGAAGCTGACCTGGAGAAGAAAATTTTCTCAGCTGGGAGAAGATCCTGCAGACCTGAAGGCATGTTCCTGCTTAAGGGTCAGGGGGCTGAATAGGACAGGGTAAAGAGAACACGGAGAGCATAAGTTGTCTATAGACATAGGACTCAAAACAACCAAAAACCCCCAAAATACAAATGCTGGAAATCAGATGATTTCTGAGATTTCTGACCAGTGCTTTCATGGGTTTTTTTTGTTGTTTTTTTTTTTTTTTTTTTGTTGGTTTTTTTTTTGTTTAGGTTGGGTTTTTTTTTTGTTTTGGGTTTTTGTTTTTTTTTTTTTTTGGTTTTTGGTTTTCTCTCTTTTTTTTAGTCACAACTGTGTCTAAGTGAGTGTAAACTAAAGAAATTAAAGATTACTAAAAAATGGATTTGCTGGCAAACTGCTATGAATTTTCATGCAGTACTTTGTTATATTGCAGTTATTTCAGATGGAAAATTATAATGGCCACAATTATTTTGGAAATACGTTTGGCAGAGAAACTTGGAGTGGAAACACAATATAGTTAATATTCTTTTTGACATAAAGTGAATGAATTTTGTGCTGAAGTTGTAGATATAACCTCATTATCCTGGCATATGCAACTCCATGCTGTCATCTAGGATAAACATGAAAACATTTAGGATCTCCTGTGGAAGCAGAGAGCTAAAATACTGTACACCACTGGTGAAAATAGACACACAATGAGATAAAAGTTTAACTTTACAGCCCCATAAGATCAGGCAGTAAGTGCAAGGACTGGAGTAATTACTGACAGGATTATGGGAGGGAGAAACATTACAAACTGCTGCTGACAAAGAAGTGGCAAGTGATCTCAGAAGCGACAGGAAAAGCCCTGATGGAACAAGAAGGAAAAACTCAAAATTCATTATAATTGAAGTGCTGGGTTAGCTGAATAGGATCAGGCAGAAATGAGTGCCATACAATGTCTTATGTTAAAATTAATATAGAGGTGATTCCTATATATTCCATGCATAGGAATTTGTAATAAGGTTGGGAGTGTAACAGCAAAACCTTCCTACTGAAGGATACTTCCTATTGTATATATTGAACTCTGTTTCAGGCAATCAAGTCCTCACATTTACATTAGGCTTTCCACATCTGTTTCATATCCAATTTATGTCAATAATAATTGAAAGCTGTTACCATCTGGGTGTCGGGTGGGCTGGATGAAACGAGTTATCAAGAAAAAAGTAACTTCTAGTATGAATTAAATGTCACTCATAGTCCTCCTGGGCCCGTGTGTGAGCTGAGGGGAGAAGCCAAAGAGCCTTGACTTGCACAGAATTAGAAATTCAGGAACCAATTTTTACTGATGTAAGGAGAAATTTTACTTTCAGTCTGGAGAATGATGAGTTAAGAAATAGAGGGCCTTCTGTACAGAGATATTTGCTTATAATACAGAAACTTTGAATAAGCACCCACACATCCACAAGTCTTTTATTTCCAAAATTTATTTCTTTTGATCTCCATCTAATGCAAAATGTACTTCAACCATAACCTTTCTACTTTTGTAAGAAAGAAATTACTAAACAAATAAAAGAGCCGGAACAGATGTTAACGCCCTCACTCTGGGGAGGTCAGATGTAGATTCACCGTAGGAGACCAAATTCAGTAATTGGACTGCCTAGCAAATTAGATTCCCAGTGTGTGCTGTGACATGTACAAGTCCTTTGTTTTCACACAATAGTTTTTTTATCATTGAAATCCCCATATTATAAAAGAAAGACATTTCTTGTAATATTTATGGCTTCTATCAAGGAAATTAAGCACCATAATATGAATAGTTGAGTAAAAATTTAATGTTACAGCTTTTGGTGTGGATGTTACATCAACAGGTAAACAAGGTACAGACATATGAAGTGTTCGTTTTGGTAACCCAGCCTTGCTTTTGGAGAAGTTAATGAGCCTTTTGTTACTGGCAGTACTAAGGATTGGCTACAGGCCAGAGGAGCAATTGTCAAAGGCAATAAATGGGGAAAAGTACCCATGTAACATGAACTATGATATTGACTGAGGGAAAACAATTTGACTTGGGACCTGCAGAGGTCCTTTCCCATCTGTATCATTCATAGTGTTTCCATGACTATTTGCAGTTCATTAACAGAGACCTTCTGTTTTGAAGTATCTATTGTGCTAGTGACCCCCTTCAAATTGAGTAATTTAAGTCTTGGTATCTTTTACATTTTCTGAAAATGTCATAACTTTAGGACCAGGGAATAACGAGTGACACAGCAGTAGGAAATGCCTCCCCCACAGAATTCTCTTTGGTTCCTTGGTTGAATTGGTAGCTAACTAGATAAGTTATTTTAGGCTGAAAATTTTCCTAATATCTTTATACCACTATGAGAAAAAAGTAATGTTTTTGAAAGTCTGAGCATTATATAGAAACCGATAAAGACAGCATGACTTAGATGAAATAGCTGGCAAAACATATAACTTTTAGGAGGGGTATGTTTAAAATCAAACATTCAATGACCATTCAAGTGTTAATTAATCAGTCTTAGTATTCCTGCTTTATCCTTGAAGAATCATCCTCTTGTGTAAAGTGCAGAAACAAAAACATTTAATAATATTTTGTGTTACAACTTCATGAGAACCTCACAGAATTTTGGCCTTGGTAGTGGCATGTGTGGCTGGAGCTTGTTTACTTTGTGAGAGCTCGGGGTAGCTTATTTGGGTGTTTGTAATTGTGGTAATTCCCCGCCAGGAGCCAGCAGTAGAGCTGTGGGTAGGTACTGCAACCATGACATATGTCGTGTCCTTGGAATGCAGCCATCCTCTTTTGGGGACAAGGAGGGGATTTTCCTTCAGCTCTGAGCACTGTGTATCAGTTATTACTTAGTCACAGATCCAGTGTGCTCTCCAGGTATTTTGGCTTCCAAATGAATCACAAAAGGATGACAAATGGGAGAAATCTGCTAAAAAAATAAGAAGAAAGTATGATTAAAGTGGTATTATGCAGTGCTTATTGCCATGCTCTGAGGTGGGTTAACATTCCATTTTTATTTATGTATATGCACAGTTTGAGAGCTGGAGAAAGATGATAGCTGCTTCCTTGTTTGTATGTGCCACCTTCTGCACAATTGCCCTGGTGTCCCCTGGGCTTATTTGCCTCACCAAGACAGAGGAGGAATGAATTTAGAATAAGAGAGCTGTTACTCTTCTATGGGCCAGAAATTACTGGTTGTTTGGTTGTTTGAGCTAATATCTCTATCAAGGATAAATGCAGGATGAAAGAAAACGGAGAACAGCTGGCAGAAGCTCAGCAGAACTCTCCACCCTTCAGAGGCTATTTCCTTAGACTTTGTAACTAAGTTCCCAGTAGTGCTAAGTTACCCTTAGTATGGATGTAGAAATATGTAGTATATATTTTTTGAAGTCAAAGCAAACATTGAAGAACAAACTGTGAAATTTCATTTGGCAGAGAGAGGTTGCATCATTGGCTTTTCTCTCAGCCTCAGGAGGTTTCATAACATCTGAAGATATAATCATGAGTCTGAGAAAGCTGACATTTTAGAGAGTCTAAGAATGGAAAAAAATACTAACCATTAAATATCAGGGATGTGAAGGGAGTGCACAAGTGAGTGATCACAGGATGCTCAAGAAAGCAATGATCATTAAAAAGTTCAAACATGTACTCTTAAGTCTTGTGAAAAGGCATCCTGTTTATGCTCCCCATATTCTTCCCACACTGGGGAGACCCCAAATGCTCCAGAAGTTTCAAGATTTCTGGAGATTCCACTGCCTGGGTCTTACTTGGTGTCTTTGGAAGGCTACCCACATGCAATGGGGATCATTTCCTACCTGAGCATCAGAGGTGCATTTATCATCCTGAATTTCATGTGACATTTTGTTATTCAGTGTGAGTAATACCAAAAGATCCTACTGTAAGGCTTTTTATTTAGCTTCATTCTGACTCTTCCATGTAGTTCTGTGTTGTCAGAGTTTACTGTCATACCACCATAAATTCTGTGAGTACACTGAACAGATTTTGCTGATCCATCACAAAAGAAGTACTTTATTTCATAGGTGTAAAAACATTTGCCACTATTTCTGATATAAAACTGAATATTACATAAAACACACTTGTGTAGGTTTTTCTTCTATGCAGAGGCCTGTATATGTCTATGTGTGGTAAGTATTTCTTATTACATTTGCATGTGCATATTATTTGTGCTGTGTCTGTGTGCGCATGTGCATGTTTAAATGTTTTAAAGAAAGGTATTTGAATTTTCTGGATTGACAGGTTTATACTATGCTGCACTATAAAAGAAAGAGTTGTAATAACTATTATAAAGTCTATAGATCTAGAAAATAATCTGCTCTTGCTGATACCATATAAAAATAAAGACAGTGTTGTTTAATTTGGCTGTGAAAAGGATTGCTTCTGGACTACCAGAAGTATACATTAATGTGAAGCTTGTTTCCCTTAGTTTGTGTAATGTTTGGCAGGGGGGTGGCATCTTTTTGCCAACGCTTTATCTTTTATTGTCTTTAGAAAAACCACACAGTTTGTCATTTCTCTTTGAAGCAGACCTGACTGAACCCAGGAATAAGCAGATCTCCTCATGAGACTGCAATATGTTTTGAAAAGGTTGTCTAACTGAGGTTACATACTGCAAAAACATTGCTCAATTTTATCTCTAACAAGAATTCAAGGGAAAAAAAAATCAGAAAGTTTTAATGTGACTGACTTGGAATGCACAACACATTTTATTGGACATGCAGCTTTCCACAGTTCTTTTTTTTTTTTTCCCCTGTTTTTCCTTTTACCAGTAGGAATTTTATTTGGGATGAGGAAAGTGAAAATAGTCCTTTTTCTGGGACTTCTAGTCTTAAATCTATAACAGGAAATAAGTCAAGCCTGCACACCTCAGACCTTCAGTGCATTGTCATTTGACAATCTCAGACAACTGAAATTTTTCTCAAGCTTTTAGAAATAATTTTCCATTAATGAAGTGAAAAAATCTGATCATGACAGCTCTTCTAAAATGCTGTGCACTGACAATGCAATTGAAATTATTATGACTGGACTAAAGCGGAGTTATTTTATATTTCATACCAAACGATTGTAGACCTTTTTATTGCGTCGCATATGGAGAGAAAATTTAACTGAATAACTGAAAGGAAACAGAAACCTTCTACATGAGTAACTCATGTAACCAACACATTTCTCTGTTTCTTAAGATGTCTTTTACCAAGGATTCAATTTTTATTAAATGGAAGTTACTTTACCTACATCAATAGCCTCACTGACTGCAGCATAACTATTTGCATATGTTGTGTGAGGATGTCTGATTGCGTATAGTCAGGACTGGTGCCATGTATGTCCCTGTCCTTTTCATACATTTACTCATTTTTTTTCTGGCACTGTGGGTCCCAGCTGGAACTCTCTGAGTTGCAGAGGCTGAGACTTGTCATTCCTCTTTGGAAGACCAGCAGAGAAAACAAAATTGCTACAGGATATAGCCTGGTGATTCATTCACTAGATGCTCGCTCCCTTCTGAGTAATGACTGAATCACAGCAGATGCCCAGGTTGGAAAAGACTACTTGTCATGAAACTGTGTGGCTATGTTTAGTGCTGTCCTTGTGTCCTGACTTGGTATTCTCTCATTCTAAGGCGTATCACACCCTCAAACTTTCTGCAGGTAGAATTGGTGTGTTTTATCTCTCATGTGAGCTACTCTAGAAAGGAAATAATTGATTTATGGTAAAGTTTATTGTAAGTAAAATGAAGTGACCCCTCAAAGTTTACAGATGTATGTCAAAATTCCTATAATCTAGAGCATATTTTCTGAGGAAAGATAGGTGACCCTGTGAGCCTGACCCAGAGATAATGAGGGATTTCTTCTGGAGCTTTTCCTCCATTTTCCTTTCATTGTTCTATCCATCCCTGATACATTGTTCAAGAGACAACCCTGCCACATTATTGGCATTTCTTATGCCTTGTCTAAGACATCGGTTACATAAAGGTTTTTTTGAAAAACCTTTTTGGAAATTTTTTGGAAAGTTTTTGATTTACAGATAATTCCACTTGTTTATATTTTGTACATTTCTTAATCTATAAGGTTTGGGATAGTAATGAAAGTGAGTGACAATGAAGCATTAATTATTTCATGCTAATACAGGAATCATTCTTCAGCTGAGAAAGCTGCTGATTGAGGATTTGTGGTGGTGGTAGTTGTTGGATATTTGCAACATAAGGATGTACTAGCAAAGATGAAATTAAAATGCTGTTCCGGACTGTTTATTCACTGTAGCATACATATCAGTAAATAATGAAAATCAGACTTCCAGGCACATTTTAGGATTTTTCCATTTCTGTTCATGTGTGTCTTTTGGGGATGAATAACATAGTCATTGTTTTTTAAGGCTCTTTAAATATTCTTCACCAGCTCAGCATCTTTGGGAACTAAATGTAGCGCATTCCACAGTATGTGAGACCACGTAATGTAAACTGCTACTAATGTGTATGTTTTACATATCGCATGTTTTGAAGCCCTTTATTCTTGCGTGTGAATTTTTTCTCACAGTAGTATGTATTTTTGTTTGTCCTGTTTGTTAGTCATTGTCTACTCTTTAACATAAACTGAAGACCTATTTTGTTAATTTTTTCCCCCTGATCTTCTCTAATTTATCAGTTGTACACCCTACATTTTTAAAACTTACTATCTGAAGCTTTTTACACAGTAAATAGCTGCAGATAACTATCTTACCTACTTTTCTTCAATTTAGCAAAAAATTTCTCCTCCATTTTCCCTGGATTATTTCTTCAATTATCAATTCTTTCCCATTTGCTGACTAACACAGAAATGATCTGGCTTATGGTTGTTTCACTTCCTTATTTGTGCATTGGGATAATTAATTGTGTGTTTGTAATATAAGTACTGGGATGGTACTGACAAATTCTTTGGGTGCTAATGAATTTTTCAGTTAAATTGTCATCTTAAGAGTTGGGGCCGAATCCTGATGCTGTAGCTCAGGTATTATTCTGCCTTGTAACTACCGTGTATCTTCCTGAGAACTTTCATGAACAGAAGGATGTGAAAACTGAAAACAGGTTCTCTGTTCACAAGGTAATACATATGAAGAGGAAGGAAAATAGTTTGACGCTAATTTCTGTCCCTGTCCCATCACTTCTGTCTTCTGCTCTGCATCTCCTCACCCTCAGTGTTTCACGTTCATCTCTCTGAACTCCTCATCATGTCTTCCCTTACCATGGTAGCAGATCCAATATAAGTTACCTGTCATGCTTTCCCACGCCTTTTCTTTGTTCATTGGCTGGACATTGATCTCGTGTTGCAAATAAATTTCCCCTTCTCTGCATTGTTCAGAATATAATGGGGAGAAAGGAACATCAAGAAGCCATGTTGGAGGTGCTGACAGTGAACAACATCGTTGCTTTTCTTCTCTTGCTTCACAAAAAAGGAGGGGGCATGAAGTTTTGAATCCCACAGAAACTTGTACACAAGTGAGTATCTCCTTTTGCATCTGTGAGATCTTAAAAAGATCTGCAAAAGTTATAAAATAGTCTAAGCTTTACTTTCCTAAGAGATAAGGAAATTTATTGCTTGCAAGGTTATTTACAACATAAGCAAACACAAACAGAAGGATGAAAGGAAAGATAACATTTATTGCAAATACCCAAGAAAAAATGTTCATGAAATGGGAGCTTAGGAAGTGCTTCCCCATTTTGCTTTCTAGAATTGGAGTTAGAGGTTCATTAATGTATGAAGGTAAGACCAGCATGTGCTACACTACCTTTGTCCATTATTTGAGAAAGTCAATAACAACTAACAGTATCAATTCAATATTTTAGGCAAGTTGCACAGCCTTAATGACAAATTCATGATAGGATAAATCAATGAATTTTTTTCACCCAGCTGCATCCTCAGAATTTGTACATGATCATAGTCTTGTTGGACTGGGACAGGGCAGAGTCAGGAACATGCAGGTCAAAAAGAAAGATCAGAATGTACTTGCTGACACTGCGTAGGACATAAGTTTCTTGGAAAGCAATGAGCTAAGTACAATTTTGGTATGATTCCAAATGCTATTCAGGGTGTAGCTGATGAATTTTTTTGTCCTTTCTTTGGGACTTGAGTTTTTTTAATTTCTGGGTTTCAAGCTTTTCTCATAAAAAAAATGTGGCTAAAAAGTTACTGCAGGCAAGTCTCCAATGGGAGTCACGTTGCCTCACTCCAGGGACTGAAGCTTTTCTGGAAGTACTAGAAAGCACATGATGAAATCACACCCTTGGGCAGAGAATCACAGCCTTAACAGAGAAAGAGGAACAAGCTCCCAGTGGCGCAGGGTTAACAAAGCTGTCCCCACCATCAGGGAGGTGGAGGCCTGGCTGATGAAGTCTATCGGTCCTCTTTATCCCTTCAGCCCCCTTGGCACCTTTCTCCATCAAACACTGAGTGACGTGCTCTTTTTTCACCATGCAGGGGTGCAACATAAGGGTTAGAGCATTGGAAGGCAAGGGGAGCTTGTTACACGCTGTCAGCCAAGAAATGCTAGGAGTTATAGGCAGGACAAAAATCAGTGGTATTTGAGTTTTTGACAAGTAGGAAGAATTTTCTTAGGAATAATTTGGGCCTCATCAGAAAAGAACAGCTGGAGGGTGGCCCAGCTCTGGGCAGCTAAGTGGTATTGTCCCCAAGTTATTAATGATGGATGCTGATGTCCCATCAAGGCAATTTGGAATGAAGAGTGACATTTTTTTTTATAGTAATTAAAACTAAGTTGCAAATGACTCAAGCTGAAGCTGCCATTGCAGTCCACTTTTGCTTATGCATAAAATGAGCAGGGCCATCTTTAGGGGCAGTTGAAAGACAAAACTGGCTTAGTCATAAGTTAGGAAAGACAAAATAAGCAAATAGGAATAATTTGCCACTTGCCACTATTTTCTGAGAAAATCAACAGCAGTGAGGAATGTAATTACTTCTTTGTTTTATTTGGAAATGAAGATAACAGCAAAAGGTGACAAAATATAATCTAAGAAAATAAGATAAGGCTATTCCAGCTTATTTTATTTTCCCATTGTATTCTTTTCTTCTTTCTTTATGTTATGCTACCTAAATACCATTGAATATTTCTACTTAGCAGCACAATCTCATTCCTACTTACACAGAAATTCATACTTTTCTTCTGTTGGTACTTAGTGGTTCTTGTGCATAACATAAAGAAATCAGTATGAATCACTGAAAGTATTGTCAACCCCAGCCATTCAAAAAAATTACTAGAAAAGGATTTTCTCAACAGGAATAAATAAAGATATGTATGTATGTGCCTATTAGTATGAATATCAGGTTTGTGACATCAGGGTTAATTTCAGTTTTGTTTTCAAATCTTGCTCAACAATGTATTAGCCATTTACTTATTTTTATTTCAATGAAGTTTCTCTTGTTATCAATTGACTTAAGGAAAGAGCTCTTTATTCAGCATTCGGATATGAATGCAATCAAAAATAGTATCAGAATAGTGTTCTGTGCTCTGATGACAACATAGCAATTGAAATTAGAACTTTTATATTTTGCTTTTCAGGTTTGGCTTCTGGTTTTTTTGTTTTTTTTTTTTTGGTGTGCTGTGTTTGGATTTTGTATTTGATTTTAGGGTGTTTTTTGTTTGTTTTTCATTAATTTTAAACTTTTTTTTTTTTTTTGTAAAGTATGGATTACATAAGGTGTATCTGTTTTACATGATTATATCTGAGACAAAAGTCCCCACACCTGTCTTGCAGCCAAGAAGTTGTCTCTTCTGCTGTGTTTGTTTAAGCAAGGCCAAAGTTCAGCCTGCAACTCATGCCATGCTGCTCGCATCAGCAGCCCGGTCATGTCTGGACCACTGACCTATTTGCCTGGAAGAGGCCTGACAGTTACAGCAACCAAATATTTCTGACTTCTTCTCCAAGCAGGAATGAGTTTGTGGTGCATCACTTCCTCACCAAATTCAAGGTAAGAATAGGACCAGTCTTATGGTCTTTGAAGCTCAAGAGGGTATGATAATGAATTCTTTGCCCCATGCTGGTGCATGCCTTGTTGCAATCATGTTTAATTTGTCCTGCTACTTCTCCTTCATAAAATAGCACAGCCCACAAAGGAACAGCTCCTGCTTAATAGAAATTACATCGGCAAGTTTTTTTTTTAAATTTTGTTGCTCTGTGCTGGTGTTTCTGAGAAATTGTAGAAAGTTCAGTCTTGTCTGATAGCAAGATGATTGCTATAAACAGCTGCTCTCAATCACCCAGGCAGTGAAGGGATATGCCAAGGCTGACATATGAAGACTCAGAAAAACAAAAAAATAATGAAGAAAAGTAAGACTAAGACTAATAATAATAATAAAAATAATAATAATAAGACGAAGAATGAGAAGAAGAAGGTGGTGGGGAAGGGAAACCCAGCAATGGTTACAGAAACATGGCCTAGCTTCTGTTCAGTAAACCCTCTCTTCAACACATCTTGTCAGCTCATTACACAACATGTTTAGCAGGGGTTTTCGCCCTTCTTTCCTGACTTCTCCACTCCGCTTTCCTGTTTACAGCAGGCTAGGAACAAAACCTGTCAGAATAGCTGGAGAGCTGGAGCCGGGCTGCAGGGGAGCTCCCTGCCAAAGTGAGTTTTGCAGGGTTCAGCTGCAGAGACGCCAAGGCACTGCCCCGGTCTTTGACAATAAACTCAGTAGTTTCACTTCAGCAGAAGCTGTATGTTTTGGTATGTACACACCAAGCTCTGCCCTTGCTCCTACAAAGCAAAGTGTTTTCCTGGATAGAATGCTTCCTAAAACAAAAATAGGCTTGTGCCATTTATGAGGCTTCTGCCTTTTATTTTTAATGCACCTTTTTTTACCCCCAATGTATTTCCTTATTTTTAAATTAAAACTTATCAAATCTCTTCATTTAATATTGTGCATTTCAGAAGCTTTTCAAACAAATGGGTTGAATATGTGTGAAGAAAACAGAAGTGCAGGTTTGCTTTGCATTTTATGAGAAAACAGATGTGCAGATTTGCTTTGTATTTTATGAAACAAAAATTGCCAAATGCATGCCGTACCACTAGAGAACAGGTAATAAAACAAAGGTCATATCAATCCATCAAATTTACCTCCAACATTTCTCTAACACATATCAAAGCACCTGAAATGGTTAATAGCTATAAAAACTCTGCAATAATAGATGACTCCATCAATTCTGTTTTCAATGTTTATTCAAATGAAATGTATACCAGAAAACTAGGAAATTTCACATGCAGTCTGTTAATCTGACCTCTGCTTCCTGTGTTCTACCATGTTAGCTTCAATGGACATTTAAAAAATACAGCCCTACATAAAATAAAGCATAGAAGCAATTTCATTTGTAAGCAAATAGGTTTTAGTTTTAAACATTCAGAAGATTGTTTATAATATTCATAAATTGGAAAAGAAGCAAAGCATTTTAAAAATTGAAAATAAATTGCTGGTGTCTTTTTTAATTTATTTGTTTGCTTGACAAACACCTTGTTTTGCAATCTTAAAATGAAATCTTAATTTTTTTCCTGTCAAGTTATTTAACTTAGTGCTTTCAACCAGAATAGCTGGAATGTGCTGCTGATTATAGCAATTGCATGGTCTTCCATTATTTAAAAGAGCCACATAGACTTTGAAGAACCATAGAAGGAAATCATTCAGGTAGCTCTTCCTGGCAAAGAATCACTTCCCTTCCCTTTACAAAACCTGCTCCTTGTGTGTTTTATGATTCTTTCACATGACACCTCATTCAAATACAGAATTAACTGAGGCTTTACTGAACACCTTATGGTCATGCTATAAGATGCGGGAGATGGAAAGTATGAGGAACATATTGCTGTTTAAAGTTTACACAGCTTTGGAAGCCTGAAGACTATTGAGATCATACTGGAAAAAGTATATGAAGGTGAGAATGTGTTCTTCAAGACTCTTAATATATTATCATAAAGAGGAAAATTAGATCACTAAGATGGTTTTCAAATATTAAGTCTCCTGCATGATAAGACTTTCATGGCAAAATAATTACTCCAGATTCTCAAGCAAAAATGTATGGTTAGTGGAAATGAACAAGGTGGAAATGAAACTTTTGGTAGCTGTTTGACATAGCTCATGGCTGCAGCAGTTAGACTGAATAATGACATTTAAATTGTATCTGGTTATAAGTGTTGCTTATAAATGCACCCTTCAAAGACAATGGTCACCCAGAGAAAATTTAAGGAGCAAATTAGAGATTTGGAGTTCTAGTTTGTCCCTATTTGTGCATTGTTATTAAATGGAAAAATACAACTATAGTTTATGTCAGATTAAAAAGGTGAAGTCATAAGAGTTAACCATAGTTAAATTTCCCTCATACAGGCATTAGGGATACAGCTTTGGAATGTCTCTCTCTCTGTTTCATAAATGGGCATTACACACTGTGGTCATGGCTCCAAAAATAAAGACAGCAAAACATTGTGTTACAAACACAACAGTGTCATTACAAATAGTAAGATTTAGTTGTCATCGTTCTATAACCACTGTTTTAAGTAACTCAACAGGAAACTGCAGGACTCTGAGAAAACAGGTTACATGAACACAGGGCATACAGGAGCCTTGCTTTCCTTACCCTCTTATTAAGCAAATACAGGAGAAGAGTTTCCATGCACAGCAATGTCCAAGGCTTGCACGAAAATGGAGGTTTGGATAATGTGTCTTCAAAGCGGCGATCCTCAGTGTTGCCTATGCCTTATTAAATGACCTACTTTATCTAAGTGCTCGGGGGGGGGTGGTAGACACCACTGCTGCCCTTCCAGAGTGACAGGACAAATAGCTCATTGGTGAGAGCATCAGTTCTTTAGAGAGCAATGGAAATTAGAGCACTGTCTATTAGGAGATGATGTGGGTGTTAGAAAACTGATCACAGGCTGGCTTTCTGAAACACACTGGGACTTAGAGGACAAAACTACATATATTGTATTTTTTTGTAATCGTAAAGTGTATTTTGCTATAAAAAACCAAACTCTCTTTATGTTACCCAATATGTTACTAATGAATGACAGAAGTCCCTCTGAACCTGGCAGAGTCTGTGTGAAATGAATCTGTGGGCTCAATGACATAACCAGTGTGCTGTCAGCCTGCATCTATTAGACATGCAAAACAGTTGAGGGTGCACTGGTTGTACCACGCTGTATCTGAAAAGCTGCAAGCCTGATGGTGCATTCTGCAGTTTTGGTTGCAAAACTCTCAGGTTTGGGCTAAGGAAACCACAAAGCAAAACACAAGAATGCACCCAGATAATTTATCTTTAGTAAGCTGCATGAGCTAAACAGTGTGCCTTAATTTTACAGCATGCCTACCCTATAGGCTGCTTCATTCCTTTCCATTCAGAAGTAAGAGCCTAATTTTCATAACCTTACTTCATACAAACCTTTATTTCCTCCTCATACTATGGAGGTGAAATTAGGAAGGCTGATGCCACAATTGGATGACTGCTCTCCATAATTTGACAAGTGTCCTTTTAGAACATTTCCTCTAAAAAGAATTAAAAGAAAATAAGGTTTTGAAATAGTGGTGTGGTGAACTGAAAGAAATATATGTCAACTTTGCAATAAATGAAACAATGCCTGAAAAAACATACTTATTAAAAAACACTATTTATGCTTCTCTTTGTCCTAATTGCAAGCTGACGGGTTGAAAGACACCAACAGAATGTCATCATTGCCAGATTCTACATCTGGATCTTTGATTTATTTGACAGACATGTAACATCCAAAATAACTAGGCGTATTGCCAGTGACTGTTCAGATGTTGATGCAGGGGAACACACAATGTTCTTCACAGATCCGTGTCCGGTCATTCCCCCAAAACTGCGCTTTTCTGCTTGTCTTCGTTTGTGTTGACCTTCTCTGGACTGAGGAAAGTACTTCTCTATTTGTTTTCTTCCATGGAAGGAAGGTGGCTGGGAAAGCTAATTTTTTTTTTTTTACTTCAGGTTTAATGATGCAGCAGTCATGAATCAGAGCTAGATGAAACTGAGTTAAGGAGCCAAAAGTAATTAAAATCTGTGACCACAAGGAAATCAACAGAATGGAAGAAATTCCAGCCTTTTAACTCAGTAAACGTCAGTGAGCCACAAATCCTACTTTTGATAATCATGTTTGCCTTTTCTATGTAATATTTATGTAATATGACCGAAAAAAAAAAAAAAAAAAAAAAGACAGCAAGCTAGGTATATGCACCATCATGTAGAAGCAAACTGTACATTCATGAAACAATTGTATAAACAGGGCTTGTCATAATCCATATAAACACACTAGATATGAAAATGCTGAGCCTATTATTTCTATTTATTTAATAAGACAAATTGCTTATATGCTATTTATTTAAATAATTGCAACCATCTTCTTCCCACCCTTGCTTTTTCCTTTCAGAGAGAAACAACTCCTCGAAATAACTAGTGTCAGCTGTGAATTCTGGAGGAGAAGCCAAGAATATAAAGCCCGTGCCTGTGCGGACAGATCTGACCCTCATGGGGAACATGGTGACACAGTCTCTTTCCCCCACCCGGACAGGCTGGTGTCAGCAGCTTATAGAGATGGCAGCCAAGGGACTTTTAGACCTGGAGCCAAGGGACTGATTTCACTGCAGCTGCTCCTGAGAGTCAGACAGCCCTTGCTGAGGATGAGATTGCACTTTCACTATCACTGCTCGGAGGGGACGATACTGCCGGGACGCTGCTGGCAAGACCCAGCATTCCCATAGCACCCCTGAGGTGCCTGCCTGTGTTTACATAGCTCAGCGTAAGAGCGGGGTGTTCTGTGCTCACCTACAACTTACGTGCTGCAAGTTAGCACCATCTCTGGGGCAGCCTCATTGCAAAGTCTGCGCTCTAACTTGTTTGCTTCGCTGTGTTACACTCCGGTGTTGCTGAATGACATAGGACTAAACTTAAAGCAAAAAGATGGCACCCACTGCCTCTGAGGAAATTAAGTAGAGGCACCATGACAAGGTTTCTTCCTATGTCACACTGGCGGTGTCCATGGCACACATTGCTTCCACTGACAAATCCCAGTAACTTTTGTTTTTCAGCATGCTCCGTTGCTCTTAGGTTTTTTCCATTCTTTGTTCTCTTGTAACAACACTAGCCCTGAGGCTTCTTGGGGGTCTGGGTTGCAATTTATGAATGTGAAACTTTTTAAAGGTCACCAGAGTGCTTGCTCCTCCTGTCAACAACTTGCCTTGCAAGCGGGCTGGAGAAAAGTGTTTGGTTCAGTTCCTGGGTACACCGTAGAATAATCTAGTAACAGCACTTTGAAACACCTTATTAAAACTGTCACCATGTTTAGAAAGATCTATGGGCTGCAGAAAAAGAACATCTTCTTATAAAGCTGGAAAACAAAACGGCATGTCCAAGTGTAAACTGTCCTTGTCTGAACTGGACAGATCTCTGTTTTGTGTAATCAGTCAACACATCTCTGGGTCACATCAATCAAAGCTGTTCCCCACCCGCAGTCGCTTTGGTCCACATCTGCCTGTGTTTGGGGGTGTGCATGCTATCCCTGCAGACTGACACAGGTGATACTGATGCCTGTTGATGGGGAATCTGCTTTGTCTGAGATTCCTGAAGGGCCTCTCACTGCTTTCAGCAAGGGACTTTACTGTTGCATTGCTCTTAAAAATTACAGATTGCACTACTGAGCTAAAAATAGCTGTGTGCTCATGAGAGGTGAGATGTCTGGCTTCTCTCTTGGTGGCTGCTTGGACACTGGCTGGAGGGGCCAGTCACTAGTGGCAAAATTTGGGTTTCTTCCTTCCCCCCTGCACAGCTCTTTAAGTGTAATAATAGCACATTTTCTTGCCTTTCAGATCTCCTCACAGTGAGCCAAGGGGAAAAGAATGAGTTCGTTGAAGTGTTTTGTATTAATCAACTAGTTGCCAAGAGAATAACTTTTAGCACAGTGGAGCTTGCCTTTTGCAGCAGCAAATAAAACATGCTGCTTATATTTTGTTTCAACCCTAACCATGCTCTCAAGTGTGATATTTATTGTTTGTTCTGGTTGTGCCAGAAACCTAGTTAAAACTCGGTCATGCAAAGTCATAGAAAAGTACCAAATATATGCCAAATAAATTAACATAATTTAAAATTACTTTCTAATTGCATATGGTAAGCGAAAAACTTTTAGAACAAGTGTAGGGTAGTATAGCCTTCATTAGAACAGTGTTTCCATATGTTAGCTACATGAAAATGCTTATAAACCTTTTAAAGCTTAATTTGTTTGTGGTTAGTGCTGCTTTGGTTTTTTTTTGGGGTGGCGGGGTAATTGTGAGACAGAGGTAGGATGTGTTATCTCCCAGGTAAAAAGATACAAGTTCACTGCAGTGTGCTCTAATATTACTGGTTCCCCTGAATGCTTTTAACCTGTGATAAAATCACCTTCAAGGTAAGTCTGTTTGCATTCATCGTGAGATACTTCCAAGATAATAATGCTGAAATACCTTAAAATAATTCTCATACTGCAACCACCTACGTACGAGTTCCTACCAGGAATTAAAAAGTAAGTTTTATACTAGGAATTCGAAAGTCTATCCAGTCACTACTCCTAGGGATTTTTTTTTTCCAATGAAAGATGATAAGGGGAGAAAGTATAGAGTATTTTCATGCTCACTCTGAGAAGGTATTTTGGGTCAAAAAGGTGGATAAAATGGGATTTTTTTTAGGAAATACAGCCTTATATGAGGCTTTATTGGTAGTGTTGCCTTGAAAGGCCAGTTTTTAATATGACACAGACACGGTTAAGGGGATAAAAGGGTTTTACCTCGGTATTTTGGATCCAGGTGCACATTGAGGAACAAAATGCACACATTAACACGTATACAATTTTTAACAGGAATTAGCATTCTATCTAGGATTCCCCAATAAAAACTTAACAAATGACAGTAATGTCCCCTATTCTAATGAACCCCCCCAGATGAGGCCAGACCCAGTTTACACAAGATGTCTGGACAGAAGGCTTCACCAAGGCTGGAGCCTCAGGTTTAAGATAGCACAGGGTAACTGACTCCTTCCTTGGATAGTTTGTCTCTCTGCCCAGAAAAACGCCTAAACTAAGCTGGGATATCAAGCTTCAGATTACAAGCATGTGGGGTACAGGCGGATGCATAGAGGGTACAGAAAGCGTAAAAAGGAAAAGCAAAAATCATCAAGGCATCAGTAGCATAAGTTATATGCACAAAAAGAAGTAGGATATATTGAAGCATTTAAAAGTTTGAATAAAATATTGGAAGAGAAAGACAGTAAAGAGATTAAGAGAAGACTGTTACTTTCTCTGAATCTCTCTGAATTATGAGGGGAAAACAAAGACCAAGGCGGAAATAAGAAAAACATAATGCAACAGGCTAAGTTTTTGAGAACATATACAAAAGCATACACCAAATATACAATGTCGCTCTATTATCTGCCACCCAGCATGCCAAAGGTATCTGTTCTATTTCCAATACGTTCTCTGTATTGAGCAGCAGCACTACCAATTTTACCCATAGCGACTTACACACACACGAAAACGCTCATTTCCGTATACTTGAGTGTATCACACACACTCAATTCTGTCAAACCAAACTGCCTTGATCTTCGATTCAGCCTAAAAATGAACACAACCAAATAAGGTTAGTAGGTAAAACCCCTGATCCAATCGTCTCCTCGTCATTACCTGCATAATGATGAACCAATAGGTCCAAGGGGACCATTTAGTTTTAACACTTACTATTAGAAGATTAACTACAAGCTGTAGAAAACACTGCTGCACGGATTTCTACTTGTTTATAACGCATAAACCTCTAAATACTGAAAAGTAATTTTAAATCTGAGCTGAAGCTTTATAATCATCTGCAGACCTC
>CM019236.1:66815720-66829253 GCA_009741485.1 Malurus cyaneus samueli
AACCAAAACAACAAAAAACAACCAATCAATCAACTACCAAAACCTGTAAGCCTGAGACAGTCAGAAATAAATGTTATTTCCCAATCCAAAGGTTATTCAAGTAACTGAAGTATCTCTAGAAATTAGACAAAACAGTGAATGGAAAATTACTTAATACAATGACACATTTTAAACTACAGGCTGAATGGTAGCTTAAGATTAATCACAAAGATATATTTAAAAAAAACAAACAAAAAAAACCCCTACTGCTATAGCAGCACAGATGTTTAAAATTATTTTTTGCATGTTAAGAAGATAACCTGACTCACCACTAAACATGTAACGCAAAATACTAAATTGGTTTCGGAAAACATTTTATTAAAAAGGCACAAAATTATTAGTAAAAGGTTATTCTTCTTAATTTTTAGGTAATGGATCCTAGAAAAACCCATAAAATGTCTTAGAAGCTCATGTGTTCCACACATTACCTCTTCTTCCTTTCTACAAAAGGAAGGAATGTAAAGAACATGCTAACTCAAGTCTCCAAAACTGGACTCAAATATAGTTTAAGTGGATAGTATATAGTTTGATCAGTTAATTTTAAAAAGTAATTTTTTAGAACAAAGGAAAAACTTATTAGAGTACCTAAAATGAAAAATGCTTGTGATGTATTCAAGGGTTACATTATAGAAGAGTTCTCGAACAAGACTGTCCTGGTTTTACTCTGTCTGATTTTTGGTGGTGGGGGGATGGGACCAAGAAACCACAAAGATGGCTCCTGGTGAGGAAGTTCTAGAAGCTTTCTCCTTCTCCAGCAAAAGGAGCCCTACCTGCTGTGTTTTAGAGCCAATCCATTTGGGCTCTGAGGTTGATGGACAGGCTGCTCATCAGGCCTGGGCCAATTGCACTGGCAAGTTACACTGTGATGACCTATGGTCTTTTACTTCAAAGAATTCAAAACAAGATAGAGCACGGTGCCATTTAGTTTTTAGGTTGTTAGTATTTAGTTTTAGTATCATGGACTGGGGAAAAACAGAGCAGGAGGGTGAGGAGATGAAAGAAAAAAATGGAGACCCAACATCACAGTAAGAAGACAGGTGCTGTGCTACTGCTGTGGTACTTGGACATGGAGAAAACAGCTGTTCCCGAAAGGACTATCTCTTCAATGAGAGACCTGTATAGAGAAAAGATCAACCTTGCTCTGAGAAAAACCTGGCCTTGGAGGACTGAACTGACCAGGAGTCAAAAAGGGGGAAGAGGCTTGGCCCCCCTCACGTCTGAAGCAAGTTGATGCTTAGAAGAAATTGTGTTCTGTGGGGAGAAAGAGGTGCCCCCACCACACGTCTGAAATGAGTGGATGTTTAGAAGAAGCTGTGTTCTGGCAATTTGTGATAGTGGCCTTACAATGCTGAAACAATGCAGTCAGCCCTAGAGAACTGTTTTTTTTCCTTTCTCCTACAAGGTAAAGAGAAAAATTCCTTGCCATCAGGACTTGGGAAAAGACCTTCCACAACTTAGAGCTGTAAGAGCGCTTCTCCTGTGATGCTGGATGATAACCATAATGAGTAGTCTGATCTATGTTAAACTTTCATTCCTGCCCCTCTTTGTGTGCAGGAAAACATGGGGGGGTTGAGAAGGACAACTTGGATGAGAGCCAGGTTCCCAGAAAGAATAACAGGTGTCTTAAAATGTCCGTTTTTATTTTCTTCTCCTTGTAAATTTTTCTCTTTGTTCCCCTCCCTGGCGTGGTGGTACTCTTAGAGTAGTTTTTAGTAATAAATCTACTTTGCAACTTAAATTATTTCAGCCTGTCTGACCATTTTCTGGAGCATATATGTATCTTTCTCTCAATTACGTTATGTTATCTAGAAGCCATAAATTCTAGTGTTAATTGGGCTTTTGCTCTCCCTTCTGCCTTTCTGGTGGAGGGTGGGGAGGGAACGTCATGGGTGCGGTGCTTTTGGCTTTCGGTCAAGTTCAAACCACGACATTTTTGGTGCCGTGACTCGGGTAAGGCAAAAATGGTTTTAAACCCACAAAGACACAAACATGCTACTCACTAAATAGCAGATTTAAGTGTTTCAAGAGGAAAAAGGAGAAAAAAAATTGAGAGTGGGTGTATCCAGGCAAGATTTAGCCAAAGGACATAATTCCATTTTGTTCTATATACTGCTTTTTCCCAAAAAACATGAACGTGGCTTTTGAAAGGCTAAACTTGTGTCCCAGTTATTGAGTGACTTTCACAGAACTGAAACTGCAGACAGAAGTGTTTGAACTGCATTTAGAGAAACTTAAGTGAGAAAGAGTACCTTTGTCGTTTCTCTACATGGAAATTCTGAAATAATACATACAAAGAAACAAAAATACAAGCACTTCTTAGAAAGCAGAGGTAAAAGCCATTAGTGCCTTGTGCATCTATAGAGTCAAAATGCTGGTGCTCACCCATGTCATATATTATATATACAATGTAACATAACTTCAATAAATTGCCCAGGTGGTGCAAAACACTTTCAGAAAAAGGCATTAGAATAGTCAATAATCCTGGAATATTTCTGATGCAATTTACTTGCACTTTGCTAAGATGAAGTTACTTTTTCCCCTTTTCTTAATTTTGGTTATTTGTTCTGGTCTTCATAAAGTAGAAACAATTTCTTACACTTATTCCACATGACAGAATTCGGAGAACCAGTGAATTCATAATTATATATTGAGGTACATACTTCTGAATAGAGGGGTGGAGGCAGAAAACGGAACTCCTGGATGTATGCAAACAGTGGTCCTGGAAGTGCTCTCTCAAAGTCATCACAAGCACCTAAGGGTGCAAGGCTGGACTGTCGTTGTTCCTCCGTTACCACTTCTGCATAGCTGGGAGGTGCTGCAGGGAAAAGGCACAGGCAGTTTGAAAAGCAAGTTTTTATGTATGTCAAAACATACAACATGATAAATATTAAACTTTTGTATTGTAAAATACACCAGAAGGTAGATAAATTACTTCAGTGACTTTTCCCCAGTTACTGAACATGAAAGAGAGGGTAGGTTATTATGGTCTATTTTAAGACTATGCTCAAATCCAAGGGCAGACTGACCACTGTTTATCGTGACTTAATTATCTCCTTTATATTTAAAGCATACTAGAATACTGAATTCTGTACAGGCAAGAATCACAGAACATTGCATTGGTCCAGACTCCATCATGAGTCTGGCATTTGTACACTAAAATCAACAGATATTTATATGCAAAAAGAGTGAAGAAGCTACAGAGCTTCTCCTTTGATAAAACAGATTCCCACTTTCACAAAGTCTTCGCTATTAAAGATGGTAAAGTCACCTTAACTGCTACTTTCACAAGTATTACATTGCCTTATAACCAAGGATACCGTAGGGATACTAGAGGCAGAATTAATTCTGCCCAGGTACAGTGGCATTCTGCACTTTCACTTGCACCACTTGCACTACTTCCAAGCAGCTGGATTCCACTGCTTGCACATCAGAGAGGAAGACAAGGAGAGAACTCTGTTCTTCTACAGAGAAGCAGGTAGCAAGGAAATATCCACAAGGGATTTTCTTTGGGCTTTATTATGAAGGATGTAATTTGTGTCTGTTTGCATGACAGCAATGAATGAAGCAGACAAAAATCAAAACAGACTTGTTTTTTCAGGTTACCTTCTGGTCTTTCAGGCAGCGTTAGACCAAGCCAATTCATGTTCATGCTACATTGGCTGCTTACACTTGATGTTCTGCTACCAAACGGGTGTAGAGGAATGGTGCCAATGACCAGTGGTAAGTTAAGGAATAAATCCATGGCGCCCGGAATATCCACATATACCTAAAGAACAACAAAGAGGTATAGACTGAAAACAGGTTTGTATGAGCACTTCATAATTGTCGGACTAAAATCTGTACCCATGGAACTTTTCATAAGGAACTGAAATTTATTTCTATTTGTTTTACAGCAAATGTCCCTATGGAGATAAAATGCTGTTGAAGTCAAAAGCAGCTCTATATTCTTAACGCAAGTCCTCACATGGAAATGTCACCCACACATAACACATTTGCTTAGAACATGCAAGATTTAAACTTAATTTACCTCCAGAATAAATTCTTGCCATGACACCTAATGCTAAGCTACAGATTTCTTTTGTACGAGTTAGCAGTTCACAATGCTTTGCTAACAATTGTCAAGGCATCATGGAAACTCTTTATGTTCCACTGAAACAACACAACGTACCATCAGTGAATATTCCACACGGATTATACTACAGTCGAGGATTGAAGGAGAAACAGGTGGAATTTTCAACTGTTTGCCATTCCAGGTTTCTGTTTTGCCGGATGACAAGGAATCCCCACGCAGGCTGGCAACAAGCTGTTTGACTTCCTTCATTTTCCCTTTGGCATAAAATGCCTGTGTTTGGTAAATGGCTGCCTTTGGCACCACCACACGGGAAGAGCAGTTCTCAATCTCAGCAAAGATCTGAATTGATTCACCTGAAACAAAACAGAATTCCGCATCTTCTATATATTTGCAAGGCAACTGAAACAAACTACCACACACTGTGTACTACTGTAACTAGCAATGCTCTACACTTTCAACTCATCCACCAATGCTAATAGTTAAGGCCACCAAGAGATAAGCCTAACAGAAAAATGCACATAGAAGAAGATGTCCTTTGGCAATCTGGAGACATGGCAAGCTAACAGAATTAGTAGTTTAAAATAGTAAGATTGATGAAAGCAGACCAAAATGGCAAGAATATTTTAAGTGTTCCTTTTATATAACAGCAGCTAAGTACAAACTGTCATTTTAAAAGGGAAGGAAAAACATTTCCTATAATTACTTCAGTTACGTACCTGGGGTGTAGCCCTTCCTTTCAATTTTGGCACTTAAGGATATTGGGCCTGAGGTACAAAACCAACAACAGAGAGTTTTTTCTTTTGTGCCTGCTTGGGGTGACTGCAAGAAAAGAACAATATTTTCCAATTAATGGAGTGCTCCATGAATCTCTTCATCTCTTCTAATTAACATCAAAAATATTATTTTAATTAGGTACTTTCTATGCATTTTGGGAAGCCTATCTAGTTATATTTAGAGGGAGAAACCTCTAGCAAATTACCCTATGCAAACTATAAGCTTCATTCTAATTCCATACTCATTAACACTGCTCTTTTTGCTATGCTTCACACCACAGTTACATTTAAAACAACTTTTTACACATAAATGAATTCAGTATATATTAAGGAAAGGCTTCATAGTGTACATATCCCACCACACTGTCAAAGAGCTTTTAATTTACCAGTAAACTAGAATGTCTTTCCAGTACAGTATTTCAGAAAAAATAAATAAACTAATGTATCTTAACCTTGACTGCTGCAATTTCCTGCTTCAAAATGATCCTGTTTCATCTATATTAAACAGACTTTATTATTTTACATGACACCAGATTTAGGACTTGATCCAAAGCCCATTAAAGTCAAATGACAGTCTTTTGATTTTAATGGAGTTTGTGCAATGACAACATCCCTTTCCAAGTCTGATTTTTCACCCATACGTACAAGAAACCTATTTCAATGGACTTTGAGACTTTTTCTCACTCTCCACGGTGGGGATGAATTTGAAGAACAGTGGGGGGAATGGAATTTTAGGCCTGATTGAAATAAAATCCTCATTTAAAGCAGTTGTGATACTGAAATTATTTGAATGAAATTGTATTTCAGAAAAAGATCATAAAGAATTTTGGTAATTTCTCCCCATTGGTAGAAAACTATCCATATGGAAATTACCAATTATGCAGACCAGTACATTATTTACTTTGCATTTTTAAGTTAGCAGTCTTGCCACAATAACTTTTAAGTTTCACCAATCTTTATTCAAATCCAAAGAGGGACAGTTCTCAAAACTTTTCTTCTTAGCACTTGGACAATTTAGTCTTATCAATTAAAATGGACAAATCCATCTTACATATATTAAAAAGGAAGCAACTCCAAGTAAAGGAAAGCATAGCTTTCAAAGTACCAGTATTTACAGAGCTGCTGAACTAATATAATATTTAGAAAATCGGCTTCAACTAAGTATCAAATATATATTAGGTAAAATTAGATATGGGTACTGTTTCAGTTATTAAACTTTATTATTTTTATTCCAGAAACAAAAAATGGATAACTCTGTCAATTCTTACCAGTAATGAAGGAGTGTTGATATCTATATGTTCAAAGACTGTAAATTCCTTCTTTAATTTTACTGGTAGAAACCAAGGCCTATGCAATTCGGCTTTCACCCAATAGCGCACACTGCCATGTCTGCCTTCGAATGAGGTAGCAAGTGGTCTGTGCAGGACACAAAGGTCAAAATTGAGTAAAGTCTTTCTGCCTAATAATGATACAATTGATCAGGTCAGTGATTAGTATATAGAACTGCATTTTTAATGCACTGTAGTACGTAATGGAGCGTAACTTACTTGCAAAGTTTCTGTATCTCAGAAAAATTCAAGATTAGATATGGGAGAAAAATGTCATCTCCAATTTATCCTACTACAGTTTTGCATATATTTTTCGAATCAATTAAAGAATTGCACTAGAAAATGGCAGGAGAGACCACATTTTCTTTAAGCTTAAGAGGCCACTTTCACATCTGGAGTAAGGCATGCCCTTTTGACTACCAATTAAAATTAACATTTTTATCAACCAATTAAATTTTGGCTACTGCATTTTGTAAAACACTGTCTATTATTTACTTGGTCTGTAGCGCAGCATCAGGTTAATTTTAGCTGTAACTCAGCACTTCCATAGTTAGGTTCACTTTAAGCAGAGTAAATATTCCAACTTGGAGTTCTGAAGAGAGGCTATTTTGAGCACCTTCTAATCTTCCTCCACCCCTGATGAGACAGCTTAAAACATTTATAATATCTCTGAATGTACACATGTAAGCATATATATTTATATATACGCACGTATGAAATCATCAAGACTACTCTGAAATTTGTTAAATCAACGAAGCCTATTTTAGAAGCTGGAGGAAGAATGATGTGGGCAGTTTTTCCAGACTGCCAACCATTACCTTTCTAACTGTAATATCATAAAATGAAAGATAAAGTATCTTTACAGTTCAATTATTTCCAATCAATGGTAGTTTTCTGGAATTATTCCTTCAGTTACAACTTTGACTTTTACATTTTGTCCCATATTTTGCAGAAGAAAAATCAGTAAGGACACAGCATATCTTTTCACTGTTGCCCTCAAGTTTATGTAAATTTTGGATGTATTCTACCAACACAAAATTGCAAGCAGGCAGTGTCAAAATTCAGGCTTTTAGTATCACCCTTTTTTTTTTCAGTATTATTAAAAACTGGTTCCACAACTATTCCTTCACGTCACTTAGAAAGAACCTGTGCTTTGTCCAATGCTTGTGATATTTGCTATTTGGCTGTTTCGCTTCAATCTAAGCACTTCACGCTAATGTTTCGGGTTTGGGGTTTTTTTTTCCCAACTCAAGGGAAAATCAGTATTGGCCTTACTACTTGTTGCAGTTAAGATTTTCACTGAATGCAAAATTGCCTTCAAAATCTCCATGTTCGTAAGTCTTCACAGAAAACCTTACTCAAACTGTGTTAAAGTCTTGTGCTGTTCACATTGAAACTGTAGAAGTTTTTATCATCTGCAGATTCTGCTAAAACCAGCACCTCTAATAAACAGCTTTAGTATTAGGCAGTGAACTTATTCACAGAACATTGCCAAATATTCAGTGATTTTCAAATTTTTAATGACTTCGCTACTTGCCTTTCACAGAAAAATGCTCATTTTTCATCCATATTCATACTCTCTCTTTTCCTGTGTATTTAATTTTACTGGAACTTGTGTTCTTGGATCATTTCCATATTGGTTTGCCGACTAAGTATAAATCTTACACCCACAATGTCTGCATTACATATTTCAGACAAGAGTGGGGCAAGAATTTTCACCTTACTAGAGCAAACTTCTGCTCTTGCTTTTGGTTCACTTTTGTTTTCTAAAACAAATGGGATTAGGTGAGAGAATTCTTACTTTATCTACTCATCCTTAAGTTTATTTCCATCCAGACTTTCTGCATAAATGGCAAATCTGGGTACATACATCCTATTTACATATGAACAACCTCCTCCTTTGTTGAAATCTAAGCAAACTTGCTAGTTCTGTTCCAGACTGAAGCCCAAACAATTCCACCGTGATCTTATCTACAGTTCTGCTGCTCTAGTAAATGGTTGAGCTAGAAGGTACCTCAGCCACTCTACAGGACTCCAGTTATAGTTTAAATTCCTCTCCCTCCTCTTGCCAAGAGGAGATTGGAGTAAGTCAATAGGACTTGGTCAAAAGAAAGTGAGCAACTGGGCAGCAATGAGCTCCTTTATTGTGAAAATTTGAAAAAAAAAACCAAAACGCGTGTTATCAGTGTAAAAGCAACCTCTTCAGTTTAATGAAACCATGCTCTCTACTGCATGTTGGGGGCACAATTCCTACTACCATTGAAAAGGTTTCCCCTCCACCCACAGCAGGAGTTTTGGTCAGGTGGGTGGGCAGCAGGGCCCTACAACTGTGTGTGGGTACTTACGTCTGTGGAAGCTCAAAGCTGAATGCATATTCATGCCTTCCTGAATGGATTGTGTGAAGGCCTTCTTCTGAATTGTCATCATCTAAAAGAGAAAAAAACAACACTCGATTTCACCTGAATGTACGTTATATATTGCATGGGCTCATCCTCCAGAAAAGAAAGCATTTGCTCACACATTTCAACACTCAAAAGAACATCATGTCCCAGAAACAAGGGTCTCCAGTCCGTTAGTTATTAACTGCTGGAATGCAGGGACAATTCTGATCAGCAGAAAAGTAGGCAAGATTGCCAGATCTGCCTTACCGACAAGCACAGGTTAGTTTGCTTTAATTTACAATCCTGCCTCTGAACACTAACAGAGTTTCAACTGCTGCCACTTCACGGCCTGCATGCAAGATCTGTAATGGAAACCATGCTGCTTTCCACTTTGACTGCTAGTCAGAATGAACTGGAGATGGCTCTTGACCAGCATTAACAGTACCAAGTCTGCTGCTGAAGATTGATTTAGTAATTCGCTTTCTTTGTATCTCCTGCCTGGCAATAGTGTCCTGACATTAATAGCGTGCACGAAAACACACACACAAACAAATGTGAGAAAAGAGTAAGAGTATACGAGCACCACGGAGAAAGTACCAGACAGATTGAGAGGCATAGAAAATGACAAGCTGCCCAATGAATGCTATCTACACCTAAACTTTTTCTTTTTTTAATAGGTCAACTTGATCTTGCTCAGACAGCAAGACCCAGGTATTTGCTGGTTTTATGCCAGGAGTGCTGACCCTTATTTATGGTCATGACCACTTGTCCACCTTCAAATGCGACCAGAAAACTGCAGTTTACTATGACATTAAAACCACAAAAAAGCTGACTTGGTCAAAATATGAAGCATACGAAAAATGACTGAGCACCTCGCACATAAAAAAGGGCCGAAATTATAAAAAGGGAAATAATGAGACAAAGTGAAAGGGAACGGCTTATGTGTGACGGTCTGAGACATTAATGGAGGACAGCAGGAGGGTTCTAAGTTTCTATTGTCCTACAGAAGCGCCGATGCTCTACTTCCTGCAGTGCAAATACCGATAATTGAAAAATAAATAAACAAAGACAACAAAAATTAATCCCCCAGCAGCAAGATGTGGAAATAAATGCACCTTCAGCACGCAACATTACCCAACATAAGTCAGGAAAATGAGCTCCAAGGGCGAGACAACCTATCGGCGTAAGGGTGGATTCTTTTTATTGTTGGTTTGCGTTTGGGGATTCTTCAGTAACTACGATTTAATCATTTGTCTTTAATTTTGTTCCGAAAGGGGGGAGCGCTGCTGTCGGCTGTGGCTGCGCCGCTCTCCGCCCGGCGCCCCCCCCCTGTCAAAATAAGCCACGGAGACTCTTTTAAATCTGCCAATAACGAGCCATACTAAAAAAATTCATTGTATTATCACCCCGATCAACAGAACCCCGCATGTGTCAAAATATGGGGTTTATGCTTTCTATGTGTTTCATGATTTGTTAAGTCCACTGTCTGACTGGCTGTGATGTTACAGATGTTTTGCTCACGGAAGGACAAATCTTACCAAATAGTATCAGGAAAAAAAAAAAGGCAAAATATTAGTAAAAAACTTATTAATAAACGGCCGTGCTCGAAGGGTCGTAGTTCAAGGGAGTCCTGCTTGCAGGTACTTTGCAAATATATCTCTATATATATTTATCCTCTAACTCCATCGCCAAGATACGACCCTGGGCTTTCCTACTCTCCAATGCACCCATTAAAAAAGAAAGGGATAAACCCACGAGATACAAAGATGCGTGCTTTTTTTTCCATAAAAAAATAAAGCGGACTAGTTAAGGGCACCTCTTACCTCTCTCGTGGCCGATCAGAGTGTCTTTATGGTGGAAATACTCCACTTCTTCGGTGTAGTTCTGTGTATAGGCAGTGTTGGATCCAGCATTCCTCGATTCAGTCCAGCGCACTTTTGCGTGTCCCCTCGCATGAATTTTAAGAGATTTCACTCTAATTTCCCCAGTTACCTCTAGACTGACCCTTCCTGAGACGGTATCCCCGCTAGAGTACACGGGGACATTGCTGTCATTGAGACAGTCAAAGCTTATCGTCAGACTCTTCACCTTCCCAGCACCATGGTTTTATAGCAAAGTGTACAAAAATAGACTGTAAGAAAAAAAAAAAAAAAAAGGGGAAGCGGGGGACCGAAAAACAACCAACCCCGACCCCTGGGGCGCAGGGGTGCGGCGGCGCGGACCCTACAGGCGGCTCATGGGGGCGGCGGGCGGCCCCGCCCCGGCCCCGGCGCGGGCAGCGCTGGTGCCGACGCGGCGTCACCCCACAAAGGCGCTGCCGCGGCGCCGCCAGCCCCGCCTTATAAGCCGTGTGACAAACAAGCGCGGCTGCGCATGCGCCGCCCCGCCCGCCGGGCAGCCCTGGTCCTGCCGCGCCGCCGCTGTGCTTGGGGACACGCGGCCTTGGGACACGGCCTGTTTAGGGAAAGGGGAGTCGGTGCTGCCACCCGGGCGGGTACGCCGGGTACCACGCTGATGGTCTGTTGCTGGAGTCAGCAAATGGCAGATGATAGCAGTATTCCAGCCTCTGTAAAAGGATAAAAGTTGTACCTCACCATTCAGACCTTGTTCTGAAACTGGCAAGCTCTTGCTTTGGTCATCGGTTTTCGGTTTGGTCTGTTTGGTTTTGGTTGGTTGATAGGATTTTGTTGGTTTTAGGGTTTTTTGCATTTGTTTGGTCAGTTGTTTTTTTTTTTTTTCTGTCTTTTTTGTGTGTGTTATGTGTGTAAAATGGGAAAGAAGAGACAAAGCTTGATAGGAAGTGATAGAGAAACATGGTAAGAAATAAAAAAAAAAATAGTCCTCGCCTGCAGGTAATAGGATGGCATTACCTGAGAATCCTCCCTGGAAACTTTTGAAAATTAATGCTGAGTCATCTGATTTTAATTATTCCAGTATCAATGGCTGCCCAAGTAATACTGCATTGCCTGCAAATCTTTCCTGGAAATCTTTCCGCCTGTTGATTTTTATTTTTTTTTTTAATATTATTACTTTGGTGATACTGTTTCTCTGGTAAACGCTCTGGGTTTGGATATTTAATATTGCATAAGCTAGTTCTTGCACACTTTCCTACTGACACAAGGTTTTCAATGAGAAGTATGATGGTGGTTGGTGATATCGCCCGAGCCACCATACTTTGGAGGGACTACACCGAGATGCACTGCTAAAATTTCATGCCAACAGTTAAGTTTTGAAAGCGTTTGCCTATTCTTACCGTTTCTTCTTAAATAAAGTCACATTTCCCCTGGCCTGACACCTGCTGGATATTCTCGTGCTTTTTTATGTGGCCGAAGTGTCTTGCAGGTAAATTGGGACTTTCTGTGCTTTTGCACCATCTCGTGGTAAGCGTTGATACTTCCTTAGTTCATAGAATAATTGAAGCTGGAAAAGGCCTCTAAGATCAGTGCTTTTGCTGTCATGACTTCAGACTCAGTTGGAGTATGTGCTTGTGCTTATTTACACGTTTTTTCTATAATTTCAGAGATAAATGTGTCCTCCACGAGTCATAGAAACCACAGTGCTGTGGTTTCTGGTTGCTGTAGGGCTTCTGAAAGCTGGAAGCAAAGTGGAATGCAGCTTCCATCGGTGGAGCTTGAGTCATATCTTCTGCCCTGCAGTTCTGGCCTGGTTCTTACTGTCCATCTGACCGAGGGCAAACCTGTGGACACGATAAAGAGCAGTTGTGTTTTGCAGAAAGTTGAAGGTGTAAATCTCTTATCCCAGTGGATATTCATCTGAATTTTAATTTTTTTTTTTTTTTTAAATCTAGATAGATAAGAAAGAGGATCATCCAACAATTGTGGTGCACATGTGACATGCTTTATATACTGCTTGCATTTGTCCGTTCCAGACTTGTTGAAGAAGAAATGCTTTGCTAAGCTGCTGCAAATATGTAACCCTGCAGACCTCATGTGGGAGGTCTTGCCTTCCCTCTCACTGGAGATCAGCCATCCCACACTTTGTATATGGCTGTATGTGATTTAAACCTGGACCACTGAATACACTGACACGATTTAGTTAAACCTGTGTTATACATAATAAGCTTTAGATTGACAGTTTTTGGAAAAATCTATGTATTTGGATGCATGCATTTCCCACATCCTGCCAGAAGTCACACATACACATTCAGCCTCTGCTGCTCCTTTTAATACTTCTGATAATGTGCTATTTATTTTAATTTTGTCCTCGTAAGTTGTACGCTTCATGCCACCTTGTGGCAAACGTGTTGAAGTGCCAACGCTACCTTTTGCCAGTCTGGCCTCCTCATTTCTGCAAAACTGGTATGTTTCTTTGAAGTATTTTTGTCAGAACCAAAAATTTTTAAAATACAAAATTTAAAAAAAAAAAAAGTTAATTTTTTCTTTTATTTGAATGGAGAACATACTATGAGGCTTAGCCAAAAGTATTTAGCAGTTATTTTCAGATGTTTAATTAACCAAATGCTGGTTCTTTTTAATGAGTCAAGTTTTTGCATTTGTGAAATGAACCATCTTTTAGTTAAATATTAAAATTTTTATAGATCCTGACACAGGCTTTTAAAAATTGCATTGAAAGATGCTGTGATCTTATAATCTTAGATCAACAATAGGCAGTGAAGACTTTGAACATACATAAAGTATCAGGACCCTTCACTAACATTTTTCAGGCCTTGTGCCTGATACAGTCCACATAAAAATGCCCATAAGATCAAAAAAAAAATTAAGTCCAAATTTGACTATTTTTTTTCTTTTAGCTGGCAAAATCCATTAACATGGTGCTCTGTCTATTATTAGAGTCAGTAGCTCCAGGTAGATGGCAATATTCCAGCCTCTATAAAACATAAAGATTATACCTCACTTTACAAACCCTCTCTTGAAACTGGCAAGCTCTCTCTGTTCATTTTGTCTTTTTTTTTTTTTATC
>CM019236.1:66831572-66902583 GCA_009741485.1 Malurus cyaneus samueli
TATTCAAGTATTTGTTACTATTTCTCCTTTTTTAAAAATATATTCTTTATTATTTTAAAATAAGAAATATTTGTAAGTTTTTTTGTGCACATAGATTTGCGCATGCCTAGAACATGCCTAGAACTCTCTAACCTCTGTGAATGTAATGTTCAGTCCATGCTGAAGACCACTCAAAATTCAGAATTTAGGTCCCTGTAGCATCTTAATATCTACTTAGTCTTTTTACTGTGCACTTGCTACAAGGACAGGTGTGATGCACAATGATCTTGACAAGAGTCATTAGTTTTTCTAAAAGAAAAGCCAGAAAAGCTTGGAATGTTTTCCTGGATCATTAATAAACTAATGTTAGGAGGAAGATCCAAACTGTGCTCCTGTCTTCTTACAGACCTTCCTGGTTTGAGACTAGGCCTGCTTTGGTGAGGAGATAATGTTTGCCCTGCGTGTCAAGCTGTTTTGTACAGCAGAGAATGATCTAGATAGAGTGTAAGAGCATATGCTATGTATTTTCTGAAGGCTAAAGTGCCCATATCAAAATGAGAATCCTGAAAAGTAAACACATGCTCCAGGATGGTTTCTTCATTTTGTATAGTGAATGAATGGAAAATGTGAAATGTTCTCATAATGGACTCATTTCTATTCATCCTTGTTGTGTCTAATCCCAAATCTATTAATAAAAATAAGAGAAATCAGTTTTCCCCTTGTCATACTTCTTGTGAGTCTCCATTTGTAAAATATTGTCACATTGAAGTATAGAACGTGAAGATAAAAATTTTTGTGATACTATGGATCTATGTACTGAGGAGCTGTTTCCAAAACTCCTGAATTCACGAGCATGTCTATCGAGCTTCCTTTTGGTGTGATCTTCACTGGAATTGCTGTTCAGCTGTCAGAGCTATGATAGGCAGAAGTGAAAATTTTGTCTAATGGGCTTACTTTGGGCTTGATTTAATAGCAGAGAATGTTATCACCAATGATGGAAAGAAACTTGGACTTTGTGAAACTGCTTCCTGAATTTTAAAGATTCAGGGTCTGGGAGCAACTTTTCCTGGTAGTATCGGTATCCTTGGATAACAGCATTTATTATTGAGTAGCAATGTGCTTCATTTCTGATGATTCTGTTTTCAAAAGGTGCACACTGTAAGGAAAGTATTCAGTCTCAAAACTCAAACTTCTTGTTTGCAATGTATAGTAGTTTGATTTTTTTTTAACTTCCAATTATTTTAGAGTAAGTTGAGTACTGAAATGTGTTTACTCTTAAAAACAGAACCTCATGTAACTATTAATCATGTTAAACTGAATGTTTGGTTTGAGAAATTACTGCTAGTGTTCTCAAACTGAGAAAACATATATAATACAGTTAGACACATATTTGAAACATATTTCTCCTGGACAGTATGAACCAAAGGACAAATCTACCAGTGCAATCAGTAATAGCTAAACTTGTGCTTCAGAGATGATGATGGACACTCAAACGGAACAGAGACAAAAACAGTTTAGAAGGTATGTGACCATGATCTTTATCGGGTTTGGTTGTCCCTGTCATTAGTCCCTGCTCTCCTTAAGGTTTTTCCCCCTTCTTGCCTTGCAGCTACTTCATCTGTAGGCTCCTGCCAGCTCCTCCATTTTGTTCCACTGTGACTTCGCTGGGAAGTGTGCCTAACCCAGTCCGAGTCCATTCAAAGCCATTCAGTATTTAGCAGTGTTGACCGTGGGCAAATGCAGGTGCCCACCAAAGACACTCTGTCACTCTCTCTCAGGGGAGGCAAAATATAACAAAAGGCTCATATGTGAACACAAGGACATGGAGGGATCACATACCAATTACTGTCACAGGCCAAACAGACTCCACTTGAGGAAACATCTCTGCTGCTGCTTCTTCCTCAGAGCAAGCACTCTTAACGCTCTTCCCATGCACTGGAAGGGTCTTTCTCATGGAAGACAGTTCTTCATAAGCTTCTCCAGTGTAAGTCCTTCTCATGAGCTCCAGTTCTTCATTAATTGCTCCAATGTGGGTCCCTTTCCATGGGTTGCAGTCCTTGAGGAACAGGCTGCTACAGTGCAAGTCCCCTGTGGGGGTCACAATTCCTACCAGAAAACCTGTTCCATCATGGGCTTCTTTGTTCGCCAGAAAACCTGTTCCATCATGGGCTTCTTTGTTCGCAGGGCCACTGGTCCTGCTAGGAGCCTGCTCTAGTGCAGGTTTTCCACAGGGTCACAGCCTCCTTTGGTCTTACCCCTGCTCTTCTGTGTACTTCCATGGACTGTGGGGGGACAGCCTGCCTCACCATGTTCTTCATCACAGGATAGAGGGAAATGTCTGCACTAGTTTCTGGAGCACCTCTTCTTACTGTTTCTTCACTGACCTTGATTTCAGCAGAGCTGTTCTTCTCACACATTCTCATTCCTCTCCCTGGCTGCAGTTGCTGTTGCAGCTTTTTCCTCCTTATAAAATATGTTATTTCAGATGCAGTGCCATTGCCACTGATAGGCTTGCCCTTGGACAGTGGCAGATCCGTCTTAGAGCTGGGTGGCCTTTAGATCCATGCCAGAACTGCAGAGCCTCCATAGCTGGATCAGGGACATGGTCATGTATGAAAACGTGGGATGGACACTGCCTTTGTCAAGATGTCTTGGGGTTATGAGAAAATGCAGGATTATGAAATCCAAATGACATAGGAATCATTAAGCTACAAAATAATGCAGGCCACAAATTGTATTGGAGCCTAGGAGCAAAATGTTATACAGCTTTTCTGATAAGGTTTGGCCATAGCTGCCAGACTAAGAAGGACTTAGCTTTGTACCTGGGTTGCGGTGGTACTAAGAACAATGCTCTCATTAATTTTACTTTTGTATCCCCTATTTTTATGTTTATCTCTTCTTACTGCAGTGTACAGAGAAATCCTGTGATAGATGTGGCTGTACAAAGTCCCTTTTTATGCAAAGGTTGTATTTTGTCACAGGATCTTTCCCAACATGCCATGACATTAGCTCAGTTGATCAGAGCATAGTGCTAATAATGCCAGGGTACTGGGTTCCTTTTGTGGGGCCATTAACTTAAGAGTGGAGTCAATGGTCCTTTTATGTCCCTTCCAACTCACTCTATTCTGCAATTCTAGAACAAAAACACTAGAAAGATGTTTGGAATATTTGAAATAGAGTTTTCTAAGAAAACTAAGAATTTTTTCATTATACTTTCTTTTGGTTCATCAAAGGACACTTGTCAACTCCATGTTTCGAAATGTTAAGATATAACTGTGATTTCTATCTCCAGAAATAAGTTGTTACTCCTTTTAGTAAGCAAGAATTGTCGGGGAGCTGAGACCTTTTATTACACTAATTTGTAGTCTGGAAAAAGAACAGACCAGCATTCAGTGCACCAGCAGTATTTTTAGAAACAAAGTGACTGTGAAGCAAGACCAGTTCTGTTTCAGGGCATCTCTTTTACTTCATCTCTCTGAGATAAACTAATAAGCACATATAACCTGCCTTTATTAGCGAGATAAGCACTTCAACGGCAAGACTGATGGTTATACTGATGGCATGGTCATGCTTCTTGCTTTATTCCTGTCCTCCTGAACAAAGTGGAAGCAATGAATGCCTCTCTCCTTTTTGCTGGTGTGTGCCATCAAAAAGTGAGGACATGGGCTCTTTCTCTGCTCAGCAGATGTGTGGGGGTTGACTTACATGGCATGCAGAGGCTCAGTACTTCAAGTCAGACTTCATGCCTGGGCCAAAAGCAAAACAGCAGGTGTGAAGGTGTTCAAACACAAAAGGATAGTGCAAGGTGGTCTGCTGACTGTCTCAAGAATTCTTGGTGCCAGATCCTCATTACATTCACAGGGAAGAATTTTTTAGTCATATCCAATCTAAACTTTCCCTATGTGAATTTTAAGCCTATCACAACGTACCCTTGTCAAAAGTCCCCTTTTTTCCTTATTCCAGCTAATTAGAGTTCAGAGATTGGGCATTTGTTGGCTACCAATCCTTTGGGACACAAACTGAAAGCACAATTATGCCATGATAGCATTCTGTTTGTATGACATGTATGTCCATGGGCACATGTGTGTCAGACTTTTTAGGGGCAGATTGCAAGGCAAGGCTACTCCTCTGCTTCATTCATGGCAGATGTCTGGCAGATGACAGCACTTCATCAGTGCTTTCTGCACAGCCCCTGGCAGTGTGCTGGGCACTCATGGGGTTCAGATATCACTGTTCCTTTGTGCACAGTAGTGTCCCCAGAAGGGACTTTTGCATGTTGTCTCTGAAACATCATTTCTCTCGAGGCTATTGTAGTTGACAGAATTACTTCTGGGTTCTCTCAGGTGTTCTGTGTTTAAAAACAAGGCACCAGTGTTGACAGTGCTTTCAGGGGTTTTATAGGGTTGCTCTTTTCTCTTTGTTTTTTGGGGTTTCTTTTCCCTATGTGTGGAATTCTTTTCATATAAGGATCATATAACAACAGGAGAGGTTCTAGGCAGATAAGTAAAATTGCAACAAATCTAATTGATGCAGCAAAATTTGTACTATTTCATTTGTGTGGTAAAATACATGTGCAACTCATCTTTTTATGAAACCTGAGATGCCAGAAAATGCTTGTATTTTTTTAAAATCATCTAAAATTTTCCTCTTTCCATGCTGTGGATCCAAAACAAACAGATTCATTTCCCTGCCACATCAACTCAGCAGTTATGCAGCAGCAAGAAAAGTCTTCTCTCTGTCCTCAGGATGGTTTGTGGGCTACCACAGATAGCTGCAGATGCAGAGTAATCTTGCTTAAGCATCTCTTTCGCAGATGCCTACTTCTCCATCCATGCTGTGTTTGGACTTAGCAGAGGAGCCTGGATTCAATTATGGAGCTAGGCATTTAGGAGAAACATGTAGTTAGAGTTTCTCTCTGCTTTTCCATGAAGCAGACTGCCACCTTTGGTCAAAGTGATACTTTTCTATACAGAAAACAACAGAGATGAGATGTAATCACAGTATATACATATATAAATGTATATTCCTCACTCTGCTCTAATGCAGTTGGAATCTCAAAACTCATCGAAAGGCATTGTTTCAGGAGAAGTGATATACAGTCCAATGAGCCAATCCCAGGCAGACAGAGGTGTTTTCCCCTGACTCTCTCTGCCCCAAAGTCAGAAAAATGGAATAACCACATATTTTAGGTTGGGTTTGGTGAATTTATAGTTAATAAAGGCAATATAATAAGCACCTTTGTCCTTCTCCTCTGACCTCCAGCGGAGTGTCTTTGTGCACATCCACATCTCCTTGGCTGACGAGATTTGTAACAAGACATGTTGTGCATGATGAAGGAGAAAGGGGTGAGGCTGGTGCATTGTTATGAATGACTGGTGCATTGTTATGAAGACAACAAGGTGATCATTGCAACATGGCTGCAGATGAATTCATACCCTGAAGTTAGTAGCGTTCTCCTTCACTCCCATTTTTGACTGTGAGGGTGACAGGATTATGAAAGAGTAGAAGAAATGCTCCAATCTTTCTTCTTACTCCAAGAGATTACACCTTCCAGATATAGTCATAGATAACTCACTGAAGTCACCAACAGAGTAGAATAGAGAACATGGAAATTACAAAGAAGTGAAATACTAGGTGACAAAACTTGTAATGGCATTAAGATATTCAGATCAATGTATATGCTGCAGCTTAAGTCTGGGTTTTTTTTTTCCTTGAAGTTTCTGTATAAATGAATAACCTCATTTGACAGGCAAATTGTTAATACACATGGTTAAGTGCCTCGCTTGAGTTAAGCTTGCACCCTGTGAAGATTGCAAAAGAAGAGTCCTTTTCAGTAGTGTAGAAAAATTGTATTGAAAAATATAATGTAGCTGAGCAGGTTTGCAGACGGTGCTCTGCTGAGACTGTTGCAGTTTCATTGGCCTGCTGGAGATATTTAAAATCGCCAACACAGTGAAGACAGAAACTAACACACCTCCCATTGAATCTACATAAGGAGACTGTCATGTGGTCCTTAGCGTTGTCTGTTTCTGTCACCTGCATGGCTAAATCTGATTAACAGGTGTGCTACCTACTGCCTTTTCATCCAACATGGGTAGGGGTTAAAAATTGCATTTTAAAAGAGGAAAAGAAATGTTGAGTTTTAAGGACCCACGTTACTTGCTAACGAAGAGAAATTCCTTGCACTCTGGCAGAGATACACAGACATATTTCTTGGATTGATTGTGGTTGGTGCACAGAAGGACTCCTGAAAGATGTAATGCTTCACTGATAGAGGGTGTTGATTTATCCTTCAACAACAACTTAGAAATTGTTGCAACTTCTCTATTTAAATAAATCAGTCACGGAAGGATCTTGCTACTGTATAACATATGGAGTTGTTAGTAGTTTTTATCTTTGAAACTGCTATTAATATCTCTTGGGAAAGAGTGACACAAAGAAGCAGCAGAGTAGTAACTTACATTAAGAAGGGATAGATTAAGGGAATAGTACGGGCCTTATTAAGGGTTATATTAAGCAGCTAAATTATGGAATACATGATGACTGTAGCTGATATATGTTTTCATTAGGGCCAAACTCTCATATCTTCAAGCCCAAGCTCCTTGCTAGGATTTCAGTGAGGCTCATGTGGCTTCAGTAAAGTAGTTTTAAAAATTAATTGATGCTGGAACCTCAGAAGTGATCCTCAGGAAGGGTTGTGAAGGGAGAAATTCCTGTTTCCTGCTGAGGAAACAGAGGAACAAAAAAAACATCCCAAATCACCCGACAGTTTCATGTCTCCTAATGTTAGAGTTGACAGAATGCTCTTAGCACATTTTTTTTTTTTTTCTTTTTACTGTTTTTTTTTTTTTTTTAATTGTAAAAGAAGTAAACCCTTAGCATTCCACAGTAAAATGAGTATATGAAGCATTAGCTGAGCAGAAGTTGTCCAAAATAATAGACCATAAGAAAAGCAGACAAACTTGATTAATGTAATACACAGTTTGGTAGTTGAGCATAATGCCCTTGCCTGCCATCAAGAAATTGTTATGAAACTAACCCTGAGTGATAAAATGCTTAAGAAATTTTATGTGGAAAAGTTGCTGAAGAACAAGAAGTCCCAGGGCACGGTCTTTGGCAAAATTATGTATGTCATCTCTCAACTCAGAGCTATTTATTGTCATTCATCACAACTGATTTTGGTTTTATACATGGTTCTGTGTAGTTCTATACAAAAATAAAGCATAATTAGCAACTGGGGCTTAATTGAGTGAGCTTGAGAAAATTCTAGGGGATTTTGTCTCTCAACAAAGGGGTTTTTGTGTGGATGGATTTTTTTCCTGTTTTTAATCTAAAGGGAATTTCTTACGTATAGGACAATATGTCCCCCAAGAATAGGTTCTAGCATATGTACCTGAGAAAAATAACCAAAATTAAGTATGTTTGATGTTATCACAAGTAATATGGAAAAAAAGCAACTGTCACTGAAAGAGAAAAAAAATGTTCATATGTTGCTTGACTATATACTAAAATAATTACATTTTTGTTATTCAAGGAGAGCAGTTACAACAGATACTATTGATACTATTTCTGTAGGTCCCAATGCAAGCACTTATACTGATAGCATCTGAAATTGCAAAATCGTGGGAAAAGAAGTATGTAAATTGGTCTCAGCTCGCAGTGACTAGTGTTATTAGTTTAATTACATTTCAGTAAATACTTAAAGCTGAACAAAAGAATAATAAGATGAATGAGGATATGGTGAAAACTGGGGACACTGTGAAAAGCTTTTATGGCAATTCATAGGAGCTCTGCTAATATTTATAGTTTCCAGGCTGTATTCATCTATGGTGCTCTGTATTAAGCTACTGTTTCACTGAGCTCATTCATATTGAGGCAATCTTGCTAAAACTGCCAGTTTTCATTTCAGGTAATTATGAATTTTGAATAGCCCTTGAGTTATGTGAGTTAGTTTGTTGTTGTTGTGTTTTTTTTTTTTTTTTTTTTTTTTTTTTTTTTTTTTTGACATGTCCATTGGCTGTAAGAATGGAAGGCAACGATTAAGTGATTTCACACATTACTTGAAACCGCAGCTTTTCTCATTAGCTGGGGTGTATTGCCATCTGGTGGCTGTTGTGTGTGTTTCAGAGAGTGCAGATTTGGTCTCATTTTGTGTACTTGAATTCATATAATTTCAAAAAGAAAGCATAAAATCAGCAGCTGTATAAAAAATATTCTGATATGATCTCTATAATATGGCATATATAAAATATCCTGTACTAACACATAGGTTTTATGAGATGGGACACTTGTGAACAAATGCCACCTAAAAGCCCTGTTGACCTTCATAGTAATTAAAACACAAAGTGACATGCAGAAACAGGTATTTGCAATTCTGTAGAATTGTAGCATAAGAGCCAAAAGTAATTTTCAGTGATCATAAAATGGAAGAAGTTAATTGAGATCTTGAGGTGCTCTTTGAACTATTTCTTTTTCGGATGAGGATGCTGTCTCCTACATTCAAGTGGTAATAACAGATGCTATTTATTAATTTCATTGATACATTTGTGTGTTTCACTTTGCCGTTTAATTTTATACATGGTGGTACTTCTATCAGAAATGTAAGTTTCAGTGTAACTAAAGGTGTCACCTTGAGATTTCAGTTTCATTCTTCATCAGCAGAAATAAGTAACCCTTACATAAGGTTTGTGATTTGTTTATGGCTTGGTAAAAGCAATCATTAACAGCTTCTTTGTCGTTCACCTTATTTATGCTATGTTTGTAAAAATCATTCAGGAAAATGTTTAGCTCAGCATCAGGATAAGGTTTTATGCAAATGTATTTTAGATAGGGGGAGGAAAAGATGTCTATTTCAGTGCAAACCCAGAAGAAAATTTTACCCATTTCTATTGATAAACACTTTTGGATTAAAATTTAATATGATCCTTGATTCAACAAAAGAAGTAAGCATACTAACAGTAGCAAGATAGCAAAAGGGGAAGACACTTCTAAAGGTGAGAAATCTAAATGTATGTTTATGAATTTATATGTTTTTTAATTCCCTGTGCCTGCCCCATGACATGTGTCTGCGTTTGGATGGTAGGAAATAAATAGAAAGTAATTTCCTCTTCAGTTACGGTGCTCACGTCATGTCCAGCATCCTCGCAGTGCTCACGCTTTGGCTTGTGATACACTTTTTATTGGATTGTCATCTCCCATCACTGACACTGAGGTTATTGTCTGCCACCTTTCCTTCATGCAAACTTCCATCTATATTTCTGCTGCTGTCTGCACTGTTTGGTACTTTGAGCCTCATTAGCTACAATCCCTTTTTTTCTTGTCTTGACGTCATCCATGTTTCTTCAATTTATACTGGAATAAAAGTAATCCACTATAATGCCGCTTTAAATCAAAACCTTTAAAAATATATATCTTGGTGTTTTCTAAATATTTTGTTACTGGAACAATGAAACATTTAAAGCATATTCCTTCCTGTCACACAGCACTGCCAGCAAACGTGCCATTGCCTTCCCTTGATGAATGTCCATTCTAGTCATAAAGATGGCACTAAAGAAGGCATCCTCATTTATCTAAATGTAGGGAAAACTGGTGTAAAGCTCAACCTTTCGCTTTTGCATTTTTTACAGAAGAGTCAGTATCTTGTAACCTCCAAGAGCAGCACCTTCAAGGCAGCCAGCTCATCACAGCTGACTGGGAAACTTGGTGGCAGCTAGATGTGGGACCATTGCTGGGATTGCCTTTCCCAGCTGGATTCCACTCTGCCTCCTTCACCATGGCCGCTAGGTTGATTTGCACCTCGGGACTCACTGAAATGCTCATTATATACAAGATCTCCTTTTGCTGCCTGATGAAACACTTCTAGGCTCCTATTGTTTTTAATTTTAGAGAAAGCAGTGGGGTTGTTGGTAATTATGGTCCTTTTGTATTTATGGGATAGTCCCTTTTTCTATTAAAAGCACAGAGATGTTCAAAATGCCCTTGTATTTCAGCTCTTACCTGGAATGTGCCCTAACTAAAACCAGGAGCAGGATTGAGTGCCTGCTATGTTAGATTTGAGAGTTCAGCTCTACATTTCTGTGTCAAGGTCCTGCCCGTGAGAGGAATGAGTCGTTGTAATAACTACTGGGGGAGGGAATAAAATGGAGTAGTCTGCAATAAAAAATTGTCAGAGCAGGTTGCCCAAAGTATACTTTATGTGACACATTATATAAATCTTTGGACTGATGCTGGAAGTGACACATTAAATTAGAGATAATTAGTCCATCATTGGGTATGGCAGTATATGTAACTCATTAAAAGTTAAGGTATTAATGAATGTTTTGGACCTTAACAGGTGGGTAGATGTGTACCTCCCCGCTCGATACCACAGGTCTGTGGTAGTTCCTGATACCAGCACACTGGGGGCTCAGTACTTTCTTTCATCATGGTCAAGAGCAAGACTTTCATGCAGCTGTAGCCTTGGATACCTAGAGGTCATGCTTCTGCTCAGCCGAGAGGCTGGCTCAGCCACCATCAGCTAGCTGGTAGAGAATCTGCAAGAGCACTCTTGCCAGCAGACACGCTTTGAACAAAATACATTAATACGTTGCTTGCTATTTTTGAAAGTGAATTTCTATGGAGTTTCAGCCAGGGGAACAAAGATGGGTGTATGCATTAATTGATAATTCTCTGGTTTGGGGGTATGTTAATTCCTGGAGATTAGAGATACACTAGGATATGTAGAAGAGATAGATAGGTAGGTAGATAGATAGATAGATAGATAGATAGATAGATAGATAGATAGATAGATAGATAGATAGATAGATGATAGATAGATAGATAGATAGATAGATAGGATAGATAGATCGATAGATAGATAGAATAACACTATTTAGGATAATTAGGATTGAAATAGAATGTTATCTAAGCAAGGATGACAGAAGCTGTGGGTTCTAAAATGGTTGGAAAAGAGCAGCATGGAGAGATCCAGTGGCCTGCTTTGCTCTGAGGATGAGAAGAAGCTTCCTGATTTCATGATTCATTCAGGGATTAGAAAACCTGAATGTGTACCAAAAACTCAGGGGGGAATGGTAGTGAATTTGGCTGCCCAAGGAAGCATTGCTATTCTTTGAGGAATGAGTGGTAGTGTGAAGTTAAGTGGGAAGAGGGCGTTTGCATATAAGTTTATGTAAACCCCTTTATTTATAGTACTTACAGCCCGCGATTAAAGGAAAAAGGATTCCTTGGATAACAGGAAGTGTTATGAAGCACTTTTCCAGTGCCAGTCCTGCTAAAGGAACAGTTTTATTGACAAAATGTTTTTAGGTTTTATTGACAAATGTTTTTTGTAGGTGACAAAAGTATCAGTAAAGAGATCATACCTAAATTAAAATAGCATGCAATAATTCAACTAATGGTAACTGAATTCCAGTTTAAAGATTAAAAAAAAATTAAAGTACTTAGACTGAAATTCTGCAGAGAACAAAGAAACCTTTAAGGCTTGGCTTTCCAAAATAGCCAAGTATCCAGAATGCTATGCTGAGTTGGAAATCTTCTGATTTACTGAGAATCTTGAAGTGGCGACCTTGTACCACCTTCCAGTATCTGAAGGGGGCCTGCTGGGAAGCTGGAGAGGGACTCTTCAACAGGAATTGTAGTGATAGGACAAGGAGTAATGGGTACAAATTGAAAGAGGGTAGGTATTAGGAAGAATTTTTTACTGTGGGGGTGGTGACACACTGAAATAAGTTGCTCAGGGAGGTTGTGCATGTCCTAAACCTGGCAGTGTTCAACGCCAGATTGGATAAGGCCTTGAGCAACTTGGCCTAGTGAGAGTTGTCCTGGCAGGGGGAATTGGGACTAGATGATCTTTAAGGTTCCTTCCTTAATTACAGATCCTCCCTGATGATCTCATAAACTAAGTAGATGTAAATTTCTTTGTTGTCATCAGAGCCCATGAAAATTACACAAACACACACACACACATAGACTCACAGACACACACACTCACACAGACACAAACACTTTTCTCCCAAAGCACATTCTGTCTTATTTGCTTGAAGAAACCCATAGGGGGCAAAAATCAGTTTTGTTCTTACTGTGCTACTTCAATTTATTCTGTTTGTTACATTAGATTCTCCTGTAGCTGTATCAAATTGGTACTCAGATCTCTAGGGGCATTTCATGTATGTACAATTTAGAGAATGAAGTTAAACTTCTTAATGCTGTCGTCGATGAAATAAACAATTGCCTTTGTACTTAAGGTAGATTTCTCAGTAAAGACTCTGTAGGAAAAATACATCAGTATGAAAAAGGAGCCCTGTGATGCATACTATTAAAAAAAGCAAATTTTCTTTTTGTTTTTTCTAGTCTTCTAGCTATGTAAAAAGAACAAGAAATTAGCTTGGCAGAAAAGCTGGCACGTTCTTGTAGATCATGACACTGCTTGTCAATATTACCTTTATCATCATGATAGGGACAGTAAAAGCTCCGTATAGAACATCAAGCCTACTTTTTGGTATTTCTTGAACCTTTTCTTTCATGAACTCTAAGTGATGACAGTCAGTGGTGGAACCTATGGCTGTGATGAAACACGTTTGCAAAGCACAGGTCGTATATGCATGGAAGCCACAATAAAGTGGCTTCATAAGTGGACGACATAATATAAAGGCAAAAGCAAACAGAAACTCGCTGGTTTTTTTTAGCAAGCAGTGCATCAAAACTCAAAACACAAAGCAATTTTTAGTTGCCTTTCTAGCCCAATGCTGCGGTTTCAATAATACGATATTGTTAGATTGCTCCATACTTTAGATTAAAAAAAAATTGTCTGGTCTGAGGGCTTTTGCTGCAGCAGAAGTCTTTCTGTATACCATTTCCAGGAACCAAATATCTCGGCACTGTGCAATATGGTCATATTCTCAGCCATTCATTATCAGCTCATCTGGCCAGTTCTCTCTCCTGGCTGAATTCCAGCCAAGTGTTCAATAAACAAATATTCTTGCATTCTTCGTGTTTTGTACTTCAACTCTGTTATGATGATTATCGGGATAATGTTCTTTTTTCCAAAATGACGCTTATAAATATGGGGAAAAAATACTACAAAGAAACTGAATTTCTGCCTTTATTGGTCAAAGGTATTCTCTCACTGTGATTATAAGGGTTTTTTTTTTTTTAATGATGTAATTTAAATGGTCCTAGTAAGTTTATTTTTTGACATATTTATTGTACTGGTCTCTTCTAGATAGAAATCATGTCCTCTAGTTTTACTACATTGAGGATACACGCTTACTTAAAAGAGTAGACCCTACGTTAATTTGCTAACGATGGCCGTTGGCTGCTGACTTTTAAATCTCTGACTCAAAAATGCTAATATCCCCTCAGTAGCAGCTTAACTTGTACCGGTGTGAGGGAGAAAGCAGAATGTTTGGATCTCAGCACCTACATTTGTAGGCACATATATTTTAATATATGCAAACCCTTCTTTCCCCTATGTTTGGCATTTATCAGCAGCAGCAGTTAGGTAGCCAGTACCACAAAGCTCTGGGTGAATCCATCAGGAAATGTGTAAGAATAGTGCTGCTATTTGCATACTAGTAATAGTAAGCTTGGAGAAGTGAATCACTTATTTAGAACTTAAGTATTTCAGCAGCCTTCCTACGCACATTGTTCTCATTTGTTTAGCTACTTCTAATGTGTTACAGGGTTTATTGTATACTATTTAACTTTTCTGTTTTGTGATTTGTATCCATTTATTTGATTGTGATTTCACGCATTCTTCCTAATCTTGTTACTTCATTTTCTATTTGTTGTCAGGCTGTACAGTTATCAAGCCTTATCTGAGGGAAATCCCTGATGGTTCCTGCAAGGTAGAGGAGCAGGTTGATGACTGCTTTTCCAAGCAAATCCTTTCTGAACAAGTCTGATTTACTGCAACTGCTTATGGCACACCTGGCTTTTTTAAAAAAAAATGTAATGGAATCTCTCCATAGTTTATTTACTAGATATCAGCTAAAATATTAAGACATATTGAGTGCATGAAATTTTTAATTGCTGTTTAGGTTCAATAAAAGACAGTATTCGTAACAGAAATTGCCACCTATGAACCAGATAAAAGACAAGAAGCATATTTCAAGTAGGTCCTTGTTTAGGGTTTGAACTGATATCCTTCATTTCTTGTGGAGAAACCAACAAAGCAAGCTTTTTAAAGGCAGATAAGAGGTACCATAGAGATTGTGCTGAGTTAGATGTTGTCACAGAAGAGGTAGCATAGAAGTAATTACAGCATAAGGTTGCTACTTGGCCTAATTAAGGTTTTGGATGTCACCAGTATATGCAAAAAGTTTTTGCATCTCAGAGAATTTTAAAACGCTGCCTTTGAATTATTGAAACTTACAATCTGCAAGTGGGGTACGGTAGTTTTTATCTGGAAGAACTACAACATTCTTCTCCAACAGCAAGACCTTGCTGAGCAGGTCCTTGCACAGGAATTGCTCTTGTCTCCTGAGTTTAAAAGTGCTCAGAAGGCAGGGAGAAGAGGCACAGCTCATAGCAATAGCCTTAAACATGCAGAGATGAATGTGTATGTTTATGCTACAAAAGAAGGCAGGAAAGCAGGTGCTGTTTCATTGCTAAGCACAGTTCTCTCTGTCAAATTATGTCTCTTTCAGGTTAAACAGAAAGCTTATCAGGGAAAGAGGATGTGCTTCATCTTGTGTGTGTACAGCTTCACGCTGCCAGTCCTGGTGTAATAGTGGAAATGGAAGTATACAAATCTTGGTGTGTGTGTTATTTTTATTTTACGGCTAACAATGTTCAACAGTTCATTCACCTGTCAGCCTGATTTTCCCATGAATGCTGACATGATTGTTTTGCCCTGTTTTCCTTTTTGGGGATGTAGTGTTTTCTGCCTACATTGTCCCTTGGGACACATTTCAGTCTCTATGTATTTTTCCTGCTATAGTATAGTTTTCTGGGGTTTTTTCCTATGCACTTTTCTCTTTGTTTATTCCTGAGGTGGGATTTCCTGTGTGGTTTTCTTCTCTGCTGCCTCGGTGTTTCTGTATTTTACTTACCATTACTTTTGTCTTCATCTTTTCCCTTTTCTCCTGTCTCAACAGTATAGTTTGTCTCTCTGCCCATCTGCTGCCACTCTTCCTCTCCCCATATGTTATTTCTGGACTAAACCCAAAAAAAAATTATTGTGATACCTTAACATCAAGAATTGCAATGTTTAACTTCTTCATGCCTTTACAAGACAGCAAGACTAAGCCATTTTTAAATCTAGGAGTGTAGAGCAAGTCCCTGTGAAAGACCTTCTAAAATTTTGAAGCAGCAAATCATAATGTGTGACCTAGGAGGGGGTAGAACTTCAGACACAGCATACGTATTAAAATGTATTTTGTATAGGTGCTGCAGAATTTGTGTATAAGTTTTGGAAACACAGCAGAGCTCAGTCTTTGCTTTTATTCATAAAGAGTAGTTTTTCCTACTATTTAACTGCCTTTTTAGAGCACATGCCCCTTGCCTTCTACACAGTACTCTCCACACCCAAGAATGGCAAAACTTGCACCTGTCCAGTTGGCAAAAATAAGGTTTACAAACCAATAATGTAGGGAAGGAGATTGGATACCTATTCCTGAAGTAGTAGTAGTTGGATAAAATAATCTTTAGTTTAGATTGGGAGGGAGAATGATTTCTGACATGTGCAAGCAGGAGAGACCATGTGGCATGTTACATTTACATACCTGACTTTTTCCTTTCCCCCAGTCACCACTCCTTGTGTCAAAATACAGTCCTAAATGTACACATTATATACAGGCTGTGGTACTGAGTCACTCCTGTTCTGGAATGTGATCCAAACATGATGCATCAAGCTTGTGTAAAAGAGTTCTGGGTTTTTTCTCCCCTCTTTCCTTTGGCAAGAAACAACTGCAGTCAGCTGTTCACAGACACTTCATCCATTATCAAGTTAGGTTTGTCATTCTTCACCAAAAATAAAGTGTGCAGTGAGCACCGGTATTCAGGAACCATCTGTGTGACAGTTCAGCAGAGGGCATCCAGATTATGAGTTCAGTCTTGGTTTTTTTTTTTGTAGATAGGTCAGATTGATACCAGACACATGTATGTACTTTCTCCCTGCAAAGGAGCAGAAAAAGAGCCAAAGATTTAAATTATTTACACAGCCGGCAATTCTTTATTCTAGCCTCAAAAATTTGACAGGATGTAGGAACACACAAGCCAGCTGTATGACAATCACGCCTCCCATATGTCCAAGACAGGTCCTGTTCATACCCGCAGAGTAAGCTCCCATGCCTTATGCCGAAGATGAGGTTTGGCAGACATTCTAGCACAATTGCTGTTGAAGGGGTCTGCTTCAAAGGCAATTAATTTCTATTAAGCTTTAGAGAAAAATAGCGACTCATTGTGACGAAGTGTATCATCAGTCTGGTTTTTATGGAGTTGAAAGTAAAATTTAAATGTGTGTAATTTAAAAATTTGGGTATGATATAAGTGGAATTTCAGCACACCGATATTTCTTCCTAAGAATCAGTCTCATTAAATATGTTTTTTAAACTTACAATACTGTGCTGTAAATTCCTTTGAAATATTTGTGATTTTAAAATCAGCAATTCCTGTGTATTGATTTCAGAGTTACACTGCTGCATTTCTAGTTGGAATTTAAAACCAAAACAGGTCATGATTATCCAACATCTACCACTAACTCTCTGAAGCATCAAAGTTTGTAGGTTTTTTTCTTTTCATAACATGCTAAGTTAAAATGCAGCCTCTTTTCTACGAATCAAGAGTACACATATAGTCTTACAAAATATACCTGCAATGCAATATTATTTCATAGCCATAATTTCTAAGGGTATGGTGTTATCCCCTGAATGACTCGCTTACAATGTGTTGTCCCCTGGAGAGTCATTATTTGAATCCCCCACAGATTACCTGCAGCACAAGTTCTGATGTGCTGATTACCTCCACTTGATTCTCTCAAGTACTGGATACCCTTCTCCATGGTGTCACAACTGCCTGGGTGCAGATTGTCCTTGAGAGAGTACCTTTGTCTCACACTTCATAAGAGTCACGTCCAAAGGCTGAGAGTTTCTGCCCTCTTCCCAATTCCCTCATCAATGTCCAAAGCTGGGACAGATGCTTGGTTTCACCACCATTTAGTCCCCTGTAGGTCCAGATGAGGTCCAATGTACACAATCCATGTGGTGGAAGTTTGTATGGAATGTGCCATTGTCATGTGCCAACTCATTGGCATTGATGTCCATGAAAGGAGGAGATCGAACAATGCTTCAGCTGACTACCTGACTCCAGCAATGTGATGATCATCTTTTTTCCCTCCTTCCTGACCTGCACTTTACTGTGGAAAGACTGTACAAGACTGTGGAAAGACTCAAAAGGTTTCAGCAGAGTAGAGAAGAATGTTCTGTGCCCCTCCCGTATGGACCAGAATCTCTGCTACGTGGAGAAGGTATCCCCCTGATCAAGAGACAGGGTACAAACCACAAGGTGTTTTTTGCTGTGTGATCACAGGGAAGACATAAGGAAGTGGGATGGAAAACCCTACTCTGCCCTGGTACATGAGTTGAGAGGAAGAACAAACATCAGGAGAAACTCTTCTAGGCTAAATGCAACTCTGTTTCCAATGAGCAAGTCCTCAGACAGAATAAAAGGGCTGAGGTAACTTCTGGTGCTGGTGAAAGGATCTCCAGTTCATATTTATAAGTGAACAATGAGTAACATGATCAGAACTAGAGAGGGCCTGCCTCCAGACAGGTGGAGGAAAGGGACAATCAAATCTGTAGGGCTGTGTGGACCTTTCACCCCCTGACACAGCACAAGCTTATCTACTTCCACCTTATGGCTAAAGTCAGAGAAGAATGATTTGCCATGTGATGAATTGTCTCAGCTGATAACCTCCTTAGCCAGCAATAAACATCCTGTTTTAAATGGTGAGAGAGTATAAACCAAAATTAGTGACTACAGATACAAGCACTTTGTACAGCTATAAAAGATCACTATGATTTGCTGCGAAATTTCTGATGAAATCAGAAATCTCATGTGCACTCTCTGAGTGTGTGCAGAGTTCTCCTCGATGACCAAAGTGTTGGCATTGAGATACTTTCCCAGGGGACTGAGAGGAATTAGGAGATCCTCTGCACACTACTGTCATTCATTGGTAAGTGACTTTGAATTCTAATCTAAACTATTTCTTCCTTAGCTGCAAGACCGTGCAGCTTTATTGTGCACAATATTTTTAACTACTAGTAGTTCTTTTGTATTTTCCTATGTAATAAGTAGTCTGTTTAAAGCCTTATGTCTGTTTTTCTTGGTCTATTCAATAAATAATTCATGGTATAATAGACCTGATTGCTCATTATTAAAGAACTTGTGAGCAAGAGTAGGTTTTGGGATTCTGGCCTCCTCAATGAAGCTACTGCCTTCTGCTAGAAGATCTGAGCAAAGGCAGGGACTTATCTGTCAAAAAAAAATGTGAAGTTTAGTTGGCATTGGCACACAATGTACCCCAATGCCACCAAGATATGTAGAACAGAATCTCTGTTTCTGGAGTGAAAGGGTGATCCCAACAGCTGACTGTCCTGGAAGTACTGACTATGGCTGGGAATGAACAACAAAAACACCCCATTGTGGCTGGCTCAGAGGCCCCGTGTCTCCTTGGCAGAGATTGCCTCATGAGAAGATAATTCAAGGACCCGAAAAGGGCATTGTTAGTCTTTCGGAGGAGCTGCTGTGGAGACAGAGGAAACTAGACAGCTGAACATCTTGTCTGGTCTCTCAGAGGACCCTTCTGCTGTGGTACTACTGAAGGCTGAAAAACAGGTACCGATCACTACCACAGCAGTGCATCACTGACAACACCACACCAACCAGGACTCTGTGACCCTCATCCATGAGGTTTTTCCAGAACTGGAGAGCCAGGAGTGGTCAGCAAAGCTCACTCACCCTTTGATAGCCCTATATGGCCGGTGAGTAAGTCCAGTGCAGAGTGCAGACTAACAGTAGACTATCGTGGCCTGAAGGAAGTCACACCAGCACTGAGCACAGCTGTGCTGGACATGCTGGATCTTCAGTAAGAACAGTCTGCACACTTTTCTGAACACTCTTTCATTAATATTGTTGCTGTTTGTTACTGTTACAGTTTGTTGCTTTATTCCATTGCTGTTTTCAATAAACTGCTCTTACCGCTTTGTGAGTCCAATTCTCCTCTCTATCCTGCTGCGGGAGAGTCGGAGGGAGGGAGGAGAGGAGTGAGCGAGCAACTAGTGATTCAGAGCACTAAATTGGAGCACTGGGCAATGACCAACCATATGAAGTTCAACAATGGAAAGAGCTGGATTCTGTCCAAGGGATGGGAAAACCCTGGGTGTATGGACAGACTGGGGAATGAGCGGCTGGAGAGCAGTGCCAGGAAAGGGACCTGGGGGTCCTGGTCAGTGGTGAGTTGACCATGAGCCAGCAGTGTCCTGGCAGCCAGGAGGGCCAAGCGTGTCCTGAGGGACATCAGCCCAGCATGGCCAGCCGGGCAAGGGAGGGATTGTCCCACTCTGCTCTGACCTGGGGAGGCCTCAGCTCCAGTGCTGGGAGCAGCTTTGGGTGCCAACAAATAAAAAAAAAAAAAAAAAATAAAGAAAAATTAGAGAATATCCAAAGTAGGGCCGTGAGGATGATGAAGGGCCTTGAGATGAAGCTGTAAGAGGAGTAACTGAGGTCACTTGGTCTGTTCAGCCTGGAGAAGAAAGACTGAGCAGAGACCTCATCTGGTCTGGAGCTTCCTCATGAGGAGAAGAAGAAGGGCAGGCACTGATCTCTTCTCTGTTGTGACCAGAGACAGGACCTGAGGGAATGGCCTGAAGTTGTGTCGGGGAGTTAGTTGGATATCAGAAAAGGTTCTTCACCCACAAGGTTGCTGGGCCTTGTAACAGGCTCCCTAGGGAAGTGATCACAGCACCAAGCCTGACAGAGTTCAAGAGGCGTTTGGACAATGCTCTTTGGTACATGCTATCATTCTTGGGGATGACGCTGTGAATGGCCAGCAGCTGGACTCAGTCATCCTTGTGGGTCACTTCCAACTCAGTATATTCTGTGATTCTGTAACTTTCTGATTTTTGTAGAGGAAAATGTGTTTGCTCACACCTCAGAGAGAAAAATTTGAAAGAAAAATGTGGAATGGGAGAACTTCTGGTCTATCGGCTGAATCAAAAGAGTTAGACCAAAAATCTGCTCAAGTTTTCAGCTTAAGAGGCAAAAAGAATTCGGGAAATTTATAAAACTTTAGCATATGTTTTTGATGTTTCATAATTAATCTGGTGGGGAAGAGTATTTACTTCTCTTCTTATATGCTGTGTTAGTAGAAATTAGAGATGCTCTACCCCAAATAACTCCTTCACTATTTCTATTAAAATTAGTCAAAGCTATATGAAAATGGTCTGAAAATCCGGTTCGCATGTCTTCAATGTTGCATAATTTGAAGGTAACATTGAGAAGGGTATTTTGCCATGTGCAGCTAAAGGAGCTCCTCCAGACAAGGCTTCTGGTGGGTTCATTGTACGAAGCTTCCTCTTTTACTGCCAGGATAATGTGTTCAGGAAGATTACTCTTTTCACAACCTGAATTTTGTGTCCCTTGTTCCACAATGTGAGAAAACACTAATAGCATGAAACCACTGAAACCAGAGGGCAAGTGAAGTTTGTGAAGCACAGAAATTTGTCTTGCATTTTAGACAAAATTCTTTACCAATTGAAAAATACATGTAAGAACTGAGGGTAGATACCACAAGGTGTTAACTTTGTGACATAAAGACAACAGAAGTAAAGAATTTTTAAAAATGTTCTGCTTGAAAAGAACCACAACTGTCGATTCCGATCTCTTTTTCTGCTTCAATACTAGATCTGAGATCCCAGGGCTTTTTTCACATTATGTTATATTTAGCTACAAGGATACTCCAGCCACCCTAGACAACCTGTTGTAAAGGTTAACCACTCACAGGGGGAAGGGACTTTTTATTATGTAAAACTTGAAATGCTTATTTTTTAACTTGTTACTGTTGTCCTTTTTGTATGCACTTCTGACAAGGATCCATCTTCTCTGTCATTCCATTATTGGTTGTGGAATTTAGCAGACACTTGCCCCTCAAGCCTTCTCTTCAGGGTGCTAGTGGGAGAAATGAACCTCACTCAACTACATCAAGAGAGATTACAGGCTGGAGTTAAAATTTACATGAGAGATTATATGATACAGAGAAAACTAGTTCTAACACACAAAGTCTGAGCACAACCTGGCATCCTATTGGTCAGAGTGATGTTCACAGCCCTGTTTAAGTGATTGGTCACAGGCTTGTGAAAGCAGTGGTCAGTCTTGTGAAAGTGGTGGTCACAATCTTGTTGAAGTTCTGGTCCTCCTCTGAGTCTATTGAGTGGTGGTGCCTGAAGTTTCCAAGCCGAAGATTGTATATGTTGAGGTGGGAATGCTCTGAATGCCCTCCCAGGGAAGGGTGTTCCACAATGGATGATGTAATACTGAGAGTCATGGGATATTTTTGGGAATCTTTGATGGCCTAACTCACTGCAGTTCTCTGTTGTGCTGGTGCCATTATGTCCCATTAGCAGAGATGGCCCAAGTTGAATGGGACTCTGCTGCTGCTGCTCTGTAGGGAGTTGCTGCCGCTGAGTCATTGGTGTGATGAAAGAGAAACACTACCCTGCCTTGCCAGGTTGCTTCTTTTTCCTTATCTCATCTAACACCCAGCTCTTAGCCTGAGGTGTCAAGTGTGCACTGGGCAGCAGCTGCAAACAATCCATCATTGTAGATCACACACTTTGGTTACTCTCACACTGTGTTAAACTGGCACCCTACCCCTATAACCAGGACATTCAGGTAAACTGTTCTGTCTCCTCTGGCCTTCACATGGTCGGTCATTCTGCTTCAGCTCCTTGTCTCAGTGGCCCCACCCACTTCATAATTCTCCAAAATTTGGGTCTCTGTCCTGTGCTTGGAACTGCAAAAGAAGACACAGTGTTTCAGATGCATCTTCTATCCACCTCAGTAATACATAAAATCATTAAAGTTTTTAGATTGGAAAAAAACCTACAAAGTCATTGAGTCCAACTAACACTGCCAAGACTCCTGCTAGACCATGTTCCCAAGGGCTGCATGTTTCCTAAACCCCTCCAGAGGCAGGGTCTCCACCACTGCCCTGGGCAGCCTGCTCCATTGATTTCCTGCTATCTAAGGTCTTGTTTGCAACAACAGTAGATGGATGCCTTGGTTCATCTTGTTCTCTCAGTCATAGTGTTCTTTTTAAATAATTTTGCTTCATGACTAACAGTTTAAAATTCCCATTACTTTAAACATGAGCTCTTCAAACTTGAAATTCTTCATAATCACTCTAGTTAGTGATTAATCATAATCACTCTAGTTTCCAGTACTTGGGTATTTAAAATCAGCTCAGGGGACATTTATTTTTACATGACTTGTCATAAAACTAGCATTGTAAAATACGACAGACATGTAATGATGAGGTATGGAAGCAAGGCTTGTGAGACTCTCAGGGTCTTCTGTATGAATACTGTGGGTACTATAGATAGCTTTGTGGGTTGTTTGCATTTTTGACAATATGGATCATGTAAGTGGTGTTTTTTTCAAAGTGTTGGGTGAGTCCTGCAAGTATTTACTTTTTCAATGCAGACAAGCAGTATCTGAAAAAATACTGGTTTGCTCACTAACTAGTTGCAAAAAATATACAGAGCTGTGGAAGGGAGAGTTTTACCTGGCTTAGAAAGAATTTGGGGCCAGAAGGAGAGCTTGTAAGATGGGAATTAGTGACATTGCAACTTTTGATCTGCACGTGCAAAGGATATTACTACATCCTACAAAGGACCAGGTGTAAGATTCACAGTACCTCGTGCTACCTCAAGTTGGAACGACACATAAAGATTGAGTCCAACTCCCTGATCTTCACAGATGTACCTAAAACTGAAATACATGACTGGATGCTCCCATCCAGTCATGAATGAAGATTCATTGGTGCTGCTGAAAGCAGAGAAAGTGGCAGGGAAAATAATATTCCTTTAGTGGGCTTTGGACACCAGAGCTCTGAAAATTTCTCACTACTTATTTCCTTAATACATTTTAATGCTGTGCATGATAATCTGGTAGGGTTGATCTTATTTTTTTTTTTTGCAAGATGGGAGCAGAACAGATTTGGTCTTGTCATGGGCAGAAATTTCCATTTGGAGTACAGTGTGGATTTAGCCTTAAACTACTCACATCTTCAAGCGGAAATTTTGCAAATATGGGATGTTACATTGTCGCTGCTGGCCAAACAGTGACAGAATAGATACAAAACACACAGAAAGTGGGTGAAAAAACAGAAAGAAAGAAGAACTTTATTGTGGACAAGCCTCTTTTATCCACTTTAGCAACCAGAGTACACATTTGTGTCAAACATACATTTGTCAAGAGACAGCTGTTTAATTAGCAATCAGAACATAATTGGTGAGTTTGCAAAAGCTACAGTATTAGTAATGCTTATAATTTTCAGTCACCTGCATTATCAATTCTGCATTCCAATCTGCTTTTCTCAAGGATGCAGCATTCCTCCTCCATGTGGGCAGTTAGCGTCCCTTTCTTTTCCCAGGCCTAAGTCGTACACAATAATTGGATGAGTTTCAGAATCAAGGCTTGTGGGGCCCCATCCCCCCACATTACATAATGGGTATGTGCATTCTAAATAAATAATTCCCTGCTTTCTAAAAATTGAGTTGTTTTGCCTTCTCCATGGAAGCATGTGATTGTGATTTAGATTGATGTGCTTTAAATTAACTTCAAATGAGTGAAACAATTACAAATCAAGTGATTAACAGCCAAAACTCTTGACCCACCTTCATGATTTATGGAAAAAGGCATATTTTCCTTTTAATTTGTATTCAGGAGCTGCAGTTCATCATTTGCTACTGGTACCTGTCTCTTGTCAGGGATGGTGTTGGATGCCTATAGCAACCAACTTTGGCTGCGTAATTAATGCACAGGTGACTGAAGCTGGGTGCATTGAGTCCCACTCCAACATAATGTCTGCTCTCCAAAACACTGGGCAAGACAGCTCTGCTGAAGTGCCTTGATCAGGAAACTGATTGGAGGAGGAGGAGGAGAGGTTGGCCCACAAGTATGAGAAAGGTATTAAACGACCAAGATGCACCGACCTGAAGAGGTCCAAGCAGAAGAATTTTCCCCAAACCAGATTCTCTGTTTTCTGACCAGCTCCATTTAGCAAGACAAAATTAATCTCCTTGACTCCATGCAGCCACCATGAAGGGAGCCTTACTGAGTGGGCTTTCATTCCACCTGGACTTCGGCTCTTTGCAAAAATAACTGAAGTAGTTGTATTAGTCTGCAGAACTGCAGCTTTCTGGATGCAAAATTGTCTGGGTATACATCACTCTCAGTGACTCTTCCTCACATTTCCCCTGTATTATTTTTTACATATAGTAATTAACTAGAGCATTATCTGAGGATGTTTCTATTTCTCTTGCTGTTCTTGGATATTTCACATCTCATGTCCTTGATGTATCATTTAAAACACTCACCAACTGCTTTTGGGTAAACTCCTGGGTTTAACAGTAAATTACAGTAAATCAAAAATAATTGGTATTCAGCACTCAAATAACAATTTCATACTATGACTTATCACTGTGACACTTCTCCCTAAGGGTCTTGAGTACCTCAGAATATTTATCCCATCAAACTAATGCAAACTATTTAAAATTACTGCATTTGTAGCTATTATTAAGTATTGTGACATGCTATGATTTTTCTCTCTAGTTTTCTTCTTTTAATATTTCCCATGGGAATGAAACAGTCGAAGTCCCTTCAAGCTTAAGGAAGAGTGGGTTTTAATGAACTGCCCAGAGAATGGCTGTTTGTGCTCAAGTGGAGTTAATATGTTTCAACAGCAACCCCACTATGGCTTGAAACAATGAGGTGTTTGAGTCTAAATGGATTTTACAGTATTGTACATGAATATGATTTAAAAATGCATATAAAAGCTTTTCCATATAATGTTCATGCATACTTCATGAATATTTTAGATTTGTATCTTTTGTTTCCGCATGCTATTTCTGACAGAGCTGAAACACTTTCTGGAGCTGTAGGAACTGTTGATTACTTCTGGCATAGTAATAAAAAAGATGGAAATATGTACTGATTTTAGGGTATGGCCTTCCCAAGCACTATGATGGTGAACGAGAGCAAGTGTTGGCAGGCATTGTAATGTCTGGTTTTGGCTGGGTTTTCTTATTATTAAGGGTTTATTTCATCCAGATATGAAACATATCAATGCACATTTGTTTTCTGGGAAGATAAATGTAATGAGCATATCCCCATATTTGCCAGCATACCTGTTTACTGCCAACCTCACCCAGCCCCGAATCTGAGCCTTACCTTATCTCTACAGTACTTTTTTTTCCTTAATAGAAACACAGTTATATTGGTTAATTTGGTACTCATAAATCTTCTGCAAAGTCTTCCACTATCAGTCTATCTGATATTTCTAGAAGGTAATATACCTTCCATGTTTTTCTTCCATGTTTCTTTTTCTGGCATATTGACTTGCACAAGGTTGAAGGAGCAGAACATCTAAAAAGATACCAAATTGTTACTAATTCAATGTCTTTGTTGCTTGCTTATATTTTCTGATCAATTCATATTACATTGCTTATGTGTAAACTTATTATACATTGATGTCTTTTACCAGTGTTAGGCAATTGCAAGAGGATTCTTCATTTAGCATAATTCTCTAAATTTGTGTAGTTTTACACCTCTTCATTTCTCTATCAGCTATGGTAAATGTCTCTGAACAAAGCTGATGTGACATAGTCTGTGAGCTTTGGCTGCAGAATTGTTTTGCATGGGCTAAATTCACTCTTAAAGTGGAAAATTTATAGGAAAATGTTACCACCCTGTTAATGTTCTTCCCTGTATTTTCTCCCCATCTAAGTCACCCTCAGTCTTGATAAACAAAGGAGGGATCACTGTAATGAAGGCTCTCCACACGTGGCCATGCTTTCTGACAGTTCTGAAGATGAAAGGTCCCCACTGGCACTAACTGTAGCTGTGCTTGATCGAATCCTGCAATTGTTTCCTTTTGCTGCTCGGCAGGACTGTGGTGTGTACCTCATGTCTCCAGCCTGCATCACCAGGGAGCTCTGGCATCTTTTCAGCATCTTCAGCGCTTGTATAATATTCCGCAGCAGGAGTTTGTCTTTTATCTGCAGCTCAGGCAATTTTTTCTTGCAACCCTACCAGATTATCTCCTACCACTGGCGACAGACCTTGAATCTCTTCTCCTCAGACCTAAAGTCTATAAAGGGATTTGTTTGAAATGTTGCTGCGTCTTTCATTGCAATAGCTCTCATCCTTTTTTTAGAAGCAGGAGAAATCGGTTGAGAAACAGGTTGCAAAATCTCTGGTGACCATCCCTGCTGGTTAAGAGTACGTATTTTCATGTTTAATTCATGCTTTGATTCCTGAAACCCTCACCAATGGTGTAGACAAAATTTGTTTGCAAAAAATGTAAGCTCCTGCCAGTGACCTGGGAATATCTTGGGTTTCCATTTTTTTTTCAGGTGCTGTTTCATAGTCACAAGTGGGAAGGATATCAGGGACCATCGATACCTTGGCCATGTCTTTTGCAGCTTCATTTTCATTACCACCATGTGACACACTTCAACCTGGTCAGGGTGCATGTGCACTTTTTTTGGTCCATGGAAAATGAACTTAAAAACCAACAAGATCAAGTTGTTAAATCCCTTAGTAGTTGTTTAAAGAGATGTTATGCTTTCCTAAGTGTGACCTAAAAGAGAAGCTTTTCTTCTCTGAGTTATACTAAACAGTGATAGAATTTGTTTTGCTATTTTCTATTTGCATTTAAATTTTATTTCTCATGTTTACATGAACGTTTTTAAATATTGAAGTTTTTGTTCTCAATCCACTGCTGCAGATGGACCAGAGAAGCTGTGGCTTCTCCATCCCTGGACATGTTCAAGGCCAGTTTGGATGGGGCTTTGAGCAATTTGTACCAGTGGAAAGTGTCCCTGCCCATAGCAGGGAAAGTTATTTTAAAAGCTTCTGGTAGTAGTTTCAGTAAGAGAGTTTTGTACTGCTACTGGGTAAGTAAGTAAAAAGAAAAACTGTCTTCATATTTGTATCTTTTGTTTTCCAGTTTTGATAATACACGAGCACGCATGTTGTTAGGAATGTAACTGAATCAGGACCTCAGTGCATCTGCTACTGTTTCCATAGCAAACAAAGTATTTAATACGTAAGTTCTGCTCCTACTAGCAGTACTTCAACCTCTATGTTTGTGTCTAGTTCATTTATTATAGCAAATGTGAAGTTCTGTTATCTCAGGAAAACCACCAGATGTTTATATTCTTTGAAAACTAGACTGCACCATAACAAGTTGCTTCACATTTCATTGGAAGCTTTTTTCCTGTGAGGTGGCTAAAAGTCTTAAAAGAAAGCTTCATTTCAGCACACACAGCTGGGAGCATAATTGTATGTCTGTTTTACTCAGTAATGAAGTGCTCTTATTTTTGCTATTGCAAAAAAAACATTCTAGCTGAGATGAGCTTTGCACAACTCCTGACATAGTTTGGTGGGACCTGGCTTGTGAAACCACGTGGAAAACTTGCTGCTCAAGCACCATGGAGTTCCCCGTCTGAATATGTGTGACAGAATAACCAGTCATGGACACAGAGTCAGACTTGTGAATTGTGGAAATGCAGCCATCAACAGCCAGCTCCATTCCTGTGTTCAGGTAGTGCCTGTGGCAATGAGGTCACTAATCACAATTGTGTAAATTTGGTTTGCAAAATTATTTTTTTAATCCCCTAGAGACATGTAAGTGTTCATCATGTCTTCTCTTCATAATTCATAAAAGGCTTTCAGAGGATCAGGCCTACAAGGCAACTGGTAGTTCCTTCTTGAATTTGATTGTTACAGTTTGAGATCAATGGTGGGATCTTGCTTTGAACTCATGCAGTAAATAAGCATGACAAAAAAAAATTCCCTGTAATTAGATTTTCCCCTCACCCATAATATTATCTGTGGGATTAGGGCTCAATCTAGCAATTTATTGGGTACTTATGCAAGTGGCTGAGCACTCTGAGCTCCCTACGATGTCAATGGATTTGAATACTGATGACTGAATTAAGTGCCACGAGGATATTAAACTTAGGGTTATAAAACACTCTTTTCCGTTATCATTGCCACTTATCATACTGAGTATTTCTTTCTGTAACATGAAATTGTCACTAAATGGGCAGATAGATTTTGATCTGACATTGTGTTAATAAAAAGTAGTTTTCTGATGGAAAACCCTCTAAACTGCCCATACTAGTATCAGATGGAAGAAAAAATGAATTAAGTAACCTATTCCCTAATGCTCCAATAAAAATATTTTCTCTTAAAGTTGGTGGAGGGGACAGTTTAATAAATTGTTTTGGGAATCATGAAGAAAGCTTATTTTTTGTCTTTTCATTTTAGTGTAAAGTGGAAATTAAGTAAGTGTTTATGGTAAAAAAATGTAAAGTATACTTGATAATAGAATATACATATGTTTATAAACATACATTATTTCACTTTAAGGAGCAAACCCAGCAATTCCAAAATACTGTAGGGATTCAAATATGTTATTGTGTGAATAGAAATGTATGCAGCTAACTAAGATGGCCAAAATCCACATGATGGCAAAATGGGGACGCATGCACTGCTGAGCTTATTCCATCTTATCAGGGGCAGAAACACTCAGGCACTTCCCAGCCTTACCTACCTGGTGCAGATGCAATCGTTCACAAGGCTGTGTTTTAGAATCTCCAGTCATCTTATCTCTCTTCCACCCCTAGGAGGCCCAAGCCTATGGGAAATATGCTATTAAGTCTTTAACAACATCCTGTTATCTCTTTTGACAGAATTCCATTTCTTTTGGCAGACAGGAACAACTCTAGGCAAATACAAATACATGAAATTTCCACATTTAAGTGGTTTTGGCATCCCCCAAGTGCAATGTTGGTCTTTGAACAAAATTCCAAGAACAACTTATTTTCTTTCTCCTCATCAATCTTCCATTTTTAATGTTTCCCTCCCAACACTCATTTTCTTAAAAAGTTTTTATTTCAAATTTTCTATTGGTTGAGTTAAGGCATCCTAATTATATTCATAAGAGATATATGAATTTTTAACATGCATTCTCAAGTAGCTACCTATAAATACCTAATGTTAATGTTGATGTTTATTTTCAGGTGGTGACTGTGGATGGGATCTTTTGGGGATTATCCAGCTATTTAGCCCAAAAAGGAGAGACGGGAAAGGAGCAAAATTATTTCATTTGATAGTCTTATCATTGCAGTTTATTTTGTTGAAGCTTAACATGTAAGACTTCTGCAATATTTTGTTCATTTCAGTGGTAAGTAATCACTGACAGAACTGAGTTAGAAGAAACCACATGTGTTAAACAACAAGAGGGAAAATAAATGGTCTCAACCTCTGATATTGCAGAATTTCAGCATGAGCTGAATTTCCCATGAGTCCAGAAAGCATCCCCTCCCTCCCCACCCACTGCCAGTTGACAACACTTTCATACATGTTATTCAAGAATTATGAACTGAAATACATTGGGCTTTGACTCTAGCAGATGGAAATTAGCAGAGTGTCGTGGAGGTTCATTACACTAGAACCATTCTTAGGATCTGGCCTTTTTTCTGCTTGCTTGCTTTGTAACTAGACTTCAGTGATTTATGCAAAAAAAAGGAAAAAAACGTGAATAACCCAACAACAAAAAAAAAACCAAAAATAAACCAAAATAAAAAACCAACAAACGCAACTCTCTACAAAAACCTGCCCCCTGTTTTTTTTACAAGTATTTTAAAATATGCACTACTCTTCTTTATACTTTCTCAGCAGATGCTGAGACTTGGGGGCAAGAGAATCAGAAGAGCAAGAAGAATCAGAAGAGAGTTATCAGTCCCATGCATGAATAGTTATAGGAATGACATGTAAACTCAGTCTTTCATGTAACCATTGGGAAAAGGCTTCTTTATACAGGGAAAATAGAAGAAACTCCATAACCACTTGAAGCTCAACAGCAAAGCTTGATACATATTAATATGAGATGAATCTATGGAACAAGTAATTAAAAAGAATAAATACGATTAATGAATATATCTGAGGAGATTTGGTTGATACGGCAACCATTCTTCTCTTCTTCTCTTCTTCTTCTTCTTCTTCTTCTTCTTCTTCTTCTTCTTCTTCTTCTTCTTCTTTCTTCTCTCTTCTTCTTCTTCTCCCTCTTCCTCTTTCTCTTCTTTTTCTCCTATGATTTGATTAAATTCTTTCCTCTAATTTTTGCATCTGGCAAAATTGACTTCTCACTGGAAGTGATGCAATGTCTGCATGTTATTAAATGTTGCATTCAGAGAGTTGTAGTCAATGTCTCCTTGCTCATATGAGACCAATGACCAGCAGTATCTCTCAGGCGTTGGTAGAGGGCTGGTGCTGTTCCTCATCTTTGCTGGTGACACTGGGATTGAGTGCACCCTCGGCGGGTTTGCTGGCCACACCAAGGTGTGTAGTGCAGTGGACACGCTGGAGGAAAGGGAAGCCATCCAGACAGACCTTGGCACTCTTGAGAGGCAGGCCTGTGCAAACCTCATGGAGTCCAACAAAGCAAAATGCCAGGTCTTACGCCTGGGTCACGGCAACCCCAAACACACCAGGCTGGGCAGGGCAGGGCAGTGACTGAGAGCAGCCCTGAGCAGAAACACTTGGTGCTGATGGCTGGTGACAAACTCAACACGAGCTGGCCATGTGTGCTCACAGCCCAGCAATACAAAAGCGTGCTGGGCTGCACCAAAGGAGCATGGCCAGCTGGGCCAAGGAGGGGATTCCGCCCCTCTGCTCTGATTCTGTGGGACCCCACCTGGAATGCTGTACACAGTTCTGGTGACATCACAGAGGGAAGTGGAACTGTTGGAGCAAGTCAGAAGAGCCAAGAAGTTGATAAGAGGACTGGAGCACCTCCCCTAAGAAGACAAGTTGAGGAAGTCGCGGCTGTTCAGCCTGGAGAAGGGAAGGCTGTGTGGAAACCTCATGGCAACCTTCCAGTAACTGAGGGGGACACTGGGAAACTGGGAAGGGACTCTTTATCAGGAACTGTAGTGATAGGACAAGGAATAATGGATATAAACTGAAAAAGAGGAAATTTACTTTAGATTTAACATGAAATTATTTACTATGGCGGTGACAAGACACTGGAACGGCTTGCTCAGGGAGGTTGTGGATGCCCCATCTCTGGTGGTGTTTAAAGCCAGGTTGTTTTGGGCTCTGAGAAATCTGCTCTAATGGGAGATGTCCCTGTTCATGGCAGCAGGGGTTGGAACTAGGTGATCTTTAAGGTCCGTTCCAGCCCCTTGACATTCTGTTATTCAGCTTGCGGGAAGGCATTCAAAGATACTGATTGATTTCAGCAAGAACTGTGCTTGCAAATCCTCTGATTTACACACTATATGTAAAAATTAGCTCTACAGGCTGCAAATTTGAAAGTTTGAAAATAATAATACATTATAACCCTTTTGACTTGCAACTTGAAAAGTAGTTTTTAAATTTGCAATACCTTAAGATCTTAGGTCACTCATTAAACTAAAAAAGTATTTTTCTATTACTTTAAAGGTAACATCAGATCCATTTAATCCAATTAACTCAATTTACTCAAGATGACTTTTGAGCATGCAGTGTTTTCTGACAGCTAATTGAAAAACATCAGTGGACACAGAACTGGCAAAATGACTCTTGCTGCCTTCTGTGCCTTGGTTTTAGGGTTTGCAGAGTGCTTTTAATGATTGAAGGTTACCCCTATCTTGTTAATTGTTGTCTCAACTGGATCTGCTGACAGTGTAAGTTAATATTCTCACTGACAGTGTTTTATAAATACAGTTCTCAGCAGAGATAATCATCTTATTAGTTTTTGCACAAAATAATCATCATTGCAGCAAGTAATTAATGAATTTTATGAGATTGTTGGATTTCTAGCTGTCATGGGAACCGCAGACTGCATGCACTTGGTAATGCATGCATCACCACATGATGACTAATGAGGCAAGGTAAAGAAATTGAAAATTTTTTCATTCCCTCAACATGTAGGGATGGGTGTGTGATGCAGGATATAAAATCATTGATGTATTTCCTAGTTTCCAGGATCTTTCTTTGATTTATTCAAACTCAGACAATCAGGATTAGGTCAATATTTTGAATATTGTCAGATTCACACACACTGGTTAATAGGTAAATAGAAGCATTGCTTGTAAATAAAACATTGAATAAGTACTATAATTGAAATTATTATTTACAGCTGGAATATTTGGGTAACAATTGTTCTTCTCTGAAGAAATAACTGATGACTACAGTTCAAAATCTCCAAATTCCATCACCATGACTTTTCAATGAAACTCAGAAATTCGTAAGACCTATGATTGAAAAAAAACTCATGGCATTCTGAGAAAATAATATAAATTCCTTTCCAATTGTGTGTGGCAATTTTTATGAAACAACTGTTTCAATATTTGTGAACCCTGCTTGTGATCTGCATATAGTGCAATCAAATGTACCTAGGTAAAAAAGTATATGAGGAAGAGAATAAGGTAGCGTGTCAAAACATAAAGGCATACTTAGATAACTAAAGTGAATCTGTTAATATGACTTTTCATGTTGATTCACAGGAATTAGAACTTAGAATTATTTGGAATGTTATTATTATAATTTATCAAGTAAAAATCATGTTTGCTGTCTGTGCACTGAATTTCTTTTCACAAGAATTTATGAAGTGTATTTTTAAAGATATGTTTTCCATAAAAAAGCATGATTATTTATGACTATGGCCTTTGGAGATGCAGTTCTAACATTATGACAATCTCGTCCACTATGTACAGGCATTTGACTTGCTGGAACAAGAGCAGAAGAATTTACTATTGCAGGCTTTTCTGTTGCAGAATCTTCTGAGCTGGAAGGGACTCACAGAGATTGTTGAGTCCCACAGTGAACATCATATGGATCAAACCTACAACCTGGACATTCTCAGTACCATGCTCTACCAGCAGTCATAATCTCAGGGTAGATGCTGCTTTCACAGTCTCCTTCTGGACAAAACGTAGGCTCAATAACTGTGTTAAGTGGTGGGTGAGCAACTGGCTGATGGGTCGTGTACAAAGGAACACAATGGGGTGACATCAGACTGACAGCTTGTCACTAGTGGTGTTCCACAAGGCTCCATCCTCCGCTTTGTGCTCTTCAACATCTTCATTAACAATTTGGACAGAGGATTCAAAGGAATTCTAAGTTTGACAATGACACTAAACTGGGACAAGACAACCCTGGGTGTATGGACAGACTGGGAATAAGAGATGGAAAAGCAGTGCCAGGAAGGAGCTGGGGGTCCTGGTCGTGGAAGTTGAACATGAAAGCCAGGGCAGTGGGGTTTTGTTTTCCTAGCACCCAGAGGGCTGTTGGAGCGGCCATTTGCGGGAGATGGAGAGACACATAAACGACCTCGTAGACGTGGCCTGAAGTGCTATCTCTTCAACTTTATTGAGCGATACAGGGTTTTTATACCCTTGCTCGTAACGGTGACGGCGGTTAAACGTAACGCTTTTTTTTGTAACAGGATAAGGTAGCTTAACGTTCAGAAGCTCTTACTAACGCCATAATTCCTTATATGGCAGTTCTGCTGTTGCAGGAGGTGCGTGCTGACTCCCCTTGCCATAAGTTAATTGCTGCTTCTCACGGCCATGAGGGTACTCGAGATAGATCCAACTGAACTGTTACAGCACCTGCCGCTGTTGGCCAACGATGGCCAACGGTGCAGACTGCTCCAGAACCTTCACGGACCTTCTCTCCCTACCAGGCCTAGGCCTATATGGTTACACATCTCCCCTGTTTTTCTTTAAAAAAGGAGGAGGAAAAGGTCTGGTCAGCTTGAAAACCTGCAAGAGCAAAACTTAAACACATCAAAGGCAAAACTCTATGTATATAACAACAATAAATTACTAATATATAACAGCAACATTAGGAATAAGACAGCAAGATAAACAACAAGAACAGAATAACAAAAACTAGAACAGCAAAGCCAAAACTGTAAAACAGCTTAACAACATTTTAACACTTTATCGAGTTGTCACAGCCTCTCTTTATCGTCTCTTCTGCTAGTCCTTCGGCAAATCCGGTAGATTTAGTGGATGGAATATCGTAGCACCTCTTTCTCATCTTTCATTGTCCTTTTCTGTTTCTCACTGGAGATGTAGGCGCGGTTATCTCAGGGATGCACCCGAGTCCATCTCGCAGCACCCAGAGGGGTCCTGGGTAGGAGACATAGAGATACCCTCGACCCCAGTAAGCCCTTTCAGTTCCTGCCAAAGGCTGTTTAGGGTCTCAGTATCTCACCCACCTCTGGTGCCTTTTCTTGATTGTCCACGGTGGTGCTTATAACAGCAGGTACCTCGTTGTCACCGAAGATGCACTAGTAATTTAAAATGAAAAGACACTTTAATAATCTTCTGAGGGTCTCTATATCGGAGTGCTTCTCAGATATTTCTTTAGAGTGCATGGCCCTCTCAATATACCTTGTCCATTGGAGAATGAGGAATGCCTGTCGCATGTTCTATTCCCCATTGACACAGGAATTGCTCGAACTCTTACTAGTGTAAGCTGGTCCTGTTGTCAGTTTTAATTTCCGGATATCCATGACTGCAAACAGCTGTATGCATGTCGCTCAACATGCACAGCTTTTTTCACAGCCTGTGCTGTAGCCATTGTCGGTTGATTTTGTGCCAATTTTGTTCTGTATTCTTTTCTGTTGCATATAGCCCAAAAAGTTCTGTATTTAGTTAACCGAAGAAGCGCGTGGGTGCTGGGAAAGGCGCGCGGCCGGTTTTAAAAGCCAGCGCTGCCACACGGGCTACTTTTTCAGCTGTCTGCCTGGCTTTTCTCCAGCTCGCGCTCGCTCAGTTCTCTCCGGGAGTCCTTCTGCTCGCAGAAGTTACCATTACAGCAGTTACACTGTTACAGTTCGGCTGTTAGCTTCAGATCTCTCAGACCCCCCAGTCTGCATCTCCGCGATCTCCAGCGAGAAAACGCGCGGCTTCACCTCTCAGGGATTGTGGAAGCGAAACCGGGCTGACAGCAGAAGTTTTTTTCTTTTTTACCGCTGTTACGGAAACGGCCACGCGGTTTGTTTCTTTTTTTGTTTCTTTGTTTCCGGGGACGGGAGGCGCCATTTTGTCGACTGCGGTGGGGGGTTTGAATAGCTAACGTTACCCGTATCTTGTCGCGGCGCCATCTTGGCGGCACGCGTGGCGGGGGGTTTTTCTTTTGAATACTAACGTTACTTTTATCTTTGTCCTTGGGCACTGTGTTAATAAATTACTTTTTTTTTCTCTTCACTTTTTGCCCAGTATCTATTTTCTGTTGGTGGGGGAAAAAATTATCAAATTTATTTTCATTTCAGGGGAACGTTTCTCTGGAACGTTTTTTCTCTGAAAACATTTGTCTCAAAACCAAGAACCCATACAAAATGACTGTATGTATCGGTGGTTACATGAACATACTTGACTTTCCCAAATTCAGCACGTGGGTGACATCCATCTACCAAAGCTTATTTCTTTTGAGGCCACGAGGATTAACTCCTAGCCCTAATCCACAGCCCCTATTGTGGTGGCTGCAGATAGGACATGCCCTAATGATAGCTCTGGCCTCACTAATAGGAATTCTAAATTCTCGATGTAACCCTTTGGCATCTATGAAATATGGAATGCGCTTCTTTGGCCTGTAGCTGCTGGGGAATGGGTGCTACCTGGCCGTTGAGACCAACCTGTCGGCCCTGGCATTACCCTCTCCCAGCCTTAGGTCCCACTTATGACTTCTTACATGAATAATAGAGAAAGTTTGTTCTGGTAGCTCTTTGCAAGGTCATGAATAACTCATGTAGCCTTTTGTTCTGCACCTGTTGAATGACAGTGTCTCAATCCTTTCACACACACCTGCTACATACAAGGAATCAGTGACAATGTTGACAGGTTCAGTTGTGTGGACCATCGCCCATACCACTGCTGCCAACTCCATGGTTTGCAGGGAGTCTTCTGCAGTGGCAGTGATGATGGGTTGCTCCCACTGTCCTTGTTGTTTCTGTGTCACTGCAGCAATTCCTGATTTTCTTCCCTCATCTGTGAATACTGTGGTCGCATCTGGTAATGGAACCAACGACCTTTTGGGGCAAGCTATCCATCCCCATGTCCCATCCATTGCAACGGTGATCGGATCCTATTGTAATTAAAGCACATCCTGCTCCTAATAGAGCTCTTGCAGCTCACACTGTTATTAAGATACCAGGCTAACGCATCTTTTCTCATAGGAACCCAGATGTTATACGGTTCCGCACCTGTTATCTGCAGTGCTCTTTCTCAGCCTTTTTAATGAGCTCTGCTAACATCTCGATTTTCTGGAGCAGTGTTTTACTCTATTGTAATGGCGGAAATAACCATTCCAATATCCAAAATTTTCCTGTTTTTTCCTGTTGTTGTGTTAATGCCCCCAATAGATACTTTTCTCCACACCATATGGTAAGCTTATGGGTAGGTCAAGGTCCCTTCTGTGTCTTTCCAGTCATAATGCAGTTCACAACTGACTTAGGACTCTTGCTGTCTTAGAAATAGCTTACTGGTAGCAGCAGGGTCCGTACTTTAAGAGAGGCCTACTTGTCATAGTTATTGGGATCCTCCATCGGCCTTAGCCACTGTAGGTCCCCAAGCAGCCCTGTGCCTCATGTAAGGTAGTTATTTTGGTCCTAGTCACAATTTCTGCAGTGTAACCATACGTTTGTAAGAGACATCTCAGGTACTGCCATGGCTGTGTAAGTTGACCTTTTCCGGACACTATTAAACCTTGTGCCTTTAATACCTCACTGATGGTTGTATTTGGGCACTCAGAAAATGACTGCTCCTGACGAGCAGGACATCGTCCATGTAGTGATACACTACCATCTCTGGCCAGGCTTTGTGAATGGGACGTAGCGCATTGTCAACGTAAAGCTGACAGAGTTGGGCAATTGCGCATCCTGTGGCAAAACTACCCACTCAAAGCTGGTCAGGTGCTTCTGTGAGGGCTGGTAGTGTATACAAATTCATCCCGTGGATGATTTGATGTGAAAAAGCAATCCCTTAGATCAAATACCAATAAAGGCCAGTCACGAGGCAACATGGCAGGTTGGGTAATCCTGGCTGTAGAGCTCCCATGGGCTCCATTGCTCATTGACTACTTAGGTGTACAGCAGGCGATATTTGCCTGACTTCTTTTGTATGAAAATATGGGGGTATTCTCGCGGTGGAAAGCTTTAAGTGCCCTGGTTGATACTGCTCTTGAACCATTCTATGGCTTTGTGAGGCTTTCCCTTTTTAAGGGCCATTGCTTAACCACACTGGAGATGTGGTATCCAGGTAAGTGGGATAGGGAACCCAAGCAATGGCGGTTAGCCCAAAGGGTGTTCATTGTAAGTCAACCCCCAACTGTGAAAGTATGTAACAACCTATGAGGCACTGATGGTGGGAGGCAGTGCACCACAGAAAAGACACTTTGTAGTGATTTGCCGTTCAGTGCCAAATGATGGCGACTTCTGTGCTATTGTTAGACCTCTACACTGTTGCGTAGTGGTAGTTGCTGTAGTGTCCAGGTACTTGCCAGCACTCTGGAGAGATTTTGCTAACATCAGCTCCGATCCAAGAGACCTTGGAGAGTTATTATTCTCCCTGGTATCTAATGTATGTATTCTGGGCGGTATTAAGTCCACAGTTAAAGTGTAAGCCCCCCCGTGGAGCCGAATCCTCAGTCTCCACGCGCTTGTTGACAACGTGGAGGCAGGGCTTTTGTTAATGCTCCAATGGAATTAACTGAGCAATTCTTTGCCTTTGAATATGTATGGGGGAAAGGAGTGTACACCATAGTAAATTTCCCCGTGTAATCTGCATCTATAACCCAGTAAACAAATAACCCAACATAGAAGCAGAGAGCACCCCAGGAGAAGGCTCCCACTGCCCGCCCATTAATGACGACTGGTCCCTTTATTCTGCTTGGACTTAATGGGTCTAGAGTAATCAGAGTTAGAGTCACTGTGGCTGCCAGGTCCACCCTGTCTTGGGTTATTTTTGTGCCAATTTTTTTCTGTATTCCTTTTCTGTTGGCATATACGCCCAAAAGATGTTCTGTATCTTTAAATGTAACCGGAAGAAGAGAGCAGGGGCTGCTGGGAAAGGCAGCGCGCGTTTAAAAGCCAGCCTGCCACATCCGGGCTTTTTCAGCTCCGCTCTGCTCAGCTTTCTCTGTGGGAGTCCTTCTGCTTGCGAGTGCAGTGCAGTTACATTGTTACAGTTTCGGCTGTTAGCTTCAGCAGCTCTCCTCCAACCCCCGTCTGCGTCTCCTGCGATCCTCCTCCAGCCGGGAGAAAAGCCACGCGGCTTCACCGGTCCGGATTCAGGAATCGAACTGGCTGGCAGCAGAACACACCGAGTCCTTTGACCCGTCAAGGGAAGAAGGAGTTGGTACAGGTTTTGTGGTTTTTTTTTTCTTTTGCCACTGTTACAGGAAAGGCCACGTGGTTTGTTTTTTTTTTTTTGTTTCTTTTCCGAGGACTGGAGGCGCCATCTTGTCGGCGCCGCGTGGCAGGGTTTCTTTTGATATCTAACATTACTTTTTATCTGTTCCTGTGGGCACATGTGTTTGTTAATAAATTACTTTTTTTTCTCTTCTTTTCGACTTTTTTCTATTTATGTGAGGGGGATGAAGTTTATCAAATTATTTCATTTCAGATGAACGTTCTGTGTAATGTTTTTCTCTGAAACATTGTCTCAAACGAGACAACGGGCGATGCTTCTTTGGTGGCAGGTTGCAGCTGGCAGCGTCTGTTGCTGGTAACAGCTGCTATTGTGTCGAGCGCGGCTGCTGGATGACTCGACGCGCTGACTCCAGAGTTTCCCACCCAATGCATGCTCCAGGCTGTGCGAGCTTGATGACACTTGGAACAACGGATTTCCGGGACCCGACAATCCCACCAAGTGTGGCTGAACTGTTCACAATGGTAGCACTTTGTCTGGTCACTGGATGGAGCCTTGGGGCTGAGTGCTGCAACGGCTTGGAGAGGCGCAAGAGCGGCCAAAACCTGACTCTGGCTAGCCTGAGTTGTTCCCAACTCCTTAATTGCCCCTGCTAACATCGCCTGTGGCCCCGCCGGAACACTAGCGACACGTTCAAGTGCTTCTTCAATAGTCCAATTAGCTGCCAGTGTGCTGAGTACACTTCTAGTGGCGGAGTTACAGTTTTGAAGTGCACATTGCTTGAGCATTACACTATTCAAGTAGTCAGGGACTCCTGCTTTCTGTATAGCGGTAGCAACTTTATCTATAAATTACGAAAGCTCTCCCCCCTGCTTTTATTCATAAATATGGCACACCTCCTGGTTCTTTTTTCTATCGACGGCCATTCACGCCAGGCGCATCGATTCTCTGCATTCTCAGACCCATCGGACCTGCGTTTCCGATGGAAATATGGCCGTAACCCAATAGCTCGTCCAGGGTCACCCGCTGAAGAGGATCCCCAGGAGCCTGCAGAGTCATGACACACTGTTGACTTAAAGCTTGCCGATGCGCATTAAACAAAAGCTGTTGATATTGTGTAAAAATAAGTCTGGAAATACCTTTACAATCGGCCGGTAACAGAAACTGTGTTCCCCATAGGTAATCTAGCATCTGTTTAACTGGTTCACTAGTGACTCTGTATTCACTGACTGTAGCGTGAAGCTGCGATAAAATTTTCCAATCCAGAGCGGTAATAGTTGCATCTGTTTCTCCTTGCGGCACTGGATTAAATACCACCGGTCTGTGCAACATTAATTTGCTGGGCTGCTTTTCTTTCCACTTGATATTTAAATATTTCGCCCATAACTATCATATACAGTTTCCCTATCCTTACTGCTGTCTCATCATCACTCGATAAAGCGTCCCATATTTTGTTGGAGAACTTTCTCCACTCCGCTACTTTAAATACAGTAGGATCTTTAAACAACCCTGATTGATTATTTAAACTCGGGATCTCCTATGGAGATTCCCCTATGCGCTTTTCTAAAAACATATAATGCTTGAGCCGCTTGCCTTTTCATTCTTCCAGTACGCGCAGCCTATCCGAAAGTTCCTGCGCGAAGTTGTCGGCCGATGCTTTCTTCGAGGCACCCGGGTCACGGTACCGTAAATATCCGCCGGCACTTTTGACGATCTCCAAATCCAGAGACCCGAACTCCTTAAAATCTGTCAGCTAAGTCTTCCTCCGAGCACTCAGGGCACGGTGCCGTCCTGGCACTTTTGCCGTCCTGAACCCTTTGGGCCTGATGTTTAACATCCCCCCACCGTGACGTTCCGGCCCCACGACCTGTGTGTCTGCCGTCCCGATCCACTTTGGTGCCATCCCGATCATGTTGGCGTTCACCAATTTGTTGGAGCAGCCATTTGCGGGGAGATGGGAGACACACATAAATGACCTCATAGACGTGGCTGAACGTGCTATCTCTTCAAATTTATTGTGCGATACAGGGGTTTTTATACCCTTGGCTAGTAATGGTGACGGCGGTTGAACGAAACGCTTTTTTGTAACAGGGATAACAGTAACTTAACGTTCAGAAGCCCTTACTAACGCTATAAAATCCCTTATATGGCAGTTCTGCCATTGCAGGAGGCGCATGCTGACTCCCCTTGCCATAGAGTTACATTGCTGCTTCTCACGGCCTCAAAGGTGCTTGAGATAGACCCGACTGGAACTGTTACAGTACCTGCCGGCTGTTGGCCAACTGTGGCCAACGGTGCAGAATGTTCCAGAACCTTCACGGATCTTCTCTGCCCTTACCAGGCCTAGGCCTCACAGTGGCTTACCACAGAGGGCCATGCATGTCTGGAGGGACATCAGTCCCAGCATGGCCAGCCGGGCAAGGGAGGGGATTGTCCCCCTCTGCTCTGACCTAGGGCAGCCTCAGCTCCAGTGCTGGGGGCAGCTTTGAGCACCACAACATGAAACAGAAGTGGAGTTGTTACAGAGTGCCCAAGGAGGACCATGAGGAGTGGCTGAGGTCACTTGGTCTGTTCAGCCTGGAGAAGAGAGACTGAGAAGAAATCTCATTATATCTTCACCACCCTCAGAAGGGAAAGTGCAGGGGCAGCGAGTGATCCCTGCATTCTCTTGAACAGTAACACAATATGAGGAAACTCCTCTTGAAGGTATGCTAAGGCACATAAAAATAGGGATGTGATTGATGACAGCTGACATGGCTTCACAATGGACAAATCAGTCTTGACAAATTTGCTGACAAATTCTATGCGAGGGTCTCAGCAGTACTGGATGGGGAAGGAGTGACTGATGGCATCTACCTGGGCTTGTGCAAATGTTTTGAAACTGTTCTGCATGACATCCTTGTCTCTAAAGTGGAGAAGTAAGGACATGGCAGATGGGTCACTCAGTGGATGAGGAATTGGCTGCATGGTCACACTCAGAGCATTGTGGTCAACAGCTTGATATCCAAGCAGAGACCAGTGACAACTGTTTTCCTCTGGTATTAGGCCCAGTCCTGTTTAGCATCTTTGACAGTGGAACTGAGTGTACGCTCAGCAAGTTTACTGATAAAACCAAGCTGTGGTGTGGTTACACCCTGGAGTGAAGGGATGCCATCCAGAGGAACCTGGACAGGCTTGATGGTCCGTGCAAACTTTATNAAGAGAAGGATTTTGGTGTTTCCAAGAATAAGAAGGTCAACATGAGTGGCAGTGTGTGCTCACAAAGCCCACTGTTTCCTGAGCTGCAAAAACCAGAATGGCCAGTAAGTGGAGGGAGGTGATTCTGCCCCACTGCTCTGCTCTGCTCTGCTGAGAGCCCACCTGGAGACTTCGCAGCTCTGGGGCCTCTAGCACAGGAGGGACACAGACCCCTTGGTGTAGCTCCAGAGGAAAACCACAAAGATGATCACAGGGCTGGAGTGCATACACTATGGAGACAAGCTGAGAGATCAGGGGCTGTTCAGCTTGGAGAAGAGGAAACTCTGGGGATCTTAGAGCCTCTTCCAATACCTAAAAGGGTTTCAAGAGAGCTGGAGAGGAAATTTTGGAAATGAAAGATTTATGTTGTTATAGACAAGGGATAATGGCCTAAAATTGAAGAGAACAGGTTTTTATTGGTTATTAGGAAGGAATTCTTCACTGTGAGGATGCTGAGGCACTGGAACAGGTTGCGCAGAGAAGCTGTGGGTGCCCCATCCCCGGAAGTGTCAAGGCTTGGTTGGATGGGGTTTTGAGCCACCTGGTCTAGTGAAAGGTGCCCCTGCCCATGACAAGGGAGTTGGAACGAGATGATCTTTAAGGTCTCTTCTAACTCAGAAGAAATCAGTTCAGTTCAGCTGGAAGGGATTTAAAATTATTTCTAGTCCTATTGTCTATGATATATATGATACATACATCATATATATAGTCAAGAATGGTTAATTCTGCAACCAGACAGAATTTACCTTTAACAATAACTCAGACAGTTCTAGTTGTCATTTTGGAGTTCTTCCATGAACTCATGATAACTCAACAGTCCTGCCCATTCACTAGTATTTCTATTACTGCTGCATTTTTGTGGAATTTTCCCTGACTGCCTGTGACCGTGCAGAAGATTCTATAGCATAAAACATATTTATGTATAGCTGGTGAAAACTAGAAAAGCACTTTCTTTGAATTCCTTTTACTGTTGCAGAAATGTTTAATTAACCTTTGCAATTAATGTCAGTGTTTTTATTCCTTCTTCAGATCCCATGGTGTGTGAATTTTTGATTTCCTTTGCGAGAGAGGCAGTGAATGATGAATAAGGCTGACCTGTAGAGTTTTTTTCTGTCCAGAGGTAGACAAGCAGACATCAATTTTTACTCCTTTTGAGAAATAGTACAGTCCATGATGGGGTTGAATTGCTTTCTTCTGCTTTGTTTAATTTTCTGACCCATTCCTCACGTAAAAATTGTTTTTCCCATACTTTGTCTGACACTCGTTCTGATGAAGACTGTTCAGCCACAGAAAACACATTTATAGACCCTAATTCAAGAAAAATTAGAAAAAACATCTTTTAAAGGTCTGGAATAAAGTAAATTGAAAGACAGCATTTAGCTTTTAAACAAGATGTTCACTTCTCTCTTCCTTCATACAAGCACACACATTCTCCCAAACGCCTTTTAAGGAAAAAAACAAAACAAACCTATGTGTTTTCTGACTACAGAAAAGACCCATCTTGAATAGTTAAGATAGGTTCAATAGTTAAAACAGTCTGAATAGTTACAGAGAAGAGCCACATAGATTCCTAGTCTAATAGTATTTCAAGCTACTGTTTCAAGACCTACCCTTTGAGATCAATATTCAAAATCAGTAATTAAAAGACTATTCTCATAGCTGTCTTAATTTCTTCATTACATTGTTTTGCCAAGGGTTCATGCACAGTATACAGCCCAATATTTACACAAAAAAGGCTCAGATTCAGAGAAAAATGCTACATGAAAGTTTCAAACTTTCTTGAGCATTCACCTTCATTCACTAAGCTGAGTTTATGATCCTAGACTTCTGAATATCCACTGTAGTGCATAATGATTTGCATGTGAACTTCATATGGCAATATGCAGCCATTTAAGACAAGACAGTAAAGAACACCTTCTATGATGAATCATTGTAATTTTTTAAAAATTGCATCAAAGGGACAAGTGTCCCTGTCACCCAGGAAAAACAAGAAGCAAACAGCAAAAAAAAAAAAAAAAAAAATCCACCAAACCAAAAACACAACAAAACAAATCAAATGTCCAACAACAACAAAACCAACTCTGGCCATTTCCCCCTCCCATAATATATCCCTGACAAAGAAATCAGAAATTGTAATGTTCTAATCAAGTCTAGGTTAAATGTATTTTGCAACAGTAATCTGCATTGTTTACATATGTAGCTGTTGATGGTTTCAATTATTTGCAAATTAAATTGCTTTTAGATGGCTAAACAAAATGCATTTGTATTATAATGAATCCAACGTTGGGCAGTTTAACCTACTGCTTTTAGTCAATATCTTAAATACTTACAAGCACAGGTAAGAATAGTATGGCAAACATATTGTTGGTGCTTTAGAGTACTTTTAAATGTCTAAATAGCAATCAATATTAAATTAGGTATTGACTAAAATAATTTTATAATAAGTAAGAATTTTGCTCTTTTTGAAAATTGGACATTTTTACTCTGGGAATAAAGAGTAGATATAAGGTCATGAAATTAGACTGTGACCTTTTCATACAGCTTTCTTATTTTTATGAAATCAGTAGTTTAAATATGGTTGCATAGCTGTGTTGTGCCCTAAACATCAATTTTTAATTATTTTTAAATGTTGCAAAATTGTAACATATGTGATTAGAACAATCCTTTGGCACACTTTTTTGTTCACACATTCAGCTTTTTCAGGATACCTCAGGTTACTGCTGACCTTCACAACCAGGTGTCATTTCGACCAGCATTTCCCAGAGTATTTAAGAGTTGTCTAAGTACCCTTTCATTAATATTTTTAGTAAAACTTCCATGAATTTTAAAAGGAGCTGGTTCTGGTCAGCTGAAGTAGTGCTGAAGATTGCTGCTGGAAATTGCCATCACTACCTTGGATATTCTGGCCACTGATTTTGTCCACAATTCACTATTAATCCAGGCTGACAACATTACAGTTATCACAACCTGCAGCATACAAGTTTAGACTTTTTTCTGTTTTCATGCTGCTAAATTTTTTTGTTGCATGAGCATTTTAACTATGAAAAGAGTCCACTCCTTGTTGTATTAAACTGATAGATCTTTTACATACACACAGACCCCAAGACACACAAAAAAGATGAGTACAGAGAATTACTTTGGATATTTGTTGCTTTTCACTGGCTTGTCAGTGGTAAATGATTATCATGTTATAAGATGTTTCATGCACATTGTCTGAAAAAAAAAATTGGCTTCTTATACTTGGCATTCCGGAAGTCCTCAAACGCACTCCTTGATGGTGTATTTCTATCAAGTGACACATCATTAGCCCATTTGAAGAGGAGAAAGGGACTGACCACAGTGTGTGACAACAGGTAGACTGCACCTTCAGATTTTGTTAGATACTCAAGTGATATGGAAAATTTTGTGATACTCTTTTCAATGGAGAGATTCAAATATACTTTGAACAGAAACATGCTTTTCCAAACCCTACAATATAACTGAAATGAACAGGACCTAAATGTTTGAAAAAGTGAGTTTAAAAGAGATTATTTTAAAACCTTTTTTTTTCCTAATTGCTTCAACATGTGTCAACTGGGAGCTGTACTGAGTTCTTGTAGGACCCTCCGATTGCCCTGAATGCAGTTTGTATATCACATTTCACACCATGCCCTGGGGTCTTGTTGCAGATACAGAATCATCAGGGTGTGTAGACAGCTGGAAAGAAGTAGGATGGTTAACGAAAAGAGGAGCATATGGTGAGCTAACCCTGTAGCAGCAGCTTTGTACTTTCTTAAGAAAAGTCAAGGGACTATGATAATTTCCTTCAACTTTTAAAACATAGGATGAGTGTTAGGCTAAAGATCTATTGTTTACTGGTTTCAAAAATGAAGCAGTGGTGAGAGTGCATATTGAAGTCTCCTCCCCTATATTAATGTTTTTTCACCGGGTTTCTTAGTCTCTGATTGGGGCATCTTAGTGCAGGTTTCATCTGATTCTAAACATGCATTGTCCATTATCTAATACTGAAATTAATGACTCCTTCTGGTCCTGTATCTAATTAAAATACTTATGAATTTGTTTAGAATGAACCCCAATATTTGAAATCCCAACTTCACATTTTAATGTGGGGGTGCCTCCTGCCAAACAATAGGCTTCAGGAGGTAATGCTGGCTACGCTGCATTTCTAAGTCATGCAAATATACTTTTATTCACAATTCCTGATTGAATGTCATAACTTACATTCAGAAGGAGATAACCACAGTAAAGCTAAATCTTTGGTACCTCTAATGGCTTGCACCAGAATTAATTCTTCAACTCTTACAATGAGCATTTCCATACTAATTTTTAACAAATCTGAGCAAATACGTCAGATTGGTTTGATGTAATCACAGGCAAAATTATACTTGGCAATATTGATGTAATTCTCTAAAACTTTTCTGGCAATGGAGTTAACGGAGCTGTGTTTTTTTAAAGAGAACCTAGTTCCATTATTTGCATGATAAAATTTACAGGATGCAATGTCTCCATTTTCGAGCATCTATGTCAAGCATGCGTTAAATAAATTAATTCAGTGTATTCACAGCATGACCCCAGACAAGCTAAGCCCCTACTTTCCACTGACACCTAAATGAAACTTGAAAGCAATTTGCTATCTGTTAGGTGCCCAGCTTTTTAAAGCCTTTTTTTAATGTTGTGTATTTACTTCTGCATGCTTGACCAGTATGTTCTGAAGTGGGTCTTAGCAAGCAAATAAAATATTTCATAAATATTTGTACTTTGAACACTTGTATACTGTATCCATTCTGCCACTTTTCTTCTGAAAAATATTCTGAACGAGTTACAAAGGTAAAAAAAATACAATCAAGTAATAATAAGTTAGCAATAGCTTGATTTTATACTTAAGGAGCTTTCTGCTGGAGTGATGTATGTTAGTGAGTTCAGTATTTCATTCATGCTTCTGTGCTGTTTTGTGCCGAGCATAGGCAGAAAAGTAGCTGCAGCATATTTCAATAAGAAACCCGTAATTTGCCAAAGGCAATATGCTTAGAAGAGCCTGATAGATGTCATGCTATGGGAACAATACTGTGGTGTATGTACAAACCAGTCGTTGTCCACCACTTAACTTTGTTTAGTGAAAGCAGCGGAAATCAAGGTATTTTAAGTGTAAGATATTGTATGATACTTTACTGTATTTACAGGAAGACAGCCTGAGGGACAATTACAATTGCCTGCACTACATCCATCAGCCTTCTATTATTTTAGATATTTGCAGAGTTTATGTGATGTTTTATTAGCTCTCAATTCCAAGTTTTTTTGCACTTTTTTCAGAATGAAAGGTGTGTGAGAATATTTGGTTTCTGTCATGATATGATTACCTAAAATTTAATTCAGTGGGATTTTTGAGACATGGATGGCTAAGTCATGTAATATGTGAGACTATGGCTTTATCTCCTTTTTGGAAATGTCTTCTAGCGTGTGTACTCTTGAAGAAATATTGTTATGCTGTCTAAAGAAATGGGGTTGCATATGCTGGGATACAGATAATGAACTTTCATATTCTGTGTGCCTTAAAGCTGAGCTAAAAACTTGAGCTTTTTCATATTTTTTTATTTCTGGAAGAGTAGTCTTCTGAAGATCACCATCATTGCTCTTCATGGGTATGAATAGGGATATTTTTATTTCTATCAAAACCCATCCCATTCAAACTGCTTCTCCATTAGAATAATCTGATTAAAGTATTTTGGATGTTGCTTTAACTGCCTGCTTATCACAAACAAGTCCCAAACTTGAAACACAGTGATGTGTGCATGGGAGATGAAATTCCTGAATATTTAGGTCCAGAGGATGCTGGCTGGATCACTGATCTTTTTTTTTTTAATCATTATTCAGTCTGAGTGTGGTTATAATGTCAAGCCAAGTCTAATGGCACAGACTTGAACTTGGTCTTTCCATTCATGCCTGAAACCCTTTCTCAAGAAAGGAAGAAAGAGATTAAAATTTATTTGTCCATAAAAGGTGACTTTCTGGTGGCTGTAAAGGAAACTGGCAGAAAGAAATAAAGATCTTAGTAACTATACTGGATGGAATCCAGTATAAGGCAAACTGTTTCTAGCAGTTCAATTTTATCAGGGAAGTATGTGTTGAAAACCAGAAACCACCTGCAATGGTTATCAACCTGATCTTGGCTAAGAGATGCAATGTCTCTTTGTGTCATATTGATGTACCGAAGACTGAAGTGCGTTGATGGAGAATGTTTTCTGTCATTGTAATTTATTGCCAGATTTGCTCTGAGCCCTGACATTCCAAGAGCTGATTACGCCTATCCAATGTGTATTAAGGAAGCTAGTGTTGCATACTATCTAAATCTATTCCAAATTAACCTCGAGCTATCACTGATCTGCGATGTTTATTTATGGCCAGCTGGAGTCATGGCGTTTAAATGAGAAATTCTGAGGTTTGATATTTCCCCCCCCCCCCCCCCCCCCCCCCCCCTGCCCACCCCCCCCCCCCCCCCCCCCCCCCCCCCCCCCCCCCCCCATATGGACTACTAAATGATATCCTTCATTGGTTATTTGCAGGAATTGAAACCGGATCTTGATCTGGAGGCTCTGAAAAAACGTTGAAACTCAAAACAACTATTTAGAAAAATATTAGCGACACGTTGGGGTACATTTATCAACTCCAGGACAGTGCTCCTGCACCTACCAAAATGGATTCTCTGGAAAGAGAGTTATATTACTACTCTAATTTTATGTTAAAAACAGTAACAGAATTTTTTTTTAGATTTATTATCAGTCATCTTCTAATACTTAAGATGGCTATCGCTCCATTCAGACAGCAAGAGGGAGCCTCTGTGCCTGCGACGGGTGATACTAGAATGCAATTGTTTTTTTATGAGTAAAAGAAATCTAACAAGTTATTAAGAAAATCCTATTTTTACATTGATATGAGTATGAGAGCTTGTGAATGGATTGTCAGCTATATCTACCCCTAACACTTTTAATTATATTAGTGGTTTTTAAGTACTTTTGTTATGTACCAGGTGAAAACCCATGGATAAAGAATTAGAGAAAAAGGGATAGCGGCACTAAGCTTATTTGAGCTCTTCATAAGTGGCAAAAAAAAACGAGCCAAAGTTTATTAAAGGAAATCAATATTCTTCTTTCTTCTTTTTTTTTTTGTATTTAATTGTATAAAATCTATTGCTTGGATCTATCTGCCTGTATTTCCTAATTTTTTGTTTCAGGGGGGTTCTGCTGCATCAAGGCTTGCAGGGTACAAATTAGGCCAAATTTCTTTTCCAAAGCGACTATTCCTAGAGGAAAGTACATGAAGAGTAAAAACTTAAAAAATGAAGAGCATTATAATGCAATAATAACAAAGAAGAACAGTGTGAAATTATCACAACTAACTTCAGAATTGAGACCATGCCTCGCATAAAATTAATGAGTTTGGATAAGATATATAGTGTCTTCTCCTCTTTAAACAGAAGGTATTTTGGAAATTGTGATGTGGGAGTGTGTCCTGCACTGACTGATAGTATTGTACTGAATTGCTTCGTGGGTGTATTTAGAGCTGAGTGCTACAGACTAATTGCAATGTATTGAACTGTGGGGTAGGTGTTTCTAGAAGGCACTTTAGTTCTGAAATGTTTTAATTAAAAATTTGCAGTAGACCTCTTCTCGAGAAAGCGGTGAATGTTATGGCAGTAGATTTATCCTTTGGGCCAGGGGAGAAGTAACTATCTTCTGCATTCCCTGGTCAGGTGTAGTAATCTGAGGTATGGCACCATGCTGTTGATGGCAGGAATTGCTGTGACAGGTCAGACTTTGTCGTGACTGAGACTACAGATGTACTGATGACTTTTGAGAAAGGTAGGGAAGACTACTACTGAAGATTAGACAATAACCTGATCATATAAAAATATTCTTGTCAAGCTGACACTGCTTTCTTCTTTCTGTGTGATGGCTAGCTAAAAATACAGACTGTGTATGAAGTAAAGTGATTCCTACTGTGAAATACTCTCATTCTAAAAGGACAAGAAAGACAAAGGATTTGTGAAGGAGACACTCCATGGGGTTATGCTATAACTTATATTTTTTTCCATATCTGCTTTTCCATAGGTGGTAGGACAAATTATGTCAGCATCGAACAGTAATATCTGGTGACTGCGAAGGGTAAAAATGTGCTGGAAGTCAGTGTGTTTTTCACAGAAATACCCTACACTCAGGGACATCCCAATGTAAATTGCACCTGCACGCTACAACTGTGAATTATGGCTTGACAGAATACTGACTAAAAGGAAAAAAATCTGACTTCTCAACATGTGCAGTTAAATTCACTTAATTTCCTATTATTTCCTAGTATTTCCTATTATTGTCTTCCTATATAGCTTTATCATTACATTTATTCCCACATCTCCCAAAACTCCAACAGCTAAGCCATTTTGCAGCTCAAGGTGCTTGCAATTCTCTTTCCACTTTGCTTGTGTCTGGCGTGTAAGAACCAAGTCTGTGGTACCAGAGGGCCGCTTTGGCACCACAGATGAGTTTCTTTCTACTAGACTTGCAGGGAACTTGGAGACTGAAGGAATAAATACTAGATGGTTGTTCCAGCCAGGAACAGAGGGCCAGAGAAAGAACTTGGGCAGATGGAAGACATACCATTGACATGGAGTATTTTAAGGATACTAAAATAAAAAAGACAAAACATAATGATATTTAATGCATGATTAATGTCTCTTAATGATGGCAGACAAAAGATTTTTCTGAAAGGAGAGGTGGACCAAGGACTAAAAAATTTCTCAGTGCATTTTTTTGTGCACTTGGGAAAATGATCTTAGTGGTTTGTAACTTGTTTTTGTCATTGGTTGTGATTCATTATAATGAGAATAATTGAAAGTAAAAAGTAGGGATTGTGGAATTCAGCTGTCTCCAGACACAGCAAAAGTAAACCAAATTTCAGCATTGCACAAAGAGACATAGCTTGGACTTGACTGCTGGGCAGATCTCACTATTTTTATTTTTTATTGTTCTAAAAATTGACAATTTTGTTCTAAACTGAGCAACTTACATTATATGCTTAGAAGAAAGAAGAATTTATGAATCAAGTAAAAGTATGCCAAAAAAATGGCATTTTATGTTTTTGTGAAAAAGTGAGCTTTATGGTAAAATAAAATTGCTAAATACTTTTGCTCTTTCACAGGAAAAATTGATGTTTCCATTTCTCTGATCTTCAGGAGTATATTGAGAATTTACCCATTTATAAACTGATGAAAGAGTCTTCATGTGTTCTCAGTTAGGTGCCTGATCTGTGATGCAACTTAAATGCCACTTTTCCCTGTGAACACTATTTTGTCTTATTATTTGTCTTACCTTTGTTCCTTTATCTGTCACTAAGAGGAGGCTAACTGGTCCTGAAGAATGAAATGTGCTATATTTATTGAGTTTAAAGTGATTTTGCCACTTAAAATTTTACATTTTATATGTTGCCAAGCATTAACTGACTGAGAATTCTTAAAAGGAGCTTGTTACCCTGAAATAGACTGGTTTCTACCACTCCTTTATTACCTGGACGTGTCTATTTTCCCATCATGAGTGTATAGTCTTCCAGTATTCTGCAATAGAGTGTAAAAACAAAATCTTCCTGTTAAACTTGTTGCTATAGTATTGTTTGACATCTCTAAACATCCATGCTTTGCTACAGCCTCCTGTGAGGACATGTTCAAATGTACGTTGGTTTTTCGACTCATATATTGAATGTTGTTTAAGAGATGTTTACGAGCAAAAATTTTCTAAGAAATAAATACAGTGAATAATAAATAAAAATACTATATAACATGCAGAAAAACATAATGGAAATAACTCCTTTCATCAGAGAAACTTTCTGGGCAGTTCAGAGTGTTTTAAGAGCAAACTGTGCAGCTCAGCCATTGCATTGTCCAATTAGGGGTGCCTGTGTCCATTTCTGTACACTGGAGACAAAAAACCTTGATCTTGCTTGTGTTGTACTGTTTAGCTCCTTTATTTCACAACATTTACCTGTCTTGCTTTTCCCCAAGCACCTTTAGTTTGTGGTAAAAGTAATTTAATATCTTCCAGCTGATTTCCACAATTAGTTCTTGAGTAGGATCTAAAATAAGGCTTGTTTTCGAATTCCAGTGGTGTCTGAAGGAGGCAAGAATGGCCTTCTGAGCTGTTAGACTCCAAAATGAAATAGTAAATCAACTGCTGATAAGACATATACATAATATTAAACACAAGGAATCCACCAGAAAATCATTACACTAAAGAGCAACAATGTTGATTGATTAAAATGGTATGGGCTGGCTAGCATTAAATCATAGTGAGTGATGTGACATTATGATTTTACATATCATATTTCTGTCAAGACAATGAAGGTAAAAGGCATTGTAATCAGATGATAACAGACAATAAGAGGAATCCTGATCCTAGATTTATTACTTGGTTTAGATTTAGAAAGAAGTAATTCTTGTCTTTTGCCACTTATAAATGACTGTAAATTTAGTGATGATGTAAAATACAAAAGCAGAACCACTTATAGTTTTGACAAAGTGCCAGCTATAAAGTATTTACTGTTCTCAGTGGTTCTGCCTTGCACACTTAAATATTTATCAGAAACATGAACTCTTCTGATAAATGTTTCTGATCTTTGTGGTGGATTTTTTAAAGTATTTAAATTTTTCATCAGGAGCTAACCTCCCATATTTCATAACAGCAAAAAACTTTTGCTCTTTTTTAAATTAAAAGGATGAAAATACATTATTTCTCATATATTCTCAGCATATTTATTCCTCATATTATGAAGTGCATAGTATTTACAAGATCACATTTCTTCTGATGTTGATGACCATTTATAGAGATAATTTGTGTCATGAATGCTAACACACAGTCATAACTGGTGTGTTTTATGAAGCAGCAGTCAGAGTCTCATCACTGTTCATGTGCTCTTATTTCCTATCGCTGATAGATTAAACTTTTTCTCATGTGATTGCATTTACTATCTATATTTTTGACTGGAAGATGGCTGTAATGTGTGTGTTTGTCACCTGTGTCATTTCTCTGGAGGGAGTTCAGAGGAGGCCATGAAGATGCTTAGGGGGCTGGAGTACATTTGCTATGGAGACCAGCTGAGAGAATTGTTCAGCCTGGAAAAAAGAAGGCTTCAAGGAGATCTTAGAGTATCTAAGGAGATCTCCAGTATCTAAAGGGGCCCCAAGAGAGCTGGAGGGGGAATTTTGGAAAGGGCATGTAGGCATAGGACAAAGGTGATTGCTTCAAACTGACTGACAGCAAGTTTAGATCCGATATTAGGAAGAAATTCTTCACCGTGAGGGTGTTAAAGCCCTGGTACAGGTTACCCAGAGAAGATGGAGATGGCCCATCCCTAGAAGTGTTCAAGGCCAGGGTGGATGGGACTTAGAATAACCTAGTCTAGTGAAAGATGTCCCTGGTCTTGGCAGACAGGTTGGAGCTGGATGATCTTTAAGGTTCCTTCCAACCCAAATCATTCTGTGATTCTGTAATTCTGCCTTCTACTGAGCTGTCTGCCCCAGGGAGTAAGAGGAGACATCATCATCATCAAGTCCTGATTGTGTGTATCTGATTGAGACCCTCGAAGCTTTAGCTTTCTTTTAATGTTATGATGACAAAGTTTTGGGAGTGACACCAGATGAAAAGTACCTAAACATTTAACATTGCTGCAGAACTCCGTCAGTGGTGTAAATGCATAAAAAGCAGCAAGGGCAAAAGCTTTGCAGATGTCACTGAAAATGTCTGCCATCACACCTGACTTCTCAAGGTCTGCTTGCACCTGTTGCTTCTTGGGTAATAATGCTGTGCATTCAGTTATGCTAACTCCCAAATTAGTTTGGAGTAGTAAAGCAATGGCCCAATTTTGGCTTCACTGTGGCAGTAAAACTCCTGCCTCCTCCACACTGCCCCCCCCCCCCGCCCAGCCCCCCCCACCCCGCCTCTTCTTTCAAGATTTCATTACTGGTAGCGTAGGATATAAGTGACAGATCATTGCCTTTTATACCAAATGACTACAAAAGTATTTAGCTGCAGAGGATTAATTTTTTTTCACATTCATGGTCAGGGAATGTGAGACTGACTTACATTAAATTTCCCATGCCATTTGGCTTTCTGAGGCCTGTGCAGTGAAAATGAAAAAGTTTCCATGGCCTGGATGAATTTCTGATGAATAGATAAGGCTGTATGCAGAGCAGACATCTGTGACCCTCTGCAGCTTGCAGTCAGGCACTCCACAGCTTCTTTGACATCAAAGGTTGCAGATTGTTTTGAATGAATAGAGCCCCTGCAAATCGTGTCTGCTAATCACAGAAGAGCTGGGTAGCCGTCATCTTAAAAACCTAAGAGTTTGTGAATTGTGGCAGATTATTTAGGCCTTCTTTAAGATATCTCATCAGCCTAATCCATGGAAACTCTAGCTGAAAGTTAGAGTTCTCTCTTACAGGCTTCTTTCGCTCCTCACACACCCAGTAGAGGCACGTAGATACACTTAGCATAAAAAGGGGAAAGATAAGAGCACCTTATAATCAAAAGTATTGGGCTATACGGTACAGAGTTACAGAAAAATATTCGTATTCTCATAGAGCGACCATAAAATTTAAATTACAAACACACCTCCAGAAATTTTTATTTTTGCAAGAGCTTTAGAGGCTAGCATTTTCTGTAGGCAGAGTGGGAGGCTGGAAAGCTGTCTTGTTTCGTGGAAGTTTTCCTCCTATACAATCTGATTATTCTAAAAAACTTGTTTGTCACAAACTTTCTTCTAGGTTGTTACAAGCCTATTTTTAGAAGGCTGTAATAGGGGTCTTTATGATCCTGCAACAAGAATAAAGGGGGTTGAGCATTCTGGTGATCGGCCTATACTTTGTCTATTCTTCTAGGGACATTTTGAATTTATACAGTACATTCACCCCATGACCAATGCAAAAAAAATTCTTTTGAAGTTAAAAAAAATTTAAAAAGTTCTTAGTAATGGACTTCAAAGTCCATTACTTCATTTTCTCAATTTTCCTTTTTCCTGATGATTTTAATTCAATTCTCTGCCCATGTTGTGATGCTCTTTAAGGTTCTTTCCAACACAATTGTAAAAAGTCTATGATTCTATAATTTGATGCAGAATCATGAAAGAAAAAGAAAAAAAGAAAGAATTTCTCCACATTTTATTGCAATCCCTGCCACTTATTCCAAAGCTTTAAAAGAAAACTAAAAAAGGGAAGAAATTAGGTCTTTTGCTTATGAATTTACAGTCCATAAATTTTGCCCTTTTTTTGATTAGTTATTCAAAGTAATTTCTCTTTGTTCTTCTGGTGCAACTTAATAAATTGCTTTTTACCACGGGGCCATGGCCTATGCCTGTTTTCAGTTCTCTCCTGTTTTCAGAAAGTTTTATCCCAAGAGTCGCTGGCATCCTGTCATTTCTTATTCCAAGGAGAAAAATGACGCTGTATGCATCTGACGGTGGGGCTCCGCAAGGTCGGCAGCGAGGAGGGTCAGGGGCTGCTGCGGTCCGGCTGTGCCGAGCCCGGACGCTGGATGTCACTGCAGGACCGGGGACGCGGCGCAGCGGAGCGCGCAGGGAGCATCGTCCCCAGGGTCCCCCGCCTCCGGAGTGAGACGCAGCCGGAGCGGGCTCCGAAATGCCGGCGCTGCCTGCGAGTAACGTGGAAGGGAAATGTGTCTTTCTCTTGGAACTGATGAATTCCAGGACACGGAAAATGCAACAAAACCAGCCTTGCTGTAGAAAGAATCTTTGCGATTGCAATTGTAAGATACTGTTTTTTTTAGGTCCCGAAGCCTTTTACAGAGCTTGCTCAGGTAAAGTCAAAACTACAGATTATGGGATACTCATGTGATTATTTACTATTGTGTTTAATACAGTCAAATAGAAGTCTTGGGGCTTTGCTATTTTTTTTTAATTTAATCTACATTTTTTTTCCCAAAAGTAAAACAAGCTGCTCTCAGCCTATTTATTTAATTTATATTTTTATGTATATTCTCTGCCTTCCCTTCCCATGCCTTCACATACCTTTCCTCTATAAATTCACCATCCTCAACACTCACTTTCATTCACTGTCTATGCACATTTGTAGTGTTTTGTAAAAAAAAACTGTTCAACCTTTTCTACTTTTCTTCATCTTTGCTTTTTTTTGTCCATGTTTTGTTTCTAGGTATGACCTTTACACTTTAGGTTTTTTTCAGTCATATTCTCTTTTATGTCATGTCCTTTGACACTCTGTTATGTTAAACATTTTACTCAGCATGATTCTTCCAGCTACTATCACCCTTTCTTTTCCTCCCACTTCACTTTTGCTTTCCTGTGATGTTCCTGTTATGTGTTCCCTTTGAATGTCATATTTTCTCATTATTTTCACTTCTCTGTTTTGTCTTTCTTCTTCTGTCTCAGGCTGAATTTTTCCCATCCTTACGATACATCTCTGAAAAAATGCACTTTTTAACTCTTTAATTTTTATCATCAGTTCAGGGACAAGGGTTAACGGACAATGACAGACGACTTCCTGGGTGTTGTTTCTGCTACTGCAGTCAGATTTTAATTCATCTGCAGAGTTGTGGTTTCTAGTAAAATAGAGTCTTACAACCCAGACTGTAAATTTAGTCTCCCTTGCTTATTAGTCTGCTTTATAAGTCAATTCCTTTTTTCTCTCAAAAACTTAATTATTCTAAATTGTTAGCCGTGGAGTCTATATAGGAACATACATTATACAAATGTTACATTCACTTTAAGTGGTTGAAATTGAAAAATTAGTAGGCATTAGAAAGAGGATATGAAACACAAGTAGGTGACAAGGGCAGGGACACCCAGTTATAAGTGAAAAAAACTTGTCCAAAATGTTTCATACCACTCATCCAGAACTGATTGCTCATTTAAGACATGCAAAGTATCTTCAAAAGACCTAAGCTTTGAAGCATGAAGTGTCAAACTCAAATGGAAATTAACTATGTGAGTAAATAAAACCTTGAATTTACAGACTCTTACATATACAATGATCCTTTCCCTTGCTAACATCGTTTTATGCTGGGAGGGCTAACTAGTTTTCTTTCATGCTGACTAACCAATGTTGTAAACACAAGTCTAGATTAATAATTTTTTTTCCTAACATCTACACAGTGTGAATTTTACTGTTTCTTATAATGTCTGATAGAGAAAGTTCAAGTTTTAAAATTTACACATTGTTTCTAAGTGCAGCAAAGCATTTGGCCAAATCCCCCCACAATCTATGTTGTCTTCTATTTAGACCATCATGCAATGTCACTAATATTTCCTTATTTATAACTTCCCATAATAATTGGACATAATAATTTATATTTATTGATATTAGCTATATTTTTCTTTATTAATTAGGATTGCTGATTAGCCTCTAGCAAAAGGCATGGGTTTTGTCCACCCCCAGACAACCGATCAGACAATGAAAGATAATGGATACAAATAATTCAGCTGTGCGCCCAGAGTGAATGAGTGAGTTGCAACACATAATGATAGAGTTCTATTCCCATCCTGTTTGAAGACTTAATGGGTGCCATACCTCTTGATAAAAAGCATTGCAGCTATTCAGCTACTTGTTATTCATTTAAATGTTTTTATCTCAAAGGAGGAGTGTTTTTGGCATTGCCAGACTGGGTCAGAAGAGCCTTTGTTAGGGTAGAGATACAGGACATGCCAGAAACAAGAATCAGCTGTATCAGAGCACAACCTGCAGTAGGGAATAAAATGCTCTCTCAGGCTGAAATAGTGTTAGGCTTGTGCCCTGAAACCCAGAGCTTTTTTTCTTCCGTCACTCTTTCCCTTGATATTTATTACCGATGCTGTTTATACTTTTATTTAAATGTCAACTTTTATAAACCATTGAAATATTAACTTTCTGAGTCTTGGTAACATGTTGTGCCACTATTCAAGCATCTGGAGCTTCTGGGTGGTTGTTTCTGAGGTTCAGTGATACAGCTGTGACAGGCAGTCGACCATTGCACTGTGTTTTTGGGCACTGTATCAACAACCCCATTTTAAGCACGGCTGCATTGCAAACAGTACATGTGCTCAGCCGAACGTAAAATGACATTGAGGGTTCCATTTTTTAAATTGCTCCTGATTAGTGCAGTGATTGTAGCCCAAAGAGTCCCAAAGGCAGAGTCACCAGTGAAGTAAATCTATCTTAATTAATATATTGCAGGTAGAGCACCTGTAAATTTGGATTGCACTGGAAGCGTACTATTTGATGTACCAGACTCATAAAATGCCACGGGACTGTGCAGGGGGTGGCATGTTTCCACTTGCTGCTCTCTCATTTTGCTCGGCAGTCTGCTAGCCTCCTGTAATTAAGACAAATAAACTCTACTTTCTCCAGGTTTTTGAGCATGTCTGTTGCTCCTAAAGTAGCATGGAGGGGTTTGGTAGGACTCAACAGAGAAACTACTTCAGGCACAGAAAGACCTAAGCTAACCCTTAGCTTGGGACACATTTCTGTGCAACTACAAGGTAAATCCAGAAAAGAGGTTAAAAGAATATGCCAACACTCCCCTAGCTGAAAATGAGCCCTTTTTCAGATTTTTTTTCCTCTTTTCCTTTCTCTCCTTCTCCTTCTCCTTCTCCTTCTCCTTCTCCTTCTCCTTCTCCTTCTCCTTCTCCTTCTCCCTTTTTCTCTCACTCTCTCCAGCTCCCCACTCCAGCCTGCAGCTGGTAATAGTTTACAGGCACGTTGCTGTGTTAATACCTTGTTAAGGCTGTTTGAGCTGCTGTGTCTCTGAGAGGTCAGTGTCAGGACTATTTTACTGTGAACCCTTGATATGCAGGGTAAAGCTGAGGACAGGTACCGCTTTCCCCCTCTCACACCGCAGGGAGCTGCGCTGCTGCAGGCACCCCTTCCCACTGCACCACACTGCTGGCAGGGCAGGCAATAAAAAATAATATGTTCCTGATCAAAAGCAATTAGGGCTTATTGAAGCATGTATATTAATGGACTAGACACCACATCACAGGCATTGCCTGGAATCTCTGAATTCAGCTTGGTGAAGGTGCTGCTGTTAATACCATTGTCGTGCAATGTGGGCAAGTAGCAAAAATAATCCTGCAGCTCATGAAGTAAAAGTGAAAATAGAAGCATACAATTAAAAATATAAAACGCTAGTATAATTGAATTTCTGGTGCTGGTGTCTGGGTCTGATGGGCTTCTAGCACAGCAAAGAGTATTGCATATAAGCTAGTGTCTGGATTTGAATGGACAGGACTGGGATGTCATTTCTCAGTTTAAGAAAATTTTGTATATTTTCTCACAGAAATTGTTTGAAAAAAAATTATATTGTGTAGACAATGAAAAAGTGAGGCAGCAAAGAAAAATTTATTTTAGAGATCAAATGCAAAAGGAATAATCCACCTTGTGTTTGTAATATTTCTAGCACAGAAGGAGAAAAAACTTTTACCCAAAACACAGAATTTTGCTTTCTTTCCTTTTCTGGTTAGTTTAAGATGCAGGTTGAATGGTCAATTTTTGCACTCAGTTGGTTGCAAGATTAATCATAGGCCAAGCATATTTACTGTTTTGTAATACCAGCTTTATTCACTGGTTCTGCCTACATTTTAAACTATCTGTTTATTTCATAATACATAATTAAGGAAAATTACTTCTCATTAGTTATTTTTTCATTTGGAATGCATGAGAGCAGTGTACTATTTCTATAATTTTCAGTTTTTTGCGTGTATATCCTGAAAGCTAGGAATGAAATGAATACTCAAAATTAAGGAATAGAATTCCTGAAAGTCTTCTACTGGATGTGCTTTAGATTGTCATCTAAATCAACACTTTTCTTTCTAATGGAAATGGGACTATAGCTCAGACACAGTCACACATTGTACAAATTCATATCTATCTTTTGTTTTTCTAACTTCATATTCATTTATTGAAAGTGCTTTACCACTTAAGCATCTCAGCTCTACATATGATCTGTTCATGAGAAAAGAAGGGTGAAATTGCCTTTAATATGAACCAAATGTAATCCTTCCCTTTCTGCAAAGTGCACTTTAGATATACGTTAAATTTGGCAATAGCAGTACAATGCTGACCTGGACCCTGTGAGGAAATGACAAATTCTGGGAGATAAGGCTGGCAGTGCCCTCTGAACCCAGCTGACATTGGCTCAAATGCTATGCAATCAAAATATATTTCTCTTCTAGACAAACAAAATACAGAAATTTACTGAACAGCATGGGCATCCTCTGTACTGGGAAATCAGTCAGAATGTGTTTGGTTACTGGAAATCTGCAAAGCACACATGCCAAAACAAGGTTATTGGGGCTTTTCAAGTCTTCTTCAAACCTCATCAAAAATTAGTGGAGGAAAAGTCATTATTTTTGTGATACCAAAAGGCTAGAAATACCAGTAAATTCTAGTGCTTTCTGTAAGAGTCTGTTTAGATACAGAAAAGGAGGGATTAGACAGAGAAAGCCTGCTAGTTTTTCTCATTGTTGATTGAATTGTTAGCACAGAAAGATAGGAAGAGAAAAATATATAGCACACTAGTACATATTTGACAGGTTACAGTAAAAATTGATGCTTTAATTCTTTGAAAGTCCATTCAAGACATAGTGTTGATCCTGGACCTGGTTTTCTGTAAATGCAGACATTTTGTACATCTTTATTTTAAAGGAAAGCAGGAAATAAATCTGTAAAAAAGGCTTGCATTACATTTGTAGTGGATCAAATACCTGGTGCAGGTGAATGTGCAAATTATTTTCATTCAGAAGCCTTTTTAGTTATTTGGCTATTTATTCATGCCTTTATATGATTGATAGGTGCAAACTTGGCTCGTAACTGTACAATTACACTTTTGCAAAACTGTCTTCTGTCTCTGCCGCTTCCGGGGTTTAGAAATTATTGATTGATGTTATTGTCAGTTACAGTTCAAAAACACAGGTTTTTCTCTTACTCTGCTTTAGAAGGTATATATCAGAGCAGTGACAAAATGCTTCCTTGCACTCCTAGTCTCATTCTAGTGGGTTTTTGTCTATCCCCAGCAATCTTCCACATCCTTTCCTTGTCAATTCCACTTCTTCTACTGCTTCTATTGCACGAATGTGGCCTCATCCAGAGCTATTTTGAACAGTATGTGGTCCCTCCCTTGCCTATTATCTCTATACCAGTGATGATGCTGGATGGGATGAGTGGGAGTAGTTTAAACAGAGGAGGATAGAAAAAAATAGCAAAGCACCATAACATTTTTTAAGACTGGATATTTAGATGGAAAAAAAGGGGCAAAGTGATGTTCAAAATGACCCTGTCATATTTTTAAAGAAAAGTGTAAGCCAGCAGCAGCTAGAAAGGTGATGAGGAAAGAGATGATGAGGAATAAAACTGATGAAGGCCTGAGTAAACAAAAGCAAGGGTTCCTCCTGCCTAAAAATGCTCATCCTTCCAAACTATCCCATTCCATCAGCAGAGAAGACAGAACTACAGATAACCTCGATAATAACATCTCTTCAAGATGGATGTCAAATAATATTAACTGGAGGAGCTGTGAATGCTAAAATAGCTGAGTTCTGCTGGAGATATGCCAACAAATGATAATGTGACAGTCTTTTCATGAATTAATATTCTTCTGGCACTAAGCTGTCCCTGTTTTGTGCATCAGGTCTGGTGTCTAAGATGCTGTATCTCCCAAGACAAGACTGCATCAAGCAGATAACGTTTATGTGGCCAGAGAAGTCAAATAATCACTTTCCCTGCCTTCCCATCATCTTGCTTTCACCCCTTGAATCTGCCAATTAATAACTTTGCCTCTCAGAAGTGACCATATTTTTTGTTAATTTACTCAGTTAAACAGGCAATTTTTAGCACAGTTTGAGCAGAGTATTTTTGTTAGACACTAGAATGACATGGAAGAGATGTATTTTCTAATCATGAGTAGAAGAAATGGATGCTGGTTTAATTTTTTTAGTATCCTGAATTTTTTTCCCTCGAATAATTTTGAAGTGCTACTAGAATTTTCTTCCTCAAGAACTCACACAGTCATGCTAACAAAGTTATGGTGATCTTCTTTCAGTGTTAGGAAAGCTTTGGAAAATTCTGAACACAAATAAAGTATGAGGAGTGGAACTACTTTTTAAGCACAAAACTGGAAATTATGGGCTTGGCTTCTGATTTACTCACTTTCTAAAAAAAAAACTTTCAAACCTAAACCAAAAAATTATAGAGCCTCGATTCCTGTTGAAAGGAGGATGTGTACTGACAAGAGTTAAACAGACACCATAATTCCTGTCCTGTGGAAATTAAAAATAGTACCATTCAGAACTGCAACAAAAATGACATTTTGAAATTTTCCATGTAATGAAAATTCTGACATTTTGCTTAGAGAAGGTCAGAGTGACATTTCATTGTGAAATACTGAGAGTGTTTCTGGGGCTTCTAGGGTCATCTCTAATCATCTGCCAGGTAGAAACCCAAGGATTTGAGGGTCCTTTAAAGCACTGCATTCCTGGAGTGCTGGGGGCAAACAGCTTGGAGGCATAGTCTCTGCAGCAGCCTGCCTAATGGGTGACCACTGGACCGGATGAATAGGATGGCAGAGTGCCAAGCAGAGCATTCTGAGTTTTATTAAGATTTAGCAATAACCAAAATGTTCTCCCCCAAAATTCTGGCAAACTAGGAGTTCAGAAAATCAGGAAAAAACTCTAGAACTAACTGATAACATTTGTAAGATGCTTTGTGAGTAAATAATCTTCTAAACAGATTAAGTACCTTATTTTTTTCTCATTTCCAGAACATTTTAGACTTTTTAAAACATGACTATTTTTCAACAGTGGAAGTGTAGAATTTTTTTTTTTATTCTTTTTTTTTTAAATTTTTTTTTTTTTTAAACTTTGAGATAACTTTATATTCCGTGGTTGAATTCACTTATCATGGCCTTTTATGGCTATTGCCAGATAAAGTTCTATTGGGGTTAGTTGACTGTGGTTGGTTGGTTGACTGACTTTTTGGGATTTGTTGGTTTTTTTCATTTGTTTGGGTTTTGTTTGTGTTTGTTGTTGGTTTTTTTTGTTTGGTTTTTTTTTTTTTGGTTTTTTTTTTTGCAGATGTGACACTATATTTGGGATACTTCCAGAGGTTTAAGAGCTTCTCTAACCATCTGCTTTCTTGAAAGTGTGCAGCCTGAATTAGTTCTACTATCCGGGTAAGAATAAGATCTTCTGATGGAATGTAATAATGTTATGTAAACAATCATCAATGCATTATATGATTAGAAGACAGAGAGGTCAGTGAAAGTCACACTCTTTGGACACAAAAATCTTTCCCTGGCCTGGAGCAACTAAACCTTTTTCTCATGCAGGTTGTTGGACATGAAATCAAGCTCTTTCACTAACAATGCTGGAAAATACAAAATGGAAGTTGTAAGGGTACAAGTACTGCAAAAATCATCCATTTGTAGTGGACCTATGCAAGCAACATCTCAGAAACAATGTGGGAATTCCATCTTCCAGTGTGGGAGGGTGTTCCATCCTCTCCAGTATCCTGATGTCAAATCCATGATGCTGATAGACCGTAGGATTCATTTGTGATGTAAGGCAGAGGTATTCTGTCTTTTCTGTAGCCTTCTGCCTTTTTGTAAGTTGCAGTGGAGAAGACCAGCAGAACACCCTTGTTCTGCCCTCAGCAGCAGTACCAGGGAACTTCATGCCCGCGTTTTCTGCACTGTGTTCTTACCCTTCCTTCTTGCCATGTAAGAAACTATGGATATATAGGACATATTTGATACCAAGAATTCTTGATCCCAAGGGGATTTGTTTCCATTCTTCCTAATGCAGAAATATGCCTAACATTTTCAAGAACCAAGTTACATTTTAGCTCATGAGTGAAGGTGAAATGGATAGAAATAAATACTATTCTTGGTTCAGCATTTTTGTAGTCCATGAGACTGATTTCAGTGTACCTGGTTTAAACTGTTACACAACTCTAAAGCTCCTAAAAGATTTTGGTTTTTAATAGTAAACAATCATCCATATTTAAAGTAATTGAAGAACAAGAATTGAAGAAAAATAATTTCAACTCAAGGAGTTGAGGCGTGATAGAGATAACTAAAATATTATGAGTGGAAACTGAGGGAGATATCAACCTCCCTAACCTCCAATTATGTCAAAGTGGCTATTTGAACTGATCCTTTATATTCTCAAAATGAAATTATTAGCACTTACCCACAGAACTCCAGGGGAACTAAACACACTGCCAAAAGCCAAAGTGATTTTGCCTATATTTGTACGCTACTTTTACTTGAGAGGAATGTGGGAGTGCTTCGGGAGATGTAATATTCTGTTTTCTGCTACCCCACTAAAAATGTACCAGGCTTTTCCAGAACAAAAAGTAAGTCAAGTAAACAAAATGGGGGAAAAAATGCCTTTTCAGAGGAGTATCATTGATTGCTTTAAGGTATGTCTGAAGCAAGGTGATTGTGCACAAATGGTACCTCATCATGCCTCTTTGGGCTGGCTATTCAAATAAGGTAAGAATAAAATAAAACAAGTAAACAAAACAATTTTCAGAATCAGAACTGACTTCTGGAACTGCATGATGCATTTTGGACAGGACAACAGAGAGGAGTTTCCTTATGTGGCTCAAAGACCTGTGTGCAGGCTGCTCTGATAACACTGCTGACTTCAGTGAATCGGATCCAAAGAGCCCTCAGCTCCTTTCTGACTTCCTGAAGCTTCAGAGACCTGTTGGGTGGTTCTGATGGAACACATTTGCTCCATGATATATGCTAAAGCTATTTAGAGCTGCAAGGGAAATTACAGCTGGTGATGAGGTGAGATTTGAAGGAGAAAGTGTCCGTTATTCAGATACATAATTTCTTCTGCCATTTCTTTACCCACCTGCCCAGGGGGTGACTTTCTGACCAGGAACTGAAGCATCTGTTCCCAATCCACTGACAGCCAATCCAGCTGTTCCCAATCCACTGGGGAAGCACAGCTTTGTGAGGGTACCTGGTCTGCTTTGAGTGTGTCTTCAGAAATGGATGTCTTTGAGCTGAGCATCTGCCCCAAATCCTGAAAGCTGGATGCTCTAGTCTGTTTCTCACTTAGAAATTCAATTAATCCTTCATCAACATTTAGTCAAGCAACATCATTATGTTTCGCAGCATTCATACAAAAATTTTAATGCCTTTAAAGCTTAATAATTTCATTAAGCTAATTTACCCTCTAAGTTGTGAGACTGTGGTGATGGAAGAAGGGGGAAGGAACGCTACTATTGCTCCTTGCAATTGTCATAATGTAAAGGTAGTACAGAAGGGGTTAACAATTTCAAACTTTAAGTAGGGTAAATTCTGCAAATTTCAAGTCAATGGCTTTAAATGTGTGATACAATAGATGGTAAACCATGGAGGTGTGTGTGCTGTGTGGTCATATGGTCATGTGAAACCAGACATTCTTGACATCCATTACAGTATCTGACAAAAAAAACAAAATGAAAAACAAAACAAAACAAAAAACAACAACAACAACAAAAAAAAAAAAAAAAAACCTGGGAAGGAGTGGATGTGCAAGAGAACCCTTCAGCTTGTAAAAACACTTTAGAGGGATCAGGAGATACAAAAATATAGATAATACAATGTAGGATAGCTACCTCAAATTTGTTTTCCTTTGAGTGTCTTCTGAAAATAATAGTCTTATTTTATGTCTTTGGAGAAATCATAATGTAAAGAACATATTACCAAAGGTATTTGAAGTTAATGTGACCTTCTAGTGAAGATGTTTCATCTTTGGGGACTGACTGGCTGTACTTGAAGTGACTAGGGAGTGTAATCTGGAACAGCTTGCATATGTTGCTGCTGCTAATATTCAGTAGTTACAAAAAATTTTCTTCTTGGCAAAAGAACAACACAAGAATTGTTCATTTGGACAGTAATGAATATTAGAGCTACTATTTTAGCCATGATTATTATTCTCATGGCAGGGCTAAATGTGAGTATCTTCAGGGCTGAGACATCACTACCGATCCACAAGCTGAAAGCCTTTGAACCTCTCTCTATGCCACCCTAGAAAGGGTCAGATTTAGAAATAAGAACTTCACCTAAATTCACAGAATATGCTGATTTGGAAGGGATTTTAGTAGGAATTAAAAAAAAATGTGGAAGAAGGAAAACTTTACAAGAACTTCAACTATCATTCAAATAATTTTGACTACTATTCAAATAATGAACTATCATTCAAATAATAATTCTTCTGTCTGACTGGGCAGAAGATACATTAAAGAAACAGAAGAACTTGTTTCTTGAAGAGAATAGATTACATGATTTCTGGAATATTTGAATTGTGGCATTTCAGCATCAGACAAAGTATCTGCAGTTCATTATAACATTAGAAAGATTTATGCAGGAAAGCATAAAACTTAAGATGGCAAAACCCAGCTGTTTCCAAGATAAGAATGTTCATGAAAAGCTTCTATTATATATTTATTAGTAGAGAGTTCACAGATGAGTTGCCTAGCAGTTCACTTTACAGACACACATTGTTGACTTCATGAGCTAATAGAAATAAAACCCTTTTTCTGCATACATAGCCCACAGCCGCTAGATTTACTAGAAAATGTTGCACACAATCCCCATATATAAACCAGTCAAGAGGTATTTCCTACAAGCTTAAGTGCCTCACATAATTTACTTTTTCCCCCCAAACAAAATCTTGTAAGGTCAGCTTGCATGATTTCTGAGCTTTGTGTTCTAGTCCTTGCCATCAATTCATTCCAAAACTTGTAAAATGCAAAATCCTTATATATATTTTTCTTTCCAGTTCTTCAGGGAATGAAGAATTCCTTATGCCAGAAGCCATGATCTCTGCAAAAATATTCTTCATTGCTTTGGGTGAAGTGAAAACTGGAATATATGGTTTGATTTCTCATGAATCTGTGTCTGAAAAAGCAAAGACAGTCATGCTGCATTTTAGGGCTAGACCATCAGTTAGAATAAATGAGCATAGCTCTCAAGATTTCACATAATTTCAGACTACACAACTAGTAGTCCACAAAATGAAAAGAAACTGGTTTTGTTGCAAATCTGTTCTACCATCTGGAAATAAAATAGTAGCTGCAGAGGCTAATGTGCTGATAAGGAGACAAAGGAAAGGCCTCAAGGCCTCTAAGTTTGCATGGTTACCTTAGGAGCTCTCAAACACATCTGCAAGCTCCTTTTTTTTATTCTTTTTTTTTGAGTAGTATGAGTATTGCAGTTTAATTGGAGCTATTATTTGCAGACGAAAGTGTTAATGGAGGAAGGAAAAAGGATGTGATGAATAGTTTCCGAAGAAGATAAGTGTCTTGATAAAAGAAGGTGTAGAAGGACAGAAGCATAATTAAGCTGGACTGACTGTGGAGGTCATGGTAGAATAACAAGTATCAAAGGATGCAAAAGCAGACAAGCGTTGGCATGGAGACTGGGAGGCACTTTAGTATTAAATATAGTACATTTCAGATGGAAACATGGAGTAGCAGCCCAATCACAAATACTGCTGGATTTTCAGTGATTCACATTACCAAAATCTAAATGAAAACCTTGGTCTTGTGCCTGAATCAGTATTTTGTTTCAACTAAGTACAAGCTTTTTTATACCTTCACAGATTTTGAGGTTTGTTAAGTAGTTCTGTTAGTAGTAAGTTCTGTTACATCTTGTTTATCACAGAGCACTGCTTTTCAACAGATGATTCTTACTGGTGTCCCTTATAAAAAAAAAAGGAGATTCTTGTTTCGTTTTAAACCATCATAGTTGTATTTTGTGATTGTGTTGTGGCACTATTGTATCGATTTAGAAGACGCTTTGGTTCATCCTTCAATAGGGTTAGTATTTCGGAGATCTCTGAAGACCAGGTCTTGTGACCTGCCCCATAAGGCAAGGGTAACCTAGGCTCTCATTAACAGATTGCTTGGGGTGGGTTAGAGTGAAATGCAAGTGATGGGTTTTTATAAATATATGTATATGCAGGGTTTATTTTATACAATTTAATTGAAATGGGAAGCAGGTATATAGCCATTTTGGTCACTGTTATCTATAGTAATATAGCAGTTTGAAAGCATAAAAACATTACAAAAAGGAAGGAATAAAGGAAAAAAGGAAGGAATAAAAACATAACAACACCCATAGATCTCGCAACAAGGCTTTATTGTTGCAATTTAGTCTTCCATTGGCAGAAGTGATACTCTTGATTCAATGAGGGCGACAGAAGAAGACCATGAAATGAAAAGTCCATTGGCTTTTTGTTATACTTAGGCTAGGAGGGAGCATCTCAATACCACCTCTGTGGGAAGAGTTTTACTCTGGGTTATGAAACACCAGAGGATGAAACATTTCAGGCATCTCTGACACTTTCTGATAGGTTACAGCTGACTACCACATCAGCAAAGTTGAGTCAATTACAGCCCGTTATGGGGCCATGACAGGGGAGCTATCACAGCTGAGCTGACCTGAGTAAGGACAAAGGAGCAGTACCCTGCCTCGAAGTGTTTCCCTCTTTCTTTGTCTTGCTCAACACCCAGCTAGCTGGCAGCCTGAGCTGGCGTGGGCTCACTCCCTGCACCTGGGCCATTACTGTGCATGGGGGCATCTTGCTCTGTGACTGTTTGAGCTGTCAGCATTCCAGTCTCTCCCACATTCTTCTCCTTAGACCTGAAATAATTGGGCAATAGTAGCACCTTTATTTTATCTCAAATCTCTCACTGGGGAACAATTATATAAAAAACCTGCCTTTGCTTGTTTTATATACTGCTTTTTGTTGTTTCTTAACTGTATTTTGAAAATAGCTGTTTATAGCTCTGTTAGTTTTAAAAGCTTTGTTTTATTAAAGAACATGCATGAAAGAATAGAGACTTGTTTGTCCATTTGTGAACCATAAAATAAATATTGGCAAATTGAGCACATCTCTCTTTTATCTCATATTGGTTCTCAATGGTCTTTACAAAATTAGTGAACATAGGATTGGGAGACAAAACTTATGACATGTTGTCTGCAACAAATTATATAACTTCAAGAATATAATTGATAAAGTACAAATTTAAGTTAGAATAAAATTACAAATTTATAAACAAGATTAATAATAATACAATTAATAAATAATTCATGACTGCCAAATGAGGGCAGGTAAGTTTAGGGCTCCATTTTAAATGAGTAGGTACTCTAGCTCCTATACGTCTACTGAATATGGTTAAGGTAGAGGTTACTATAAAAGTGGTGGATTTATTTAGGCAGGTTTTGAGTTCTCTGAGCCTGTTCTTGATACTTACTGTGAATTTGTGTGCTGATGAGTTAGACTGCAGCTGACCTGCACTATTCATGGATGACATAAAATGGATAGGTACTGTAGGTTTAACATGTGCACTGGAGGAAGCCCTCGCAGCTGACTCCCAAGAACCGTAGGGCTGAAACTGAAGACAAGAAGGAGAGTAAATTACTGTTTAAATTACCTAAGAGTGTAAATTGCTGTTTTCCCATTTCTATATTACATTTACAGAAGCTTATATCCTTCATAATTCAATTTTCCTTGTGCATTCACATGTTTGTGTGCATATGCTTCCATGAAAAACTGGCACCATTCAACCAAAGTTGGTGTAACCAGCGGTGTTGTATTTGCAGGGCAAGGTTTTGGTAGCTGTGGGGCTGCCAGGATGGCTTCTGTGCGATGTTGGAAGCTCCCCTCATATCTAACAAAGATAATATCAGCCAGCTCCAAGATAGTCCCACCATTGGCCAGCGCCAGGCCCAAAACCATCAACAATGGCATTGCCTTCTCTGGGATATATATTTTAGAAAGGGGGGGAAATGCAACAACAACTGGGCAGGCTTGCTGGCAGGATTTGTGACTCTGTGGCCAGCCCACACTGGAGAAACCAGTCCCTGACAACCTGTACCCCATGGAAGGGATCTGCTCTAGAGCAATCTGTTCCTTCAGGACTGCACTGCTGGGAGGAGCAGTTCATGAAGAATTGCAGTTTGTGGGAAAGACCCCTGTTGGAGCAGTTTGTGGACGACTGTACTCCACACTCCCATGGGAGTGACCCCATGCTGAAGCAGAGGAAGAGAGGGAGGAGTCCTCCCCTTGAAGAGGAGGGAATAGCAGAGAAGAATTGTGATGAACTGGCCAAGACACCCATTCTCCATTCCACAGCAACACTTAAGGATGAGGGGGGAGAGACTGAGGAGTGAAGTTGAGCCCAGGAAGAAGGGACGAGTGGAGGGAAGGTGTTTTAAGATTTGGGTTAATTTTTAATTATCCAGCTCTATTTGATTAGTAACGATTTAAATTAATTTCCCAAAGTTGAATCTGTTTTGCCCATGACAGTAACTGGTGAATGATATCTCCTTGTCTTTAAGCCTTTTGTTATACTTTCTGTCTCCTGTCCTGCTGGAATGATGGTATTGGTATTGTTCCTCTTATTTTTAGGAGGAATGATGGACACCTGGAGTCCACTCAAGGTCAATCCATCACACCAGAATCAGGTCAGCTCACCCTGTTACTGTTTACTGAAAGGCAGCCACTTCATTTCACACTTTGGAAGAAATTATTTACATGGCCTGCTTAGCTTCCAAACTGAGTTGTGATGCCTCTAGGTCCTCTTTTAGTACCTAACTTTTCCTTTCTGGTTCATGCTTTCCCTGGACAAGTTTGGTTAAACCTATAACTTCTGTGATTAAAAGATCCAAGTACATTTAATTCCAATCTAATCCAATCTTATCTTCCTATTTTTTTTAATGATGCCTTTTTGTTTTCCTCCTTCAGTGTCCAGATGTTGTTTTTCTTATTGTATCCTGCATGATAATGACATTTTCATCTCTTGAGTACAGAAGTAGGGGGCTCATGCAGTTTACATCTGATAGGGGATGATATAACTGACATATTTTAAAATTGATTTCCCCTCTGTCTCCAGGTATTATTCCTCCTATTTTTAAAGTTATCTCTGTGATGTTAAACCAATTTGTAAGTATAAAATCTGACATAGAGGGTTATAAGGACATGTTTTTTTAAAATGTAAATAGATAGGCATCTATCTATCTGTCTATCTGCCTATCTATCAATCTAATGCATTTAATCTATCTATGTAGAGATATTGTAAAGATGTTCTAGTTTTTGGT
>CM019236.1:66902598-66930651 GCA_009741485.1 Malurus cyaneus samueli
TGAAGAGTTTATGGGATTATTCTGGTTAGAAGGGATCTTAAGATGTTAGTCCAACCTCATGTTCAAAAAAGGCCTCTTTCAAAGGTGCTGGAGGGTGGTCTTGCAAGAGCATCTGCCACCTTCTCTCCACTTTTTCTTGTATGCTTCTTGTCTAGACCTGTGGATTTCTAAGGGTAAGGTTGTCTCCAGTGTTAATGCTGTCTCAGTGCTCATCCCCCTGTCTCAGTTTTTCTCCTTGAATCTTGCCCCTAAGCATGGAGACCTGGGAGAAGTTGATGGGGATAACTGGCAAAGAAGGTATGGAGTAACTCATCCTGATCTGTGTCTGCTCTAGGAAATTGCCCACCCCCTTCCACAATGTGACCACTTTTCAATTGTTTAGCCTTTTATGGTTGATGGAAAGCAGCAGTTCTTCGTTTTGCTTTTGAAATTCTTTGCAAGTGTCCACTTAACCTGGGGTTTTCCTGAAAGCATCCCAATACCATGCCCAGACAATAATTCCAAATTTTGTTTTAGCCAATCCATATGCCATCCTCCCATACAGTGCACCTCTACTCTGGAGCTCTGTCTTAAGTTACCTGCCAGTGCAGACTGGTCTCCTTATTTTTGTACATTTTACAGAGTTTTAAGTTAGAGTGTTCTTGCATTTGAAGGCTTAAAGACTAGAGTATCCCTGAGCTCTTCTTTCATGTTCCGGGACCGACACATTCAATAGCAGTGCTGACATTTCTTGTCACAGACTCACACTGGGATTTGTGGTGTAACTTATTGAGCAACTGGCTTTTCCCCCAGTTTACAACTGATTTCTTCTATTACTTGTTGTGTGAATTTCAGGTTTTAAAACGTAATAATCACTTAACATAATTTGAACCTGAATATTCCCTGATTGAGAAGGCACTGAAGCTATGGGCAAATAAAACCTGTTTGTGCTGCCTAATTCCAATCAGAACTGCGGCACTGTTCCACAGTATCTCTGCTGGATGAACCAGAACTGGCACATCCATTGATTTCTACCAGCTGTTTTCTGCCAATTCCAGTTCCTGACAGGTAGCAAGCTGTGTAGCTGGCAGCAAAGAATAGAAAACAGTTCAAATATGCCCCAGGGAGGGCACATGCTTACCCAAAGCCCATCAAGGAATTGCTATTATGCTTCACAAGATACATATACATTTACCACATCTGTCTCCTATTATTTGTACTCAGAACTGACAGAGGACTGAGATAAACATGTGCCTGTTTAATACTGCGCAAGAACAAGGTGTTGTAAGTGACAAACATCAGATATTTTGGTGAATAATTTCCTAAAGAAACTTCTTTTGTATACCCTGTGAAATGTTTTTGTAGCTGATCTATACTTCAGGAGACCAAACTATCTATTTAAATACCAAGAGAGCCTATTCAAGTACTTTAAATCCAAATTTGTTCATTTTTATCCAGTGCTTTGACTGTGTCACAACATAATACAAGCAGCCTTTGTCTGGAGACCTGCTGCCTTCTTCAATTCCTTTTCGATTTCTCTGAGAGCTCTCTTCACAATGAACCAACCAGAGGATGCTGTAAAACACTTTCTGAAACATTAGTGGTTTTGGAGCAAGTCACCATGGATGCCAGGCTCCCTTTCCTCCCATGAAATACATAACTGACCATGTGCAGGCCTCAAATGCAATGAGATTTGCCTTCACTTTGGCTTCTCTGATGAGTCAAAGCATTCCCATTATTAGCTGATGCAGGTCAGATGTTAAATGGTAAATTTTTAAGCTGTGGAAACTCATTTGTTCGTGAATCTCTGCTCTTGTCCATGTTACTTCAGGTAAAAGTGGCGTACTAAAATGAAAAGAATCCATAGATAATTTGGAAGTGAATAGGTAATGAAGGATGAAGTATTTTAAAAGGATGAAGTATTTTAAAAAGTGAATTTTATTAAGTAAAACAAAGACATGTCATGGTGGAAATATTATGCCTCTGTGGGAGAGCATATTTTGGTAACAGGTCTCAAAACCTGTCCAGTGATTGCATTTTTAAGATCTCAAGTGGGCTAACAGACAATAGTCTAAATTCTTGTATCACTCCAACCAAAATTACAGTATGAGATCAGGCATCCGAGGTAGAAACATTCAGGTGCCTACTATCTATTAGGTGGGTCTGGATATAGCAGGTATTACAGTATTGTGCAGAAGGCACACACTTGTGAAGCTGCCTGTTGGCTTCATTTAGAGCTGTTCATGTTCAGAGGCCCAGCATTTGTACGCATTGTGCAGTTTTTTGTTGTTTTGTTTTTTCTCCTTGAGCGCTGTGCAGGGAGTACAGATGCTCACTTTGTAACTGATTTGGAGTGACAGGGGTTTAGTGTAGCCCTGCAGTTACTGACCTGAAGCATTCATGATTCTATGCCTTAAGCAAGAAGAAATAAATTATTCTACTACCTTTCACTGTCATTTTAAATCTATAAGAGAACTGTGCAGTATAAAAATTTTAAGACTGAGATTCTATTGTTAACATATGATTTCTTTAAGTGAGCTGTCAAAGATGGACATACTTGCCCACTGCAAGTGTTGTTGCTGTTTTTTCAATCAGAAACCAATAAAACATTTTATAAAGAGATTCTGTAGTGTACTTGTTAATTACAGTCATCATATAGTCTTTCAAATGCTAATGGTCTGACTCGAATTTTACTTTGTTTAGTTGTGTTAGAAGTTATGATTAAAGAATGGTATAGCTTTATAGTTGTTTTACTGCCATCTGTGTGCACCAGGCAATAACTCCGTACAGATGGTTGTGATTCAGAGACAGGTTGCCACATGCAAAAAAAGTATGTTTCAGTTATTTTAATAAGATTTATTGCAGCAGTCACAGTTAAATGCTTGAGCCTTAATGATAATTGCCACTAATCCTTCAAGAATAATGATCAGAGTTCAGTAAACCACAAGAAGCAGATTTTGCTGTAAGCTTCAGAAACATCTCATTGCAAAGGTATGCTTCCTTTTTCATTTTGCATTTGCTCCCCCTCCTCTTTCTTTTTTGAACATTTATTCCTATACCTTTGCTCTTGAAGCATTTGGTATGAAAAGGCAAGAGATTTTACTCTCATCCTTTGTTTTTCTTCTCAAGTATAGTTGCTTATTTGTGAACACCTGGAGACTCACAAATTATTTTGAGTGGTAACAAATTTGATGGTAAATGGGGATACCTCACCGAACTCTCAATTCCTTTGCATTACAGATTCAAACACATTCAAACACTAGACATGCCCTTTTGTTTCTGTGTCTGTCATGGAAGCAGTCATTTGTATTCTGTATTTTGACTGGCATCTTACATCTCTGGCTTTTATAATCAAAAGTCACTTCCACAACATGATGGTCCAGCCAAGACTTAGAGAAGCTTTGAAGTATCCCAAGGATTTTCAGGTTTATACCCTTTTTTAACTGACAGGAAAAAGGTGCTCACAAAGATATATCTGGAATATCAGTTTGCAGTTAAGAGTTTTATTCAGCCTTAACTCTTCAGTGCCCCAGTTCTTTCTCTTGAATTTTAGCTCACATTATTCTTTACTTTCTATTGGATAGTGAGAGTTCCATCTAAATGCATGCAGATGTGAACGTAGAAAAATGAGACATGTATGTGCATGTGTGCAAGGGTGTGTGCATATATATAGGTACACATATACAGAAGTTATATTTGTAATAAATCATTCTAATAACAGACGGACTTAAATAACGATATGCTTTTTGAAACCATTCTTGAACTTTTCTTTCAATGCGGTTCTTCAGTTTTAATGTAGACTGCTACTTTATTTTGTGGCTGGGACAATTTCTGACATACAACTGATAACGGGCTATGTGAAAGCCAGACAAGGTCTGGGATCTGGGAAACTTACATCAATTTATTTTTATGTGCCTGTCATAGTACAGTTTTCACTTGTTACAGATGTGATGTGGATACCTCACCAAACATGTGATGTCACAGAAATTTGGAATTATAGTGCACACATGCATGATAAAAAGATAGATACTAGACACCTATCTTGAAGGTTTCAGAAAGAAATAGGATAGTTGTCATATTTTTTTTTCTGTTTGCTTGCTCTGTAAACTCTTATTAGCAGCTATATGAGCTGTTGTGGAGGAATCATGGCCCTACTGTTGGCCCTACTCTTTGCTAGGGGCTGCTATACCATTAGTTTTGAGTGATTCAGCATCAATATGTTTTGCAAAGTAGTGGTTTTGTTAGCATATAAACTCTCATATAATGAAAATTACTGGAGTAGCAGGTAAAACCAGAGTGTTTTCCTTTTCCTTCTTCTTGTGTTTGACCTCTTTCTTTTGTGAGACTGTCTTGCTTTGCAGGTGAATTTCAGGACTAGAAACATTAAAAAAAAAAAAAGGGCAGCAAAAAATGACCTTTTCTCTCATCTTTTTGTATCTTGTGAAATACGGTCTTGCAGTGCCCCAAGGTGAGAAAGGTTGTCACTTTCTGTCTGTCTGCATTATTGTTCTCTGCCACCACGATGTTGTATTTAAGGGGAAGGGTGCTAAATTCTATTTTCACTCAAGGCTGTGATAAAATGGACTGAGAAACCACCTCAGTTTCTGGATTGTTGACTCTTTGTTGTTGGTTTAAAAACCACTGTTTCTAAAGAGAATATTTGCAACACTGCTCTGACAAAATGCAAAAATAAAAGTTTACAGGTACTTTTGTCTTCTGAAGTCCTCAGTTTACTACTGTGAGTAGTAACCATTTTATGATTTTCTTTCAGACTGAGAATATCTAAAACAAAACATCTTAATGAAGGTTATTGAAACCTCTCAGAAAATAGTTTCCTAGATGTTTTTAATGTGTACACCTTTTTTTTGTTGAAACTATCCCTATGGAGAAGAAAGGGTTGAAAAAACATAGATTGGCAAGGAGTGAGAAAAATAAGTTGTTTTTAGAAATGTTTTCTCTCAAGGAACAACCCTGCACCTGGGAGATGTTGAAAACTACTCACTGTGAGAAACTTTACCACTTGTGTTTGCTTTGGGTTGTTATCCATCCATGGAAAAAGAAATGGAATTTTCTCAGAGCAGATAACAGGATGCTGTTAAAGACTTAAGAGCCTTTCCCACAGACTGGGGCCTATTTGTATGTGGGGACAGAAGATAAGAGGGCTCTGAGATGCTGGAATACAGCCTGGTGAAGGTTGTGCATGCTCCAGGCTCTTCAATATGTAACACAGGGGTCTGGCCTCACCCTTGTTGCCCCGACCGAAATGAGCTTAGCCATCTATGTGTCTCTGCTTGTTTTTTTCAGAATCCTCCAGCCAGAGGGACAATGGAATTAGTCTACCCTTTGCATTTCAGCTGTGGGTCGTGGACCTCTTGGCGCTACCTGAACGTGTTTGCTTCCAATGTCCTGGGGGTAAAAATTTAATGCACTTCTTGCTGGCACCTGTAACTGGATATATTAAAAAGCATCATTAGGAAAGTAAACCATCTGAAGACTCTCGAGGCATACCTGAAGAAGCTAGCAGCTGAAGCAACTTCAGGCAAAGGCTGGCAGATTGCAGATCAATCTTAGGGTTGCTTTGTGGTCTTTGTCACCTGCCAGCAACAACCAAAGGCTACTCCTGTTGTAACTGAGAAGTCTGACTCCAATCTGGAGAAGTGAGGAGGAGCATAACATGGAGGAAGAGTACTGAGAATTCTGCCAGGATTGCCAAGTGCATAAGTATTTGATATTTTCATGGCTGTTTTGGACACCAAGCTATGAGGAAAAGCTGGAACAAGCCAAAGAAAAGGCCTTGAGCTCCATAAATAGTGGACGGCAATATCATCCTGTTTGCCTGGCCTCCTCTGCTCAGTTTGCTGCAGATCAGCAGATCTGCTATTTACAGCACATCCTCATAGGACTCACTTTGCAGCAGGGTTGGCTGTGTCATTAGGAGACATAGACCTGGTATTATAAAGTAACAGAAAATTGACTGTCTGACTAGAACAGGAAACTCCCAGCCATTCTTGTAAATGGGCTCAAAGTCATATCGTAACCAGCAGTATTTTAGCAGTTGTAAATGGTCATAAAGCGGCTTCGGAGTAGAACTGCATCCATTTCTGTCCTAACCTTACCTGCTGTGTGTCTGTCTCTATGTACAATAGTCTATAAATATGTGTGAGCATCTGTTACTATATTCCTTCCCATCTTCCCTCTACAAGCCAAGATTTCCATAGACTGTTGCCACGGCACTTGTATATGACATTTTAAATGCATGAAGTGCAAAAGCATGACATTTTGAATTAGAAATTAATTTAACAAACGTGTCTGTTGGAAAAATGTTTAGATCCTCAAAATTTGTCAAATGATATTTTGAAAAGTTAAAACGAAATTGCACAAAATGAACTGAGGAAAGTTAAATGTGAAAGTTAAGGGGAAAAAATTGTTCACCACTTGAGAGGCATGATGAGCCTAACAGAGAGGACATGAATATGATGAATGAGGCAAGGCACTACCTAGTGCTGTTGTTTCATTTCTGATCATCCTTTCATGGTTAAATTATTTTGGAATAAAGAACTTATAGTACAGGGTCTCCAATGGTGGTCTAGTCTTATTTACAAAGTTGAATGCAGTAGTCCGTGCACGCTAATGCAGTGTAAGTAGTAATTATTTACCATTTCTGAGTCACTGCAGCCAGGAAAAAATAAGCTAGTTGAGAATAGACAAAGTTGTCAAATTATGCAAGCATGCAGATGCAAATCATTTCCAAATTCAATTGGCTTGCAACACAAATACATGCAAACTAGTACATATATTTAGTTATAGAACATGCCACATAGAAGCTTCAGACTGCTGACCTTGGTTAATAAATTGGACTGCTCTAGATGAAATAAAAACTGAGATATCATTGCATATTATTTTAAGTCTTAATTTTTTTCACTATTTGAAAATGAAATTTTGGAAGGGACTAAATTATATGAACAAGTTTAAAGTTCCAAAGTGAGTGCTTGTCCTGTTTTTAAATTCACAAAAATGGAGGCTAACAGTGTGAAAAGGTCTAATTAAGAACATCAAGCTTCCTGCTGCTTGGAGAACTGGGGCCAAATGATGGCAGCAGATAAGGAAAATAGATAAAAATTTACATGTTACGAGTAACTGGATGTTTTTATTCGTGTGTTGAAAATACACAGTATTTCTCCCTCTCCTGGGATTGAGCTCTGAGAAACTCTTACCACCACTGAATAGCAGTCAATGGAAAAGCTTTGGCCTCTTCACACTGAAAACATAGGGAATAAGTTCTCAGAGTGACAAAGCATTTTTTCTTCTCTTTCTACAGGAGGAGGAGATGAGGAGGAATAAGTTCTATTATGTAGCTACTTTTGATCTTTTTACTTTCTGCAAGTTCAAATTTCATAAAACCTTTTGGAATGAACAGTGTGGATGGGATCATTTGGGTGACTTCACATACAGAGGGTTCTTCAGTGGAGGTCTTTTCCCAGGCCTCTGCACATTCCTCTGCATTGCCATGAATTGTTCTGTCACACCATGATCAGATGCATGTGTAACATCAGCATACCTCATTATTGCACAATGTACAGTGGAGTAATACATTCATGTTTATTAATTTAAAATTCTGTTTGTTATGAGCAGTAATAACATTCAGCTACAGTCATTTTCCACTTCATTTGTTACCCTACTAATTTTAGCTGCATGAGACTATTTGCTAGCCTGATAGCTACACCTTACATCTTCTTTGTATTTAATATAATTAAATTTATTTTCATTGAAAGGACTGATGGAATTATATAAGATTTCAGCAGTTGACCCTTTTGTTGTCTCCTAATCTTAGTCCAAACATTTTCTTTGTCTCTGTACATAAAATCTACGGATTTCATCTTCTTTGCAGGAGCTCTGCTAATGCTTTTTTAGTTTCATTTGACATACAAATTTCCTCTTTATTTCCTCAGCCACAGAATCCTAGAGTGGCTGAGATTGGAAGAGACCACTGGTGGACAAAGTCCCCTGCTTAGTGAAGCCCTCCAGAGATTATTGCTCAGTACCATGCTCAAGTTTCTTTTGAATCTTTCCAAGAGTAGAGACTTCACAAGTTCTCAAGCAACTGTGTTTGGTCACTCTCACAATGAACAAGTAATTTGTGCCTTGATAATCAGATAGATCCTCTTGTGTTTTAGTGTTTACCCGTGGTCTCTGGGCCTGTCACTGTGGACCACTGAACAGACCCTGGCTCCATCTGTGTTACACCCTCCCTGGGTGTTTGCAGGTATTTGCACTTAGCGGTAAAACTCCCCTGAACCCTCCAATAGTCACAATTTCCTTACCTTTCCTCACAGGATAAATATTTCCTTTCATCGGTCATGTCAGTGGACATTTCTTGGACTCTGTTCAGAATGACCATTTCTCTCTTTTACTGGCAACCCCAGAAGTAGACCTAAACCTCTTGTCCAGCCAGCAGCGTACCCCTACTTCCTCTGTGTACCTATTTTCACTACTCTTCTTTTCTAGTGTATGCTGTTTCTGCCATTATTAAACTATTTCCTGTTATTTTTCAGAAAGCCATACTGTGAGATGGGAAAATACACTAGGTGTCTTCTAGAACCTATGATGTTGTTGCTAGAAGTTGACACATGTGGGAAGCAGAAGGAAGGACAAGAGAACCTACAGAGAAACAAGGGAATGGTTTGATTATAGGACAGGCAAAAGATTTCAGTACATGAAATGCTGAGAAAATACAAATTCCAATGTAAAATGCAAAATGTATACATGAATTACCAAACTTTTCTTTTTGTTCTTTAGTTTAGCACATTCTTTTAATCTCTGCTCCTCTTCCTGTCCTGTCCTTATCCCTTTGCTGTCAAGTAAAATTTCTATTTGTACCACAATTGAGCACTTTAAAAGCATTTAAAATGCATGTATTTCAAGGTATGAAGTGGCTTTTATTTCACCAAGAATTTTACTAGAGGATGGGCTCACTTTTAAAAGCAGGCTTTCAGAGGCAAAGGGAAACCCTATGTTACCCAAAGGTAAAACAGAAAGCCTATGGCAAAGAGTTGCAAAGAACCATATAACTCTGAATTCTTATGAGCCAAGAAATTACATGATTCTTTTTCACTAAACTTGCCAGAAGTAAGCATCCAGACTTCTGTTTTAGGAAAAGAGTACTTAAGCAAGGTCATAGAGGGGTCAAAAAACAAGCTCGTTAAGTCTGGAAACCAGAGCAGTCTGCTCTGCATGTTCAGAATACATAAGCATTACAGAAGGGTGCAAATTTATACAGATTCTCTGTGTAGCAGCTACCTAGAGAATCCTGCTATTTCCTGTTTTCATTCNATAGATAAAATTACCAAGGTCTTTTTATTCCTAAGGATGACATCAGTGACAATTTGCTATGGATTTTTGTCAGTGTTGGAGGAGTTGAAGCATTCTGATTTTTCCATGGTGAATCTATTTGTAAATCCATCTACCACTGCTGTTTTGGTAAAAACATTATTTGGGTACATTTTCTCCATGGGATATTCACCCCACTCATCTCTGTTCTCCACACTTTCTTCCACCTCAGCAAGTTTATTCTTTTACTGACCTTTCTATATCATGACATCTTCCAGTTATTCTTTTATCTATTAAGAGGATTTTTTAAAAGTTTCTACACAGTTTTTCATGGACCTATCAGATGTCCTTGTTTGACTCCTATTTCTATTTACTAATTTTTCCATTTTATTTTTGTGTCCTCTGAAGTTTCTTTGTGTCCCTCCAACCCTGCCAAAGTAATGCCTAGTTCTGTAAGCCAAAGCCTCCTTTTTTTCAGAAGACACAAATATCTTTCACTCCAAATCCTATCAGTCAATTTTTCTTTGTTCCATGAGAGCATCAAACAATAAATGAGAAAAGGATCAAAGAAAGAGAACCAAATAACATGCAGTTGAGAAAACAGGAAACATGAATGGTTTCATTACATTGCATAAGTTTGGTGTTGTAAGGTCTTATTGCCCTGTTTCACCTTATTGTTTTCATCTGGGTGACATATAATTGCAATACAAATTCTTTCTGTCATAGAGGATGTCTTTCATTTGTGCTTTAATGCACTTAGCATAGCATGTAAATGACCATGTTGTTAAACATGTACAATTTCCTTTTTCTTTTCAATAAAATTTGAAAGGAATTATGAATAATCTCAAACTGTATTTCACCTGCCGTTTTGAACTTGCAGCAAAATTCCATCTGTGAAGTTTGCTTTCCTTACCTTTAAACCTATGTATAAGTGCCTTTATATTATAACAATTGCCATTGGATCTGGACTTTTCAGAAATCTTTTTGTGATAGGTAGACCTTAGTAGATTTTTGTCACAGTACAGAACACGCTTAACAAATTTTGTTTGCAACAAAAAGACACTGAAATGCTAAAAAGTGAAAATGACTTTTCGCTGGCTGATCCATGCCCCTTGTTCTCAAGAATGACTCGTTTCAACACTGCCCAGCCTTCGATGAGATCTGCAGCCGAGGATAATGGGCCATGGTCGTCGAAGATGTAAACGCCACTTAGCCGGAGTGTGATCGAGGACACAGCAAGTCTAACTGAGCTCTCCGACTGACAGATGACCTGTGGTGGCAACTGTCATTTGCTTTTTGAAATTCTTTCTTCTGCTTTGTCTTTCCTCCTTGCTCTCTTTCTTAGTTGTAAACAAAAGTGACTAACCAATTTAGTTACCAACATTTGTCCTCGATTGTGTCTTAATCTTGTGCCTAGTATCCTTGAAATTGCCCCCTCCCTGAATTTGCAGGTTGGGACAGGCTGTTGCTATGAGCCAACAAATTGGGACGTTTGGAACAACAAATTTGAAAGGACTACATATTTCTGTTCATTTTTCTTGTACATTATTTTGGAATTCAGCAGCATAGCCAGTTTTGGTGATGCACAAAACACAACCAAGAACATAGGTCTTATCTGTCAAAGTGTGGCCCCATGGACTGATGGAGCTCGGTGTTAACTTAGAAACTTGGGGGAAGCCCTTCTGTATTTGCATTGTCACAACCCACCATGGCAGTTGAACATCTTTTGTTTGCCTTTTGGTTAGATATCTGTTTCCAGAGATAACCCAGGGACAATGACACTAATTTGAGAAATACATAATTTTTAAAGATGAGTATGATTGTCCTTTGATTTATTGCTAAAGTTATTAAATATAAAGATATACGGGTATCTCCCAAATGAAAATGGAAAATTGTGAAAAGGCAGCCTTTTTGGCTGGCCAGCTAATGGGCAAAGATTTTTTCAGGAGACTGATCTTCACAGATTTCAAATGCAAGCATATTCAATATGACTGATATTGATTCTCCAAGGAGAGGGAGTACCATTGTATATCACTGTGTTTAACTTATACTGCAAGTAATAAAGCTGGTATTTAACAACTGGCTTTACCAATCTCTTAGACAAAAATTAGGCGATGTTACAGCCTTAAATTTCAATTTGCAAGTTTTTTTTGCTGTTTATTGCCTTCCTTTATTTATTTTCCCCTGTGTGCCTGCATACCCCTTGCACTACGTGGTACATCTATGAAATAATTCACGCTTGTGAAGTAACCCAAGAAGCTTGAGTGCCATTAATAAGCTTTGGGTATTGGTATGTATTAAATTACACAAGACATCCAAATCTTTTGGTCCTTACAGCTGAAACAACCAAAGAGCTTAGACTATTTTCCTTTAAAAAGTTTTTGTGGTTTTCACTTTCTTCTTCTCCTCCCATCCCTTTACTCATTAATGCTATGTATTAGCAGCTTTTGTGAGCAAGGTGAGAGAATAATCTGCTCAGTTCTAATTAATTTCAATGGGAACTGTGTGACTAAACACCTTAGTGTGAAAATACCAACCACTTTTCCACCAGCACAGATTTTCTTCTCTGGTTAAAGAGAGGAATTTGTCTTTGCCCTCACCTTAAACCCTCTCTGTACTTATGTAAGTAGCTCCATAGACCAAAGAGCAACAAAAAAACAGGTCCAAAGGGACTTGAGGAGATTAAGATTTTTATGGGTAGCATAAATGTTTTTGTTTTTTATGCATCTTATCTACATGTGATTGCAGTGCTTGACTTTTCTGTAGAGCACTTATGTTCTCAAAGTTGCAAGCAGGAGTTAAACATCTTAGGTTTTCTTGACATGTTTTTAATTCTGTAAGAAAGGCCAGAGTGGATTGCAATTTATTTAGGCATTTTTAAAACAAACAAACCACATGGCAAAATATGAACCACTTATGCAATAATGCCAACAAATTGAATATTTTTTTCAGTAATTTTCATGTCGTTGTGATTTTACTATTTCTTCCTCAACTTCTTTTTTTTTTTTTTAAAATATTCCAACTTTCAGGTGTAAAAAGGAAACAGTAGGGTTCTGATCCATACTTCCTTAACATTCAGTGGCAGGGTGAATCAGCCCTCAAAACTCACAACCCCAAAAGTCTCACAGGCTACATGAGAGTCTTTATCTGAATGGCAGAGGTAGGGAAGATTTTGCCTCTGCTTGGTAGCCTTTTTCGCTGTGTCACTTCTGTATGAACCCCTGTTACTCTTTGAAGATGCCTGCCTGAGACAACTGTTGCAGCTTGGAGCTAGGATTGAAATATTCTTATCTGATGAATGGATTTTGGTTTTTTTTTCCTTTCATGGGGAAAAATTTCAAAAGTGTTTGAGTAATGTAGAAGCCTAAATCCCATTGAATGTCACTTGGAATAAAATTATCAAAAGCTCTTTTATTCTTAGAGCTTACACTTGTCAGATGCACAATCTGCCATGGCTGTCACAAATCATCTCTTCTAGATCCATTTTCACTTCTAATTTTCTAATAAAAAAAGGAGTAACTTAAAACATCAGAGCAGCAGAATATAGTCCATTTTATTTAATGCAGGAGTAAGCTGGTTGGGATATAGTGAGTTTTGCTGGGTAGGCTGTGCACAGCCATTTGGCTCTAATACCTTAAAAGATATTCTTTTGGGCCACTTGACCTTTTTCTTATGCAGATATTCTTGCAAGAGTATAGCAGCAAATTGAATTTGCCTTGACAATCCTGCTCCATTCTGGCAAGATGACACAAAATCCATACTGTACCCATTAGTGTCAGACTAACACATACTTGTTGCTGTAGGTTTTACTGTTATTGCTATTCCCTCAGCTCTCCTTTACACCCCAAGGTACGTGCCTAAAAATATGTGCACTTCATGACTCATAAGATATATTTGGCCTGTACATTTAAACAAGTAGAAAGGAAAGTGATGGTTAAAATGGCCTGTGGCAATGTGCTTACAGCACAGCCTGCAGCTGACCTGTGTCTGCTTCTCTGTGACCTGCAGAGGTGCCACCACCCCTGGAGAAGTTCCACTTCCATTTCCTCCCCTCTGCAGGGGTCTCCCAGATCCTTTCAGGATGGACCACAGCTGTGCTCCCAGCAGTTTAAATACAAACTTCTCATCTTTTCATTCCAACACCTATTTGTTGAAGTCTTCCTACCTGATTAAAAATGCTTTCTCTGGGGAAATTCACTTTCTCAGATACAGATAAGCTAGTACATTCAAAGTCCCATGGACAATGGGCAGCCTTTTTACAGTGGGATTAATCTCTCACATTTCTAGTTATGTTTTAGTTGTTAATACACTGTATTAATAATAAAAAGAAAGGTTCTTCTTGTTTATTGCTTACAAACTCTATTTCCAAGTTAAATCTTTTTCTGATGGTCATTACTCTGAAACTTGCCTATTCAGCATGGCCCAGCAAAAACAAGTGCCTTCACATTTATTCATAACATAAGGTAGTGAATTTTATTTATTGGTTCAGTCTCCTCATATGACTAAATCCTCTATCTCTATTGTTTATTGTTCCATTTTCTTTATCATTTAATTCAATAGATTTGGGCAAAAGTCACTCTGTCAAGAACTTTTACTGGAAAGATTTGATACCTCACTATTTTCAGAAAAGGTGATATAAAACACAAGAAATGTTTTATAAAGAGATTAGAAAAGAACTTCCCATACGCTGGAAAACATTGTGGTGGATTTCTTGACTCACACCTATGCAACTGAGATGTTTCAAAACAAAAACGGTATAATAATTCCTTAATAATTCATAAGTTACCATTTGTGATATAAGTCATATCGTAAAAAAAGGACAGAAACACAATTTATGAAATAATGAGTTAAGTGGAAGACTGTTTCCTCCATTGCCTGTAAGGAGCTGAGAAGACTTCTTTTCAGTATCACTGGAGTAGTAGATGGTGAGCATCAAATAACAAAATGCATGTATTCAAATAAATGAATGCCAACAGGCATGGGACTAGCTAAGGATCCTATTACTTTGTACAAGTCTAATTTCTGCGCATAAACATGTTGATATATTTTTTTTCATTTTTTAAAAAAAATGCAGAAACCAAATGAACTGATTTAGACACACTCATTAGCATTACTATCTCATTAGCACTACTCTCTGAGTCTTTTAAATGTTGCATATGAATATAGGTGTTTTTATTATTTCTTTTGGTTGCTTAAACTGTGAAGGAAGATGGCTGATTCTGGGGATATTGTTTTTAGACTTTAACTCATATTTTTTAGGTTTTGGATTATAAATAGAGTTATAGATTTAATTCCAGAACACAAATTATTCTTCCCAGTACACTTTCCTAAATTAATTTTGACATTAAATATAACAGCAAGAATATTCCATTCTGATTAAAAATGAGCAGTAATTAACCCTTCCCCAGAAACAGTGTATGCAAATAAGACCACCTAAGAATCTGTGCAAGCTTTTCCATGCTTGAGAGCACAGATAGAAATAACTTATAGAAATTTAGTAAGTTAACTGTGGTTAGTGCTTAGTGAATATGTTATTAATATTTTGTCAGCAATGCAAGATCAAGCATTTCTGAAGAATATCTCTGCCACAAAGAATTTCTATAACTGGTTTAAAACAATTTTTTTTGGAACTATTTATGAAATATTTATACATACACTCTAAATACACAACTAGATCTTAATGTGACTTAATTAAACCAGATAGGTAGGGAAAACACATTCTTGTGCCACAAGAAAGGCATGAAAAGAGTGTGGAGAGGATCCAAGACTCTCTCGACCTCAATATTTCTTTTCTGGAGAGGAATATACAGCAACCAAGAGAATATGAAATGGTAACAACCCTAAATCACATTATAATTCCATCAACAGATGTTTACAGCGATGCTCCTGTACATCTGGAATTAAATTCCAGCTTTTCATCAGTGCCAGGAGAAAATTTTCTAATATTTGTATGTTTTGGTCAACCCTTGGCCTCCGTCGTGGTCAAAGAAACCCAACAAACAAAGCACCAAAAAAAAGAAAACAATGAAAAAACTACCAGAAAATCCCCCAAAAACACATGTGAAAAACCAAAACAAAAACCAAACCAACCAAATCCAAAACCCCCCATACAAACAAAAACAAAACCAACCACAGTAAACCAACTAGACCTGGGATGTGTGAGAAACATTTACCCTCGTCAGTATTTGATAATGAATGGGTGAAAAAGCAGAACTTCTTTCTTGAGTTACTCAGCAGAGTGCACAATGAAAGTGGTGAACTGCATGGGACTTGGTGGCACCTGAAGGCTGATCCCAGAGGAGCCAAGCTATTCTTGTTGCCATTTGGAGGCATCAGGTTCAGAATAGACAAAAATCTGAGCTTTTTCTCGTTATTAAGTTTTGAGCTCATCTTCTGACAGAGTGGAGAAAATGGCTTTTAAATGTATTCAACATCTTTTAAATGTGTATCCATGGATTTATCCATGTGAAGATAGGTATATAAATAACACCGAGTACCTGTGGTAGCTGGAAGGCTCTCTGGCAGTACCAGGAATACAATACCACCTTGTGTCTTCAGGCCCTTTCCCTAAGCATCTAGTCACCACAAGAGACCCTGGTTTGAGTGGGTCTGCTATTGACCATCTTTGTGTTCCCCTATGTTGTATAAATTTGATAAATGATTCAGCTGCTCAGTGAAAAATGTCAAGGAAAGCAGGACGTGCTGTTACAGGCCAGGTGCTGTACAGCAGCTGTGGGATGAAGCAACCTTCTGATCTAACTCTTTTCCTCTGTACCCATAATGAAGTCTCTTTTAAAGACTAGATTTCACAGCTACCATTCAAAAGAGATCATAATTTGAGTCCTGTTGATAGCTGTTGGTAGCCTGTGGTTAGATCTACATATGTGTTGCCTCTAGGAATTCTTCCAGACACACTTTTTCAGAAAGCTTGGACCTGTTTCGCCTCTAACACCTGAGAACTGCGTTGCTCCAGTGAGGCAACAAAGTACAATGTAATTTTTGCTGGCTCAGAGATTGCCTTCCAAATCATAGCGAGCACTCCTTTCCTGAAAAATTTTTGGCTCTCTGCTATTTGAGTGTATGCTTTGACAAAATTTTGCTTGGATGTGAATAACAAACTAAACAAAACCCATGGTCAGTGTTTAACATATCGTAAACTAATTCAGAGAGCTGTTGTGCCAGCATACAAAAATCACACTATTGTAACTGTAGTAAACCAAGTTCTGAAGCTTGCCTTTTTGAAATTAATTTATTTTCTTTTTCCTACACCATATAAAACCATAGACTCATTAAGGTTGGAAAAGACCTCTAAGGTTATCAAGTCTAATTGCTAACCCAGCTCTTCCATGTTCACTGCTAAACCGTGTCCCCATGTGCCACATCACAAGCCTTTTGAACAAGTCCAGGAGTGGTGATTCCAGCCCTTCCACGGATAGTCTATTCCATGTGCAGGCTCTCTTTTCTCTTTTCCTAGGAAATGGTTGACCTCTTTTCTTCATCAGAGACATGGACTTTTTTTCTGCCTGTTACAAGGTAATTTTAGTTTCTGAGGCTTTAAGTTGCTGTTATTTTTTATACACTACTTTTCTGCTCCATTATATAATATCAGAGTGAAGAGTGCAACTTGACACCCTAATTTAATCTTCTGTAGAAAAAAAAAACAAACTTGTCAAAAAAAAGGCAAAAGAAGCATAAATATCCACCATTCAACTATACCAAAGCTAAGACTTACTTGAAATAGATGCCATTAAAATATACATACACTAATAATATATATATATGTATACCTCTCTATGTGAGAAACATAACCCAAACTGAGTCGACACCAATCCTGCTAATCACAGAGGTTATATTTCTACATCAGATATTCTTTACCAATAAGTTATTCTACAGAAGATTAAATTAGGGTGTCAAGTTGCACTCTTCACTCTGATATTATATAATGGAGCAGAAAGTATGTATAAAAAATAACAGCAACTTAAAGCCTCAGAAACTAAAATTACTGTAACAGGCAGAAAAAAAGTCCATGTCTCTGATGAAGAAAAGAGGTCAACCATTTCCTAGGAAAAGAGAAAAGAGAGCCTGCACATGGAATAGACTATCCGTGGAAGGCTGGAATCACCACTCCTGGACTTGTTCAAAAGGCTTGTGATGTGGCACATGGGGACACGGTTTAGCAGTGAACATGGAGAGCTGGGTTAGCAATTAGACTTGATAACCTTAGAGGTCTTTTCCAACCTAAATATCTATGGTTTTATATGTGTAGGAAAAAGAAAATAAATTAATTTCAAAAAGGCAAGCTTCAGAACTTGTTTACTACAGTACAATAGTGTATTTTTGTATGCTGGCACAACAGCTCTCTGAATTAGTTTACGATATGTTAAAACTGACCATGGGTTTTGTTTAGTTTGTTATTCACATCCAAGCAAAATTTTGTCAAAGCATACACTCAAATAGCAGAGAGCCAAAAATTTTTCAGGAAAGGAGTGCTCGCTATGATTTGGAAGGCAATCTCTGAGCCAGCAAAATTACATTGTACTTTGTTGCCTCATGGAGCAACGCAGTTCTCAGGTGTTAGAGGCGAAACAGGTCCAAGCTTTCTGAAAAGTGTTGTCTGGAAGAATTCCTAGAGCAACACATATGTAGATCTAACCACAGGCTACCAACAGCTATCAACAGGACTCAAATTATGATCTCTTTTGAATGGTAGCTGTGAAATCTAGTCTTTAAAAGAGACTTCATTATGGGTACAGAGGAAAAGAGTTAGATCAGAAGGTTGCTTCATCCCACAGCGCTGTACAGACCTGGCCTGTAACAGCACGTCCTGCTTTCCTTGACATTTTTCACTGAGCAGCTGAATCATTTATCAAATTTATACAACATAGGGGAACACAAAGATGGTCAATAGCAGACCACTCAAACCAGGGTCTCTTGTGGTGATGATGCTTAGGGAAAGGGCCTGAAGACACAAGGTGGTATTGATTTCCTGGTACTGCCAGAGAGCCTTCAGCTACCACAGGTACTCGTGTTATTTATATACCTATCTTCACATGGATAAATCATGATCACATTTAAAAGATGTTGAATACATTAAAACCATTTTCTCCACTCTGTCAGAAGATGAGCTCAAACTTAATAACGAGAAAAAGCTCAGATTTTTGTCTATTCTGAACCTGATGCTCCAAATGGCAACAAGAATAGCTTGGCTCCTCTGGGATCAGCCTTCAGGTGCACCAAGTCCCATGCAGTTCACCACTTCATTGTGCATCTGCTGATAACTAAGAAAGAAGTTTGCTTTCTTCCCATTCATTATCAAATACTGACGAGGGTAAATGTTTCTCACACATCCCAGGTCTAGTTGGTTTACTGTGGTTGTTTTTGTTTTGTTTGTATGGGGGTTTTTGGATTTGGTTGTTTGGTTTTTGTTTTGGTTTTCACATGTGTTTTTGGGGGATTTTCTGGGTAGTTTTTTCATTGGTTTTTTTTTTTTGGTGCTTTGTTTGTTGGGTTTCTTTGACCACGACGGGGCCAAGGGTTGTTGACCAAACCATACAAATATTAGAAAATTTTCTCCCTGGCACTGATGAAAAGCTGGAATTTAATTCCAGATGTACAGTAGCATCGCTGTAAACATCTGTTGATGGAATTATAATGTGATTTAGGGTTGTTACCATTTCATATTCTCTTGGTTGCTGTATATTCCTCTCCAGAAAAGAAATATTGAGGTCGAGAGAGTCTGGATCCTCTCCACACTCTTTTCATGCTTTTCTGTGGCACAAGAATGTGTTTTTCCCTTCTGGTTTAATTAAGTCACATTAAGATAGCTTGTGTATTTAGAGTGTATGTATAAATATTTCATAAATAGTTCCAAAAAAATTTGTTTAAAACCAGTTATAGAAATTCTTTGTGGCAGAGATATTCTTCAGAAATGCTTGATCTTGCATTGCTGACAAAATATATAACAAATATTCACTAAGCATAAACCACAGTTAACTTACTAAATTTCTATAAGTTATTTCTATCTGTGCTCTCAAGCATGGAAAAGCTTGCACAGATTCTTAGGTTGGTCTATTTGCATACACTGTTTCTGGGGAAGGGTTAATTATGCTCATTTTTAATCAGAATGGATATCTTGCTGTTATATTTAAGTAAAATAATTTAGGAAAGTGGTACTGGGAAGATAATTTGTTCTGGAATTAATCTATAACTCTATTTATAATCCAAAACCTTAAAAATATGAGTTAAAGTCTAAAAACAATATCCCAAATCAGCCATCTTCCTTCACATTAAGCACCAAAAAGAATAATAAACACCTATTTCATAGCAACATTTAAAGACTAGAGAGTAGTGGCTATGAGATAGTATGCTAATGAGTGTGTTAAATTCATTTTTTGTTTCTGGATTTTTTTAAAATGAAAGAAAATATTATCAACATGTTATGCGCAGAAATTAGACTTGTACAAAGTAATAGGATCCTTAGCTAGTATGCGTTGGCATTCATTATTATTGAATACATGCATTTTGTTATTTGATGCTCCCCATCTACTACTCCAGTGATACTGAAAAGAGTCTTCTCAGCTCCTTACAGGCAATGGAGGAAACAGTCTTCCACTATACTCATTATTTCAATAATTGTGTTCCTGTCCTTTTTTTACGATATGACTTATATCACAATGGTAACTTATGATTATTAAGGAATTATTTATCCGTTTTGTTTTTGAAACATCTCAGTTGCATAGGTGTGAGTCAAGAATCCACCACAAGGTTTTCCAGCGTATGGGAAGTTCTTTTCTAATCTATTTATAAAACATTTCTGTGTTTATATCACCTTTTCTAAAAGTAAGTGGGTATCAATTTCCAGTAAAGTTTCTTGACAGAGGACTTTGCCCAAATATAATTGAATTAAATGATAAAGAAATGGAATAATAAACAATAGAGATAGAGGATTTAGTCATATGAGGAGACTGAACCAATAAATAAAATTCATACCTTATGTTATGAATAAATGTGAAGGCACTTGTTTTTGCTGGGCCATCGCTGAATAGCAAGTTTCAGAGTAATGACCATCAGAAAAAGATTTAACTTGGAATAAGAGTTGTAAGCAATAAACAAGAAGAACTTTCTTTTTATTTTAATACAGTGTATTAAACACTAAAACATAACTAGAAATGTGAGAGATTAATCCCACTGTAAAAAGGCTGCCCATTGTCCATGGAACTTTGAATGTACTAGCTTATCTGTATCTGAGAAAGTGAATTTCCCAGAGAAAGCATTTTTAATCAGGTAGAAGACTTCAAAATAGGTGTTGGAATGAAAAGATGAGAGTTTGTATTTAAACTGCTGGGAGCACAGCTGTGGTCCTCCTGAAAGGATCTGGGAGACCCTGCAGAGGGGAAGATGGAAGTGGAACTTCTCCAGGGGTGGTGCACCTCTGCAGGTCACAGAGAAGCAGACACAGGTCAGCTGCAGGCTGTGCTGTAAGCACATTGCCACAGGCCATTTTAACCATCACTTTCCTTTCTACTTGTTTAAATGTACAGGCCAAATATATCTTATGAGTCATGAAGTGCACATATTTTTAGGCACGTACCTTGGGGTGTAAAGGGAGCTGAGGGAATAGCAAAACAGTAAAACTACAGCAAAAAGTATGTGTTAGTCTGACACTAATGGGTACAGTATGGATTTTGTGTCATCTTGCCAGAATGGAGCAGGATTGTCAAGGCAAATTCAATTTGCTGCTATACTCTGCAAGAATATCGCATAAGAAAAAGGTCAAGTGGCCCAAAAGAATATCTTTTAAGGTATTAGAGCCAAATGGTGTGCACAGCTACCCACAAAACTCACTATATCCCAACCAGCTTACTCCTGCATTAAATAAAATGGACTATATTCTGCTGCTCTGATGTTTTAAGTTACCTCTTTTTTATTAGAAAATTAGAAGTGAAAATGGATCTAGAAGAGATGATTTGTGACAGCCATGGCAGATTGTGCATCTGACAAGTGTAACTCTAAGAATAAAAGACTTTTGATAATTTTATTCAATGACATTCATGGGATTTAGCTCTACATTACTCAAACACTTTTGAAATTTTTCCCCATGAAAAGGAAAAAAAAACCAAAATCCATTCATCAGATAAGATATTTCAATCCCTAAGCTCAAGCTGCACAGTTGTCTCAGGCAGGCATTTCAAAGAGACCAGGGGTTCATACAAAGTGAACGCGAAATAAAGCGTACAAGCAGAGACGGCAAATTTCCCTACCTGCCATTCAGAAAAGATCTCAATGTAGCCTGTGAGACTTTGTGGGTTGGATGTTTGAGGGCTGATTCACCCTAGCCACTGATGTTAAGAGATAATGGATAGAACCCTACTGTTTTCTTTTTACACCTGAAAGTTGGAATCATTTTAACAAAAAAAAAAAAAAGAAGAGAAAAATGTAAATATCAAACGACATGAAAATACTGAAAAAAATATTCAACTTTTTGGCAATTATTGCAAATGTTCATATTTTCCATGTGGTTTTTTGTTTTAAAAATGCCCTAAAAATGCAATCCACTCGGCCTTTCTTACAGAATTAAAACAGTCAAAAACTAAGATTTGTACTCTGCTTGCAACGTTGAGAACATAATGCACAGAAAAGTCAGCACTGCATCGAACATGTAGATTAGATGCATAAAAAAACAAAATATGCTACCCATAAAAGAAATCTTAATCTCTCAAGTCCTTTGACCTGTTTTTTTTGTCTCTTGGTCTACTGGAGCTATTAAGTAAGTAACAGAGAGGTGTTAATGGTGAGGGCAAAGACAAATTCCTTTCTTTTAACCGAGAAGAAACTCTGTGCTGGTGAAATGGTGGATTTTCACACTAGGTGTTTAGTCACACAGTTCCATGGAAATTAATAGAACTGAGCAGATTATTCCCACCTTGCTCGCACAAAAGCTGCTAATAACTAGATTAATGACGTAAGGGATGGAGGAGAACGAAGAAAGTGAAAACCAACAAAAACATTTTTAAAGGAAAATAGTAAGCTCTTTGGTTTTCAGCTGTAAGACAAAGAATTTTGGATGTCTTGCTGTATTTAAACAATACATCAATACCCAAAGCTTATTATGGCACTCAGCTTCTTGGTTCTTCAAAGCGTGAATTATTTCATAGATGTACACGTTAGTGCAAAGGGGTAATGCAGGCACCAGGGGAAAATAAAAAGGAAGGCAATACAACAGCAAAAAAACTTGCAAATTGAAATTAAGGCTGTAACGAATCGCCTAATTTTTGTCTAAGAGACTGTGTAAAGCCAGTTTGTTAAATTCCAGTTATTACTTGCAGTATAATTATACACAGTGATATACATTGTACTCCGCTCTCCTTGAGAATCAATATCAGGTCATATTGGAATATGCTTGCCATTGTAATCTGTGTGAATTCAGTCTCCTGAAAAAATCTTGCCATTAGCTTGGCCACAAAAAGGCTGCCTTTTCACAATTTCCATTTCATTTGGAATACCGTATATCTTATAATTAATACTTTAGCAATAAATCAAAGGACAATCATACTCATGCTTTAAAAATATGTATTCTCAAATAGGTCAGTCTCCTGGGTTATCTCTGGAAACAGATATTAACCAAGAAGGAAACAAAAGATTTCAACTCTCCATGGGGGTTGTGACAATGCAAATACGAAGTGCTTCCCCAGTTTCTAAAGTTACAGAGATCCGATCAGTCCATGGGCCACACTTTGACAGATAGACCTATGTTCTGGTTGTGTTTGTTGCATCACAAAACTGGCTATGCTGCTGAATTCACAAATAAATGACAAAGGAAAAATGAACAGAAATTTATGTATCCTTTCAAAATTTGGTTGTTCCAAACTCCCAATTTGTTGCCATAGCAACAGCTGTCCAACATGCAATTTCAGGAGGGGCAATTTCAAAGATACTAGGTACAAGACTTAAGACACAATGAGACAAATGTTGGTAACTAAATGTTAGTCACTGTTGTTTACACTAAAAGAGAGCAAGAGGAAAGAAAAAGCAGAAGAAAGAATTTCAAAAAGCAAATGACAGTTGCCGACCACAGGTCATTGTCAGTCGGAGAGCTCAGTTAAGACTGCTTGTGTCCCTCGATCACACTCCGGCTAAGTGGCCGTTTTACATTTCGACGACCATGCCATTATCCTCGCTGCAGATCTATCGAAGGCTTGGCAGTTTGAACGAGTCATCTCTGAAGACAAGGGGCATGATCAGCCAGCGAAAAGTATTTTCACTTTTTAGCATTTCAAGTGTCTTTGTTGCAAAAAAAATTTGTTAACGCGTGTTCTGTACTGTCGACAAAAATCTACTAAGGTCACCTATCACAAAAGATTTCTGAATTCAGTCCAATGGCAATTGTTATAATATAAAGCACTTATACATAGTTAAAGGTAGGAAAGCAAACTTACAGTGAGGAATTTTGCTGCCAAGTTCAAAAAGGCAGTGAAATACGTTTGAGATTATTTCATAATTCTTTCAAATTAGTTATTGAAAAGAAAAAGGAATTGACTGTTTAACAACATGCATTTAACATGCTATGCAAGTCATTAAAGCACAAATGAAAACATCTCTAATGACAGAAAGATTTGTACTTTGCAATCTATATGTCACCCGATAAAAATCAATAAGTGAACAGTGCAATAAGACCTTACAACACCAAACTTATTGCAAGTAAATGAACCATTCATGTTTCCTGTTTTCTTCAACTGCATTTTTGGTTCTCTTTCTTTGATCCTTTTCTCATTATTGTTTGATTGCTCTCATGGGAACAAAGAAAAATGACTGATAGGATTTTGGAGTGAAAGATATGTTGTCTTCGAAAAACGGAGGCTTTGGCTTACAGAACTAGGGCATTCTTTGGCAGGGGTTGGAGGGACACAAGAAACTTCAGAGAGACCAAAACATAAGAATGGAAAAATTAGTAAATAGAAATAGGAGTCCAAACAAGGACTTCTGATAGGTCATGAAAAAACTGTTTAGAAACTTTAAAAAATCCTCTAATAGATAAAAGATAACTGGAAGATGTATGGATAATGGAAGGTCAGTAAAAGAATAAACTCTGAGGTGGAAGAAAGTGTGGAGAACGAGAATGATGGGGTGAATATCCCATGAGAACATTACCCCAAACTTAATGTTTTACCAAAACAGGCAGTGGTAGAATAGGATTTACAAATAGATTCACCATGGAAAAATCCAGAATGCTTCAACTCCTCCAACACAAATAAAAAAAACAAAAAAAATGACAAATCATAGCAATTGTCACTGATTGTCACCCTTAGAATAAAAAGACCTGTAATTTATCTACTGTTAATATAATTTTTAACATACTAGTTTGATCTGAACTGTTTCGTGAATACAAAATAAAAGAGAAGAATGAAACAGGAAATAGATGTATCTCTTAGTAGCGTTACACAGAGAATCTGATAAATTCACCCTTCTGTAAATGCTTATGTATTCTGAACAGTGCAGAGCAGACTGTCTGTTTCTACTTAACGAGCTTGTTTTTGTTGACCCTCTATGACCTTGGCTAAGTACTCTTTTCCTAAAAACGAAGTCTGGATGCTTCACTTCTGGCAAGTTTAGGAAAAAGAATATGTAATTGTTGGCTCATAAGATTCAGAGTTATACTGTCTTTGCAAACTCTTGCCATAGGCTTGCTGTTTTACCTTTGGTAACAATAGGTTCCCTTTGCTCTGAAGCTGCTTTTAAAAGTGAGCCCATCCTCTAGAAATTTGGTGAATAAAAAGCCACTTCATCCTTGAAAATACATGCATTTTAACATGCAAAGTGGCTCATGTGTCAATAGAAATTTTTACTTGACAGCAAAGGGATAGACAGGACAGGAAGAGAGGCAGAGATTAAAGAATGTGTAAGCTAAAAGGAACAAAAAGAGAAGTTTGAATTCTCATGTATATACATTTTGCATTTTAATTGGAATTGTAATTTTCTCAGCATTCATGTACTAAATCTTTTGCTGTCCTTCAATCCAAAACAGTTTTTCCCCCTTTGGTTTCTCTGTAGGTTCTCTTTCCTCCTCTGCTTCCACATGTGGTCAACTTATCTAGCAACAACTATAGGTTAGAAACACCTAGTGTATTTCCCATCTCACAGTATGCTTTTCTGTAAAAATATAACAGAAATAGTTTAAAATGCAGAAAACAGCATACACTAGAAATAGAAGAGTAGTGAAAATAGTACAACAGAGGAAGTAGCGGTTACGCTGCTGGCGTGGACAAGAGGTTTAGGTCTCACTCTCTGGGTTTGCCAGTAAAGAGAGAGAAATGTCATTCTGGAACAGAGTCCAAGAAATGTCCACTGACATGACGCATGAAAGGATATTATTCCTGTAGGAAAGGTAAGGAAATTGTGACTATTTGGGGTTCAGGGGATTTTACGCTAAGTGCAAATACCTGCCAAACACCCATGGAGGGGAGTGTACACAGATGGACGCAGCGGTTGTTCAGTGGTCCACAGTGACAGGCCCAGAGAACACGGGTTAACACTAAAACAACAAGAGAGTCTATCTGATATCAAGCAAAATTACGTTCTTGTGAGAGTGACAAACACAGTTGCTGAGACTTGTGAATTCCTCTTGGAAAGATTCAAAAGAAACTTGAGCATGGTACTGAGCAATAATCTCTGGAGGGCTTCACTAAGCAGGGACTTTGTCCCCAGTGGTTCTTCCAGTCTCACCACTTAGATTTCTGTGGCCTGAGGAAATAAAGAGGAAATTGTATGTCAAATATGACACTAAAAAAGCATTAGGCCACGAGCTCCTGCAAAGAGGATGAAATCCGTAGATTTTATGTACAGAGACAAAAAATGTTTTGGACTAAGATAGGAGACAAACAAGAGGGTCAACTGCTGAATCTATATAGATTCATTCAGTCCTTTCAATGAAAATAATTTAATTATATTAATTACAAAGAAGATGAAGTGTAGCTATTCAGCTAGAAATAGTCTCGTCAGCTAAAAATTAGTAGGGTAACAATGACTGGAAAAAATGATCTGTAGCTGAATGTATTACTGCTCATCAAACAACAGAATTAATTAATAACATGATGTATTCTCCACTGTACATGTAATATGAAGGTAACTGATGTTAACATGCATTCTGATCTATGTGGTGACAGAACAATTCATGGCAATGCCAGAGGAATGTGCAGAGGCCTGGGGAAAGACTCCACTGAAAACCTCTGTAGGTGAAGTCACCCAAATGATCCCATCCACACTGTTAATTCAAAAGGTTTATGAAATTTGAACTTCAGAAGTAAAAAGATCAAAATGTAGTAATAATAGAACTTAGTCCTCCTTATCTTCCTCCTCCTGTAAAAATGAAAAAAATTGCTTTGTCACTCTGAGAATTATTCCCCTTGTTTTCAGTGTGAAGAGGCCAAAGCTTTTCCATGACTGCTGATTCAGTGGTGGTAAGAGTTTCTCAGAGCTCATCCAGAGAGGGAGCAAATACTGCTGTATTTTTCACACACGAGATAAAACATCCAGTATCGTTAACATGTAATTTTTATCTATTTTCCTTATTCTGCTGCCATTCATTGGCCCCAGTTTCCAAGCCAGGAAGCTTGATGTTCTTAATTAAGACCATTTTCACACTGTTAGCCTCATTTATGTGAATTAAACGGACAAGCACTCACTTTGGGAATTTAAACTTGTTCATATTAATTGTCCCTTCCAAAATTTATTTCAAGATGTGAAAAAATTAAGACTTAAAATAATTATTCAATGAGATCTAGTTTTTATTTCATCTAGAGAGCATTCAATTTAATTACCAAGGTCAGCATCTGAAGTGTCTATGTGGCATGTTCTATAACTAAATATATGTACAGTTGCATTATTTGTTGCCAAGCCAATTGAATTTTGGAAGATATTTGCATCTGCAGGCTTGCATAATTTGACAACGTTTGTCTAGTTCTCAACTTAGCTTATTTTTCCTGGTGCAGTGACTCGAAATGTGAAAAATTATAACTTCTACGACTGCATTAGCGTGCACGACTACTGCATTCTAACTTTGTAAAATAAGACTAGACACATTCGGAGACCTTACTATAAGTTCTTTCATCTCAAAATATTTACCATGAAAGGATGACTCAGAAATGAAAAACAGCACTAGTAGTCTTGCTATTCATGCAATATTCATGTCGTCTCTTTTGTTCATCATGCCTCCAAGTGGTGAACAATTTTTCCCCTTACTTTCAATTTAACTTTCCTCGTTCATTTTGTGCAATTCGTTTTAACTTTCAAAATATCATTTGAAAATTCTTGAGGATCTAAACATTTTTTCCAACCAGACACGTTTGTTAAATAATTTAATCAAATGTCATGCTTTGCCACTTCTGCATTAAAATTCAGTATATACAAGTGCTGCAAAGTCTAATGGAAATCGTTGGCTTTGTAGAGGGAAGATGGGAAGAATATAGTAACAGATGCTCCACAATATTTAGGACTATTTACATAGGACAACACACAGCAGTAAGGTTAGAGAAGAAATGAAGTGCATTCTACTCGAAGCCGCTTATGACCATGTTACACTGCTAAATTAACTGCTCGTTCACGATATGACTTGGCCCATTTACAGAATGGCTGGGAGTTCCGTTCTAGTCAGACAGTCATTTTTCTTTACTTTTAATACCAGTCTATGTCTCCTAATGACACAGCAACCCTCTGCAAAGTGAGTCCTATAAGGAAGTGCTGTAAGATAGGCAG
>CM019236.1:66930676-66975780 GCA_009741485.1 Malurus cyaneus samueli
GACAGCTCCAGCTGGTGCACCACATCTTCTCTGGGCACGTTTCCCTGCTTCACCATCTCACACAGAGAATTTCATCCTTAGACTTTAATTCTAAACCTCACCTTTCCAGTTAAAAGCATTCTCCCTTGTCCAGTCACTGCCTGCATTCAAAGAAGTCCCTCTTCAGCCCTCTTGTTGTAACTTTTGGTACTGTAAGGGGCTCTAGGTCTCAGCCAGAGCCTCCCTTTTCCGGTTGGACAACTTCAAGTTCTCTCAGCTTGTCTCCATACCAGAGGTGCTCCAGCTCTCTGATCACCTTTGTGTCCTACTCTGGTCTAAATTCTAAGAAGGCCTTATGCTGGGGAATCCAGAGGTGGATGCAGAATTCCCAGTGGGGTCTAAGGATAGAGAAGGAAGTAGAGAGTCACCTGTCTTGCCCACTCTCCATGCTTCTTTTGATGCAGCCAGGAACATCTGGCTTTCTGGGCTGAAATGCGCATTGGCACTTTATGTCCAGCCTCTCATCCACTCCCCCCGCTCAGAGCTCAGAGCTGCTCTTGATCTGTACATCCCTCAGCCTGTGTTGATGCTGGAGATTTCCCTGACCCATGGCAAGACCTTGCTCTTGGCCTTGCTGAGCTTCATGAGCTCACATGGGCCCACTTCTCCAGCCTGGAAAGGTCTTTCTGAATGTCAGACCCTCCTCGCACCATGCCTGCAGCACCCCTCCCCTGGTGCCGTCTGTTGCACCTGCTGAGGATACACTCAGTACCTCTGTGTCTGTAACTGGTGAAGATGTTCAACAGTCCCATTTGGTCCCAATACAGAGCTCTGAGGGATACCACTTGCTCCTGGTTTCTGCTCGAACACTGAGCCCTTGACTGCAACATATTAAACAATACCTTATTCTTCTCACAGTCCGTGCATCAAACCCGTTCATACCCTGTTTACTAGGTGAGCATAATCCTTGGGTCATACCAAAAGCCTTTCACAGTCTAGGCAGATGACATCCACAACTTCAAAGTCCAGGTCGATGATATCCACAGTGTTCCCTTGTCACCAATGCATTAATCTACTACTGCAGAAGTCTAGTAGAATAATAAGGTGCAACCTGACCTTGGTGAAGCATGTTGGCTGTCTGTAAGCAACTCCTTGTCTTTAGACACAGCTTCCAGGAGGATCTGTTCCAATATTCCTGCTGCTCATGGAGGTAAGAATGACTGGTCAGTAGTTCCAAGGGTTCTTTTTTTGGCTCTTTTCAAAAACAAACATGATTTTTCCATTTTCAGTCATGGGGGACTTCACCTGATTGCACAAGTTTTCAAGATGATGGGGAGCTTGGCAACTGCACCATCCAGTTCTCTCAGGACTCTAGGATGCATGTCATCAGGTCCTACAGACTTATGAGTTCCTCAGGTAGACTTGATCTCATCCCACTTAAATGGGAGAGATTTAATTTCCAAATCCCTTTTCAAAGGCTTGAGATGTGTGGGAAGAGAGATAACCATTGAACACTGAGGTAAAATATTTTTGAGTATCTTGTCTTCTCCAGGTCAGGTCTTACTGGCTCTTCTGTCTTATTTAGCAGAGTGATACATTTATCGAAGCTGTAAATCAGTGATAGAAAGACTTAAATCAAATGCACTAAGAAAGAAAAGACCACGAATTATATTGAATAAAATTTACAATATTTTAACTAGTAAATTGTATTTCCTAACTAGACAATACACAGCTATGTCTCTAATCTTACAGCTAAATGAAGAGTAAAATTATATGTAATGAATTCATAACACTGCACATTGTAAATTACTGAGAGTGAGAGGTTTAAAGTGTAGCTGGTTGAACAATTATGAGATCATATCACTTTATTTTGCATAATTTTAAAAATTGGAGTAATAAAGCTTCTTAGGCTACTTGACAATAATAGTTTGAGGAAATAATCCCTGGTGTGAGACAGTGACACTGTGGAAAAAAAAAGTGTAAAATTACCCTAGGTAAACCTAAGGAAAGGCAAGCTGCTATCCACACATCGAAGATACCTTTACAAAACCATTTTAAACTATTCATCTGTAGTTATTCTGTCAGCTATTTAAGTCAAAAAATGAGGTGTTAAATTGGAATAAATATCACTGATAATTCATATATATATATATATATATTATATTATATATATAATAATTATATTAAAACTGGAATCAGGATAACAACCTACTCTGGTATCATACTCAGATTTTGGTATGTAGGGCCTGTAGCACCAAGATGAGACATAACTGGTACACCAAGAAGTCAACAAAAAAGTTACTAAAATACCTGAAAGACAAACAGGAAATTATCAATCAACGTGTGTTGTTTATTTATTATGACATAATTTTTTAATATCTCTAATTTTTTTCTCCCTGATAAATTCCTAGATCAACCATTGCCTAGGAACTATCTGAAAGTTTACTTTACATATATATATTCAACAACCCTATGATTAAAAAATTAAATCTCAGAAGACATGAAAACAAAAGAAACACCATAACAGGTCAGATCAAACTTCTCTCTAATACAGAAACCTGATCCTTGTACCACCTCCAGAAGTGGAAGTGTGCATGAAACAGGAGATTCATGGTGAAACCCTGATATGCCAGCACATCTTCTACCAGCTACCTCTTCTTGACCTTGAATTGCATTCCAGTCAGATTTACTAGCCATGAGTGGTTTTACTACTCATGAACTTAACCAAATCTAAGCTGCTCACCACCTTTACCTCCATGATATACCATGACAATGAGTTACACTACACTTTTTGGGAAGTATGAAAAATTACTTCCTTTGTTAGTTTTCAGTCTGCTACCTGAATACTACTTTCAGTAAAAGAACCAGTAAGAACACAATGAAACAGAAAAAAATTTTTCTTATGCCCTACTTGTCTTCTGAAGCAGTAATAACCCTTCAGCTGCTAAACAGTAGCAGATGTGCAACAGGTTTTTCACACCATGCTGCTGTTAACTGAGGACTATCACCTTTTAGATTAGTAACAGTACACAATAACACAACATGGAAACTTTAAAAACAAATGTTAAAAATAACCCAAAGAAATCAAACCAACTCTCTATCCTAAAGGTTTCAAGACACACAATGAAATGTTACAGGACTTCTCTACTTCCTGTAGAGTCGGGACTGCTTTCTAGCTAAAGAGTAAATTTTGAGCTCATAAGCATGAAAAAGGATAGTGAACTTCAGGACACTTGTAGTGAAGTGTACCTGCAATCTCAGGTGCAGCACTTAATTCCAGACTAGAACAGCAGCTCTGTTATCCCAACTTCTGTGCTGCTACAGAGCAAGGATGGACAGCTGGGTGACGCACTACAGTGCCTTTCATTTTGTGGACAAATGGAGTGAGAGGAAGAGCAAAATTATTTCTAATTGACACTGCATGTGGAATTGGGTCTGCAGGTGAAAGGCTTGGTGTGTCAATTCTCTACTGCAGTACAGCTCCAGCTACTCTTATTTCTGGACCTAGACGGATAATGACAGGACCATGGGAAGGAAAAAATTGTAAGGTCTGAGCCTTACTACGGACATGAGAAAATAATCATCTTTCAACTAATGGAAAAGTGCCAGCAGAAAAACAGGGCAAGTAAAAATAGTTATTGTATCAGTAGTCACATGATGACATGCACTACTCCAGGTCCAAACTAGTTAATCAGATTCAAAAAAAAAAAACAAACTTGCAAAAAAAAAAGGAAAGAAGCATAAATATCACCCATTCAACTATACCAAAAGCTAAGACTTACTTGAAATAGATGCCATTAAAATATACATACATATATATATATATATGTATACTCTCTTATGTGAGAAACATAACCCAAACTGAGTCGACACCAATCCTGCTAATCACAGAGTTATTATTTTTACATCAGATACTTCCTGTTACAATAAGTTATTCTACCAGGCGTAAAAATATTCGTTTGTAATCTGATTAACTAGTTTGGACCTGGAGTAGTGCATGTCATCATGTGACTACTGGATACAATAACTATTTTTACTTGCCCTGTTTTTCTGCTGGCACTTTTCCATTAGTTGAAAGATGATTATTTTCTCATGTCCGTAGTAAGGCTCAGACCTTACAATTTTTTCCTTCCCATGGTCCTGTCATTATCCGTCTAGGTCCAGAAATAAGAGTAGCTGGAGCTGTACTGCAGTAGAGAATTGACACACCAGCCTTTCACCTGCAGGACCCAATTCCACATGCAGTGTCAATTAGAAATAATTTTGCTCTTCCTCTCACTCCATTTGTCCACAAAATGAAAGGCACTGTAGTGCGTCACCCAGCTGTCCATCCTTGCTCTGTAGCAGCACAGAAGTTGGGATAACAGAGCTGCTGTTCTAGTCTGGAATTAAGTGCTGCACCTGAGATTGCAGGTACACTTCACTACAAGTGTCCTGAAGTTCACTATCCTTTTTCATGCTTATGAGCTCAAAATTTACTCTTTAGCTAGAAAGCAGTCCCGACTCTACAGGAAGTAGAGAAGTCCTGTAACATTTCATTGTGTGTCTTGAAACCTTTAGGATAGAGAGTTGGTTTGATTTCTTTGGGTTATTTTTAACATTTGTTTTTAAAGTTTCCATGTTGTGTTATTGTGTACTGTTACTAATCTAAAAGGTGATAGTCCTCAGTTAACAGCAGCATGGTGTGAAAAACCTGTTGCACATCTGCTACTGTTTAGCAGCTGAAGGGTTATTACTGCTTCAGAAGACAAGTAGGGCATAAGAAAAATTTTTTTCTGTTTCATTGTGTTCTTACTGGTTCTTTTACTGAAAGTAGTATTCAGGTAGCAGACTGAAAACTAACAAAGGAAGTAATTTTTCATACTTCCCAAAAAGTGTAGTGTAACTCATTGTCATGGTATATCATGGAGGTAAAGGTGGTGAGCAGCTTAGATTTGGTTAAGTTCATGAGTAGTAAAACCACTCATGGCTAGTAAATCTGACTGGAATGCAATTCAAGGTCAAGAAGAGGTAGCTGGTAGAAGATGTGCTGGCATATCAGGGTTTCACCATGAATCTCCTGTTTCATGCACACTTCCACTTCTGGAGGTGGTACAAGGATCAGGTTTCTGTATTAGAGAGAAGTTTGATCTGACCTGTTATGGTGTTTCTTTTGTTTTCATGTCTTCTGAGATTTAATTTTTTAATCATAGTGGTTGTAAAATATTATGTAAAGTAAAACTTCAGATAGTTCCTAGGCAATGGTTGATCTAAGGAATTTATCATGGGAGAAAAAAATTAGAGATATTAAAAATTTATGTCAATAATAAACATAAACACAACGTTGATTGGATAATTTCCTGTTTGTCTTTCAGGTATTTTAGTAACTTTTTTGTTGACTTCTTGGTGTACCAGTTATGTCTCATCTTGGTGCTACAGGCCCTACATACCAAAATCTGAGTATGATACCAGAGTAGGTTGTTATCCTGATTCCAGTTTTAATTATGTTATGTAATACTTATTATCTATTATATTATTATCATCTATCATGTTTTGATATTTATTCCAATTTAACACCTCATTTTTGACTTTAATAGTTCGGACAGAATAACTACAGATAATATGTTTTAAAATGGTTTTGTAAAGGATCTTCGATGTGTGATAGCAGCTTGCCTTCCTTAGGTTTACCTAGGGTAATTTTTCACTTTTTTTTTCCACAGTTGTCACTGTCTCACACCAGGCATTAATTCCTCAAACTATTATTGTCAAGTAGCCTAAAGCTTTATTACTCCAATTTTTTTAAAATTATGCAAAATAAAGTGATATGATCTCATAATTGTTCAACCAGCTACACTTTAAACCTCTCACTCTCAGTAATTTACAATGTGCAGTGTTATGAATTCATTACATATAATTTTACTCTTCATTTAGCTGTAAGATTAGAGACATAGCTGTGTATTGTCTAGTTAGGAAATACAATTTACTAGTTAAAATATTGTAAATTTTATTCAATATAATTCGTGGTCTTTTCTTTCTTAGTGCATTTGATTTAAGGTCTTTCTATCACTGATTTACAGCTTCGATAAATGTATCACTCTGCTAAATAAGACAGAAGAGCCAGTAAGACCTGACCTGGAGAAGACAAGATACTCAAAAATATTTTACCTCAGTGTTCAATGGTTATCTCTCTTCCCACACATCTCAAGCCTTTGAAAAGGGATTTGGGAAATTAAATCTCTCCCATTTTAAGTGGGATGAGATTCAAGTCTACCTGAGGAACTCATAAGTCTGTAGGACCTGATGACATGCATCCTAGAGTCCTGAGAGAACTGGATGGTGCAGTTGCCAAGCTCCCCATCATCTTTGAAAACTTGTGGCAATCAGGTGAAGTCCCCCATGACTGAAAATGGAAAAATCATGTTTGTTTTTGAAAAGAGCCAAAAAAAGAACCCTTGGAACTACTGACCAGTCATTCTTACCTCCATGAGCAGCAGGATATTGGAACAGATCCTCCTGGAAGCTGTGTCTAAAGACAAGGAGTTGCTTACAGACAGCCAACATGGCTTCACCAAGGTCAGGTTGCACCTTATTATTCTACTAGACTTCTGCAGTAGTAGATTAATGCATTGGTGACAAGGGAACAGCTGTGGATATCATCGACCTGGACTTTGAAGTTGTGGATGTCATCTGCCTAGACTGTGAAAGGCTTTTGGTATGACCCCAAGGATTATGCTCACCTATAAACAGGGTATGAACGGGTTTGATGCACGGACTGTGAGAAGAATAAGGTATTGTTTAATATGTTGCAGTCAAGGGCTCAGTGTTCGAGCAGAAACCAGGAGCAAGTGGTATCCCTCAGAGCTCTGTATTGGGACCAAATGGGACTGTTGAACATCTTCACCAGTTACAGACACAGAGGTACTGAGTGTATCCTCAGCAGGTGGCAACAGACGGCACCAGGGGGAGGGGTGCTGCAGGCATGGTGCGAGGAGGGTCTGACATTCAGAAAGACCTTTCCAGGCTGGAGAAGTGGGCCCATGTGAGCTCATGAAGCTCAGCAAGGCCAAGAGCAAGGTCTTGCCATGGGTCAGGGAAATCTCCAGCATCAACACAGGCTGAGGGATGTACAGATCAAGAGCAGCTCTGAGCTCTGAGCGGGGGGAGTGGATGAGAGGCTGGACATAAAGTGCCAATGCGCATTTCAGCCCAGAAAGCCAGATGTGTCCTGGGCTGCATCAAAAGAAGCATGGAGAGTGGGGCAAGACAGGTGACTCTCTACTTTCCTTCTCTATCCTTAGACCCCACTGGGAATTCTGCATCCACCTCTGGATTCCCCAGCATAAGGCCTTCTTAGAATTAGACCAGAGTAGGACACAAAGGTGATCAGAGAGCTGGAGCACCTCTGGTATGGAGACAAGCTGAGAGACTTGAAGTTGTCCAACCTGGAAAAGGGAAGGCTCTGCTGAGACCCTAGAGCCCCTTACAGTACCAAAAGTGACAACAAGAGGGCTGAAGAGGGACTTCTGACAAGTGCATGGAGTGACTGGACAAGGGAGAATGGCTTTTAACTGGAAGAGGTGAGGTTTAGATTAAAGTCTAAGGATGAAATTCTCTGTGTGGATGGTGAAGCAGGGAAACGTTGCCCAGAGAAGATGTGGCTGCACCAGCTGGAGCTGTTCAAGCCCAGGTAGAATGGAGCTTTAAGCAGCCTTGTCTAATGGTAGATGCTCCTGGCCATGCCATGGGGGTTGCATTAGATAGCATTTAAGCATCTCTTACAATTCAAAATGTTCTGTGATTCTTGATTCTAAAAAGAGCTCTTTAAAACCAAGAAGAAATACTGAAATAAGAACTATTCCACTCAGTAAATATTCATCTTTTGTTGATATGGGGGCTTCAGATATACCCAAGAACAAGAATAGCATAAGGCAGTTCCTAGGCATTTTTTTGAATTGCTTGTTATAGGGCCTTTGGCCATTCAAGATTGAAAGATAATGACTTTTCCTCTTGTGAGAACCATTGTAAATAGAGAAGTTATTCAAGTAATTTGTTGTTGGGTCCGTCTTAACAAATTGAAAGAAGAATAGATATTTGTTTGAGATTTGTGTTTTGTACTGTGTACTATGTAATTACTTTTAAACATTATTTTTATATTTACCATGATACTATTATTACTTTTATTAGTAATAATATTGTGGGTTGTGTGTATTATAAATAGACAAAGATCAACATAAAAAAGCAATACATTGTATCTTTCCAGTAGCATCATGAAGGATATGAGGAGGACAAGTTTTATTTAAGAGTGTGATGGAAGATGATGTCTCAGTAATCAGGATGTAAGGTGGTTTAGCTATGAGGATGAATAGATTAGACAATATATTGCAGGCTTTTCTTTAGGCAGGAAAAGTCAGCATACTTAGCTTAAGCCTTAGGAAGAAGAACTAATGAAAAATGATGCCAGAATTATCAGTTTGAGTAACAGGACTGGAATGAAGTCTACAATCTCTGAGAAGAGATTAATAAACCTGAGGTCTGAATTCAGGCACATATAACATTTGTAGCTTGTTGTTTTGTTTTATTTTAAGTGAATAAACTGAGATTGAGACCTGGATTATGATTAAGAACTTCAAGTATTTGAGAAGATAATTCCATTAATTCATACTTTGCAACAAAATATAAAGAGCAGCCATGAAACCCTGACTTTTTGATTTTTGAGAAAATTCCAATGATTTAGTTGTTTTGACCATGTATTGGTAAATGATGGCACACCTGAATGGATAGAAATTTTCTGAGTTTTCTTTGACCATGATAATATTATGCTGAGAACTGGACATCCAGAAAGATGCAGACCTGGACCTATGCCCCTTGAATCCTTTTGGAATCTGTTCATATTTCACATTGTCCTGAACCAAAGATTGCATCTGTTTATTTGCACAATGCACTTCGTTCCTCCTATTCGTGCTAAAACTGGTTCTCTAAATGTCTGCTAGTTCTCAGAATGAAATAGCTGTTAGATATTCTCGAAACATCTCAGTGTACCCTCAGTGCAGACCTAATGGCTGCAGAGATCTTTGCTGTATGGTCCCTCACTTTGTTGCTTTTAGGTTCTTCCTTTCCTGGCACATTCCTAACCTACTATGCCAGTCAAACCCAAAACATCTGGAACCCAATAACAGGGAAGGGAGAGCAAAAGAACCAGCCAGACAAAAAAGCCAGCCACCATGATTGCTGTTTCTGCTGTATTCAGGGCTGTTGCAAAAATGGCTTTATGCTGAAACATTCTGAAACTGTGCCTGCTTCAACAGTTTTTACCTTTACAGCCAATAATCTCAAAATCCCTTAAAAATAAATCTAAAAGGCACATTGCTATTGGGGAAGAAGATCTGGTTGTCATTGTTGCTTTTGTGAGAGCTTCAGGTTTGGCAATGAAAAATAGTATCTTTATCTAGAAATACAGATTCATTATTATACTTCTGCTATATTATATAGTGGGATTTCATCCTTTTGCTTCCTTCTCTCCAGACTGTAGCTATGTCAGAAATGCCAGAATACATTTAGTTAATGAACAAATTTATAGAGTACTTTTTTTCCCATTTCAGTTAGTGAAAACATGAGTTGCCTAATTAAGCAGAGTTTAGACACTGATTTTTTTTCTAATATGACACGGATGCCCTGAAGAAAATCGGTATTTATTGCAGTAATTATCATTTTCTGCTTGGCTGTTTTACAACTGATCTCAAACACCATAGTTCTAAATTTAAGTAATTTGTGTTAAGCAATATCATCTCTATGTACAGCTTCTGTGGATGCTAGATAAGTAGACTAAGGTAAGGTATTTTACAGTAACAATTTTAAACTAGGTGGTTATATTATTCATATTAGTACGTTCTGAAATTACATGCCTTTTTAAAATAAAATGGATTATACTACTACTTGTCCTCTTTTAGCAGATGTATTTAACTTTTTAGTTATGAAATATTTGATGGGAAAGCTTACTGGGGAGTTTCTTGGCACTTGAAATCAAGTTCATTTGTAAGGTGGAGAAGGAATGTTAATAATTGCAGCAAAGATAATTTAATACATTCTTAGCCTGTGACAGCATGCTTACTGCCACAAATCAGACTAAAGGCTCTATTCATGAATGAATCATGTCCCGTTTACCCTCCATTTATATGTAGTGGAAGTTTAATGGAAATACTTGGCCATGTGTCTTTTGTGGTTTAACAGGGTAGTCAGTCCTCTGTGGCTTATACATGTAACAACACCTTTTTTTTAAACTATGGGAAATACAAAAAGGAAAAACTAAGGAGGTGTGAAGCATGGTTAAGTTGGAGAGAAAGCTAGAGAAAGCTTAAATGAGTTTGCAAAATTTACTTTTTTTCTGAAAATCACTAATTTACAAGCCTACTTTGTGATTTGTAATTTCCAGCATTAATTCAGCCCAGGAAATTAGGGGAAGGCTTGTGTGAAGTTGGACAACTGCAGCATCTGCACAGGCTGAAATAGATGGGGGAGGAAGACTATTTTTCACAGATACCTCACTCCCCTTCCATATCTCTTTCTTTCTCATCTTCCTCCTTTATTTCTAATTTTATCAATCCTTGTTTTCATGAACTTCTTCACTAAGGATGGGTTAGATATAAATATATATATTGCATTTAGCCTGTTTCTAAGTAAAGGTATGAATTAGACTAGAATTTGGAATGGACAAGTAAACAAACCTGGAATTACATGGTCCTGTTTGTCTGACCCTCGTCATCATTCAATTTTGGTTTCTCTTATAATATTTCTTCCTAACTTTTCTTTTCCCCCATCAGAGGGATCACTTTCATAGTTGTTAAACTTGTAATCTGGGACAATATCCTTGTCTTAATCTGAAATATGTATAGAATAAAAACATTTTCATGGCATGAGTACCATGGGACTTGGTGAAACCATAACTGAGGATTGCATTATTTTATAGGCAGCAAGTCACCTCCTTATGTGGCTTTATCATCCCCATTTCCATATCAGCTCTTTTATCCTCCATGTTGCTTTTCTTTTGTGTTCTTTCCAGACTGGACTCCTGCCCCAGAGGAGTCCTCTAACCTGCCATTTGCATCTGTACCATAAATATTTTATATAGCCCACAATGCTTTATGCATATTTTAACTGAACAATACCATTTTGTAAATTGTCTGTCAATACTATACATGCCTGGTTACTGCCATGAGAAATGTGTTCTGTGTTGCAATAATATCAAAATATCAATTGTCCCTCCAAATTTAGTCCATTTTCCTGACAGTGCTAAGGAAAGTAAAAATGGTCTGAAATTCTGAACTGGCTTCTGAGGAGATGTGACAAACTATGTCAGTTTCCATGAGTGCATAAATATGCATAAATCTTCTGCTGAGACTTACTGCCAACCTGAACGGGTGGTTCTCATTAGCTCCAACTTGGGAGGATGAAAGGTAAATGTCCAAAATGAACTTATATCTGTTTGCTGCAGTGACAGGTTTAAACACTCAGACTGTGTAAAATGTTTGCAAGCAATGCTACAAAAAACAGGGTGCACTGTCACACACAAGAGATATCAATCCTCTTATAGCATTTAGCAATTCATATGTCCATAGAACTGTTGCCTTTAAACATCACATCTTTTTGTGCAATTCTATGTTAAGGTCTAGTAAAATCATGTTAAACATGTTTATGTCATCGAAAATAAATGGGCTGCCAGTTTGAGGGGCATCAAGTGCTGCTAAACATTTCAGTCATGCATCAGTAAACAGTTTTTTGTATGATCACTGACAGCACGTGAACTCATGACCATTTCTGAAATAAGTGGTGGATATGGTAGGATCTAAAGTCTATCTTTTAGGAAGGAATAAAAGACAAGACCATCACTCAGTTTATTACTGTGCATCCCAGCTTCTGGAGCGGTTCTGGTGTGGTACTGTATTTTTCCACTGTGTTATTCTGAGAATTACTTAATAGGACACTCTGATAAGTAGACATTAGAATCATATGTAAAACCCTATGCCTATTTAAAAAGATTTTCTAGAAAACATCTACGAAGAAGGAATCCCTGAAGAATGGTATTATCTACTATTCAAAAACCTTGGCTTCACATAGTTAAAGAAAATACCATTCCCCGGCCAAATCCTCACAAAATGAAGAAACCAGAAAATCGTAAATTTTTCTTCTCTCAATCATATGGGTATGATAATTTTTTTGTTGTTGTTGTTATGGATGTGTGTTCTTTAATTTTTATCAGCAGACCCTTGCAAAAAATCCTCTTCATTCTTTTCAAAGTGGTTCACTGGATTTAGTGGAATTTCATATAGTGCTGTGACTGCATCAACAGTCTGTTGATAGGGAATTTTTACTGCAGTTATAAACCTCAAAAAAATCTTGTCAATTAGCTGGAAAGCATTCAATTTCTCCCGAACAAATGCTATGTCCTTCTTATACTGTTGGGTTTAAAACAGATATGATAGCAAAATAATTTTATATGCCTTACTTTTACTATACAACACATACTTGTGTTCTTCCTTGCGTACTAAATTTGTGTTGAAAAGTAGCTGGGTGTTATGTGGGTGTTCATAGTGCATTTTTATGTGCATTGATTAATTTTACATTCTTTATACCATAAATCAAGGTAATAAGGAAAATTTTCAAATGTGCCACTTGAAATATATCTTTCACATTGCCTTTGTTCTATTTATAACCTTGTTTTTCTGTACATAAAGTGTTCTTATACACGGTAGACTAGCTGATATATAGTAATGGGTGCAGAGCTGTAAAAGTCTCTCTTGGCACTCTTAATATGGTCAGATTATTACTGTGTTCACCGATTCAGCTAGATGTGTTCAAGGATCTTCTCTGGTCTGAAAGGTCAGCTGCTTTTAGTTGTGCACTAGTAGAATACTAATACTGTCCTTATTCAAATTACCTGCTACAGTACTTATTAAATTGATGGCCTTGTGCTCTAATTTAATACCGCCGTCGTTCAGAGGCAGGTCGCAGCTGCACTCTGCGCAGAATTAGGTGGTGCTGAGGCAAAGTTCAAGCAGCAACCGTAGTTTTGGGTTGCATTTTCCCACTAAATTAGCAGTCAGATGCAGTGTATAATTAATTAGCCCAAACCAGGGAAAGCTTGTCATTTAATAAGCCTTTTTTATTTCCATGTTACACAAACAGTGGGAATTGATCCATTAAGCGCCTGACTATTAATGCTGTTAAATGTATGTCTGGTTGTTAAATTGAGATGTCTAGTTACATACGTTCAGTATTTAAGAGCTTCTCACAGATTGTTCAGTGTTTACTGAGATTTTAAGTCACGTTCTACAAATCAATAATGGCTTCATTAATGAATTTGAACAATGCTAGTTCAGATAAATAGATCTGACTTGCATAGAAAAGAAATGGTGTCTGGCATTGTGGTAGTCAAGACAGCATGATATTTATTTTGTTTCCCTAAATATCAAATATTCTGCTTATATCATGCTGCTTATAGTCTACATTGCAGCCTTCTTTTTCCCTATAATCCTTGTTCATAATTGCCTAAGGCATTGTATAACTTCATCTCTTCAGAGTCCTACGTGGTATTAAACATGCAGAATAATACATTTCAACAACCACTTGAAAATGACAGGGGCTTCTTAGTCCTTAAAAAAAAAAAAAGGTGTAAAAGGGCCCCGTATTTTGAATCATCCTTATTGAACTACTCAATCTACTCTGTACTTGGATAATAGCTGCACTCAATCTTAGCGCATAGGAAATTTTCAGGATTTAAAGGTTTTAACATTCTATTAACCACTGTGTTTCTAGAAAAAAAGTGTGTATTGGCAATGAGTCATAAGACTAACTGCCAAATATAATATAAAATCTTGTCTGTTTTGCTCCTGTGTGTATATTCCATGTGCGAAGTGGGGAAGTATGATATTTTGTATTGGGGTCCTGCAGCCAGAACACAGTGATCTCACTTATTTGAAATAAATGACTTAAAATGAACCTAAACGAAAGGCTCAAAAATGGAATAGTCTTCAACATTTCTGCCTAATGAAGGGGACACTGCAGCACAGATAAATACTGTACTCTCTTTTCTGTCTCTGTATCTTGGTTGATTCTGCAGTTTCTCCAACAGATCCTTTGGCCTATTTTGTCTGGGTCTTTCATTAGCATTTCAAATATTCCTTTGCTATTGTAGCCCATTTAACATGAAAGCTCCAATTGTGACCAAGAAGAAAACTCCTAGGCATGTAAAACTCAAAGAATGTTTTCTCGCAAAAGGGGGAAAATTCTGTTGTGAGGGCAAGACTCAGTTTACATGTGGTTTTAAACACAGCTGGAAGAATACAAAGTCTGCCTCAGACCTGAGGGCTAATGAATCATCCTTACATCTGCCCATGAGGGTCAACAGCAACTGAAGTCTTTGGAGAGTGAGGAGAGCACAACGTTGGGTAAAAGAGCCAAAGAAGATGGCTGTGTGCCTAAAGTAAATCAAATCGGTTCAAACTTTGTTTGCATTTACATATCTTTGTTTTCAAAACCCCAAAACTGAAATTAATTTTGGGCATGCACACTTATTTTCTAAAAAATATATTATTATAAGTTCATTAATGTTAAATGTACTTGTTTGGGCAAATTAACTCACTTTAATTAGTGGTGATGGCAGTTGGAAAGGATTAGCTATAGTTACCTAGTTATTGTAAGCAGCTTCTCATGCATTAAGTGCTAAGTGTGACAACTTTTACTCACTTTTAATATGCTGCAAACACCATAGTCAGATGTTTTCTGGATTGTGGGTTGACAGTGTGATCATGAATGAGGAAGAGTAGTGCATATCTGACAACTGATAGACCAACCCAGTACCCTCCAGAGTGCTCATCATCCCTTAGGACCTTAGGCAAGCAGCTGCCTTGTACATCAACCTCTCTTGGATACCTGCTTCATACGATAAATTAAGCCTGGTGTGTGAGATTAGATCACATCCTCAGAAAATTTCAAGGCTTCCAAGCAAAATAAAAAACTGAGTAAGAATAACATTCTTTATGCCTGTGTATAATAAAAGGCTGAGATGAGATAAATCAAAGGACCTGACAATACTCTTGATGCATTATTGTTTCTATTTGGCTACAATACAAAAGAGACAGCAATACATTGATATGCAGGGTGAAGGGCCTATATGCTGAGATAGATACTTTTTTTAAACAAAAGAAAAAGTATACATATTTCATATGTCCTGGTTTTATAGCTTTTTGCAATGTTTGCGATAAAATGTACTGCAGATTTGCATGCTCAAAAACATCCTTGACAGCTATGAAAATTGTGTCGTTTGACAACTCTTCATCTTAGCTAAGGCAAACAAACAAGGCCAAGTTGACTGAAATTTAAAATCTTTCCTAATCCTGGGGATGTGATGGCAGCTTGTTTGCACTGGCATCCAAAAGCTACAGTATTGTCAAAAATTGTAGCAAAGCTGAGGTAGCTTTGACTGGACTGACCTCAAATATGATGTGAACAGCTGTGTAGGGAGAGGGATGGTAGGTTGAGGAGGTGTGCTGTCTACACGCTCGTTTGATCTTCAGTCAACATTGTGAGTAACCACAGTATTTGTGTGTCTGAGAGGATGATAAATGATCAGTCATAAAAGGAGGTAAGAACTTCTGTATTTTATACTGTCTGTTTGCTCCAGCTCTAGATGTGGGTCTCGCCATGGTGGGCACTGTGCAAAGGCACATAACGTTCATGTAAAGATTAAAGACTTCTTTATCCAAGCTACACAAACCATAGTATCTTTGACTCGCAGAGAGTTCTGGTTACTCTTGTCATCTAGTTTAAGTACATGTTGTTTGAATCACAGCCAAGAAATTAAGTTGTGAGGCTTCATTCATAGGACAGGTACATATCTTATAAGTAAAAGTGGTATTTAATGGAAAACTATGCATTTTGTACAGACATTGCGTGCTCGCAACAATGTGTGTCATGAGGCAAGCCCAGGCTGCAGCAGAAATATGCGATTTATCACAGCAACTAGGCAGTGTATCATTTCAGTCAGGGGATGAATTAGTTTCTGTGCTTAATGATAGCTGCTGGAGACCTGGTTTGGAGCACTTGTGCTGTGTGACACCCAGAGCAGTGTAACCCAGCTGATGAGCTGCAATGGCATTGCTCTTTTAAGATGGAGAACGCTTATGTTTGCTTTCCTTGAGCAAAAGCTACTGCGTCTGTCACTTGATCTCCCCATTACACCCCAGACTCAAGTTTCTTTTTAATGATAGTATTTGCATTTATTTGGCTTTTGTCATAAAGAATGACATATTTTTATAACACTTCAGTTCAAAAACTGAAGCAGGGATATTAAAACCAGACTAAGGCTGCTAGGTAAAACAGCTGCATGTGACATATTCTTTCCCATCTGCTGCACAGGTGTGGAAAATTTGCAATGTTGTTGAATACTACTGAGGTCAGGATTTAAGATGCTGCACTCTCACGTGGGTCCTGTTACATATAACAGAGAGGGGACAGCCACAGGTCCCATGCCTTTGAGGGATGCTTTGCCAAGGCCAGAGGGATGGAGGCAGGATGGTAAGTGAAATTATGGGGAACTGAGCAAAAACTGTGCTGACAGGAGGTAGCTGCTCCTGTGTATTTTCTTGAGGGACATCATATTAAAATTGAGTGAAGGAGGGGATTGATCTTACAGGTCAATAAGTTCCTGTTTCAGACATTGTGGATTGTGAACACTGTTCAGAGAAAAATGGCACTTTAAAAATTGTGTGAGTGTCTTAAGAACAGATAGAATTTTTATTAGAATAGAAAATAAAGGGAAATTTTTCTTTTCTATAATCTCCTTCATGGGGATCTACACTTCCTGCATAATTAAATGCTTGCAGAAATTCTAGAAATAAAGAAAATGAGAAGGTAAGCAATATACACTCTTACCATTCTGAGTTTTTTTCACCTAGGTTTGATGACCTGTTTTGATTTCAATTCTTCTGACTGAATGAGCTATAGCATGATATCACCTGAGTAATTTCTGAGAGCTTGCTTATTCCTTTAAGTCTGCTATGGTGTCCATTGCAACTCATAATGATATGAAAAGCCTCATTTACTCTACTCTTGTGCAGCTGGAAGCATAAAATGTCTTGTCTTTCCAGAGTCACTCAAAGGGTTCAGTTAGGGGACCAGTCTTGTTCAGTATGCTGGCATTAGCTGTCTAATCTTCTAGGTCACTGGAAATCAACCTTAAGCAGTTGGAGACTTCAAATTGAAAATTTTAAGAGATTAGAGATGCACATATGCATTCTCAACAAGTGGCACCTGAGTGCATTGAATCCATTGCACACTTCAATAAAAGCACAGCAACGATTCTAGAAGATTGCATGACAAAGTTTGGTGATAGCCTCATTTAGAAAAGATAGTTTTGTTTAAGTTTCCTATAAATCAGTGTTTCAGTCCTGCAGGGAGACCTGTCCCACAAGAACCTTGTCAGTGTTCTTTTACTGTCTTTTACTTTAAGATGCAGTGAAACATGAGCTGTTAGAACAGATTTTAGATTACTTTGGTTTTGGTTTTAGGTTTTCTTTTACTAATGCTTATATTTAGTACCATTTGTTAAACTGTTTAATCTATAATAATGTGTCACTTTTTCATAAAAGTAGGTAAGATTTACTTTTCCATTATTTTGACCATCTCTCTAAGGTGGTCTAGTAAAACAAAATCAGTGCTTGTGTTTTATTATAATTAAGTTCTTAAACAATGATTTCATTAATTTGTAATATTTGGAAAAAATAATTTGTAATATTTTAATTTCTTTTGTGCTCTGATAATGTTACATGACTAAACTTCAACTGCCTGACAAACCCCAAAGTCATTCACAGCTGAAGAATAAACCATAAAAACAAGTGATAAAAATGGAAGGAAACAGAAAAGCATAAATAAGAACTAGCAACAGAGTAATAATAAATATTTTATTCACATTGATTCATGTATTCATTCATATCACATATAACTTGCACATGAATGGAGATCCAAAATCATTCTATACCACTCAGTATATAAAAGGCATCTAAATCTACTTATATAAATCTCACTGATGTTGCACTCTGTTACAAAGCAAGTATTTTGCATAATTAGCCTGCATACTCAGCCACATTTTTCAGGAGCCAGCTAGTTCACTGCCCTCACTGCAACAGGATGATGTCAAATATAATAGGTGTTCCTGACTGTTTAGCAGTCTTCATAATTAGTCCTTTTATTTAATTTTCTAAGTATGGATTCAGAAGTCTAATTTTGACCATGTCTTTTCTTTTTGTTTTTTTTTTTCCTTCTTCTTCTTTTTCTTGGTATTCTATATAGGTATTACAATGATTTGAATCGAATGGCTTCTCTTTTACCTAACAACTTATTTTTTTTTCAAGACTTAATTTCCAAAATGCTTGCTGTGCTTGAATTCCACGGCAGTGTCCAGAAGCGAAAGAATATGCTATCCTGTTTCTTGGATTAAAGTGGAAATATTTGAATCATTAAATTGTAGAGTTATGATAAATTTTCCAGCAACAGCTTTTGGCCCAATTTTGCCATCTTCAGATCTCCTGGCCTGTTCATTTCACTGAGTCAAGTAAAAAGTCCAGTTCTTTATGAAGATTTGGGATATTGTATAGCTACTCCTCTTTGAAGCAAATCTCTGTGATCTGGGCCTGAATGTAGCCCTGATAAAATTCTTAAGGGTTAAGACAGACTGCCTTTTACACACTTCTGTATATAAATTTGCTGAATGTTAACTTGTAAATTCTATCAGCAAAAGACATCTAATACTGGTTTGAGGCGAAAAAGAATGAGATTAATAAATTTCCTTCTTCAAGGTGGATACTCATACTCAACAGGGTCAAGCAAGAATATGTGTTTTTTCCATAGATGTTGCTGTTGTCTGATAGACTGGGCACCCACTGGGCCTGCAGTCAAGATTCTGAATTTAACGCTACAGTGGTCTGATTTAGTGTGACAAAGTCTTTGTTATCACAAACTGAGATAATCCAAGGCATTCTGGTTTTAAACAAATTAAAGAGAGCTTCTTGTTCAAGTAAAAAGACAAACTTTCTAATTAAAAGGATTTTTTTTTTCTTAACTTCAGTTATTTTTAAGTAGTTAAACTCTTTTCCTTATTTAGACATCTTTGGAGAAGTTTTCAGGTATCTCTGAAGTTTAATAGCTACTGCCATCAAAATTTCTGTATGAAATTTTAACTAGAAAGGTATGTGTGAGGTGTCAGATTGTGACTTTGAAACTGTTGGGACAGGAAGAAATCAGCAGATGTCAGATATTATAAATTGGTTGACTGGAAGTGGGAACTATTTAGTGCTTTTTAAATCTATAAAATAAAGCATAGTATCTTGTGGGGAGAGGGGCTGTATTGGTCTTTAAGAATATTATTTAGTATCATTCCTGCCCTCTATGATATTTTTGATATTTCCTATTCTGAGTAGTCAAAAATTGGAAATAAATTCACTCACTAAACATTAAACATTATCACTAACAATTTATTCCATAAGAGACAGTAAACTAGTTGCCATGTAATGTATATTTTTGCAATAATTAGCCCACCTTTCAAGATATATAACAATGAACATTTCGGGGTTTTTTTTTGGTTTTTTTGTTTTTTTTTTTTTCACTGATACACATTTTGGTAAGACAGCACAGTATCCCACAGATGTAAGAATGAAGGATTTTTTCCCCTTTAATTAACATTAAAATGTCTTTCTTCTATATCTGCCATAGTGTTATTGAAAATATGACATCATCATTTAAAACAAGTCAGAAGAATTTTCTAAATAACTGTAATTGGAGGGAGAGAAGGATGCTGAAAATTCACATAAAGGATTTTTGCATACTTAGAACCTAAAATAAGGAGTAATTAACTGTTTCAAATATCCTCCCACTTATAATAATAGGATGTCTCCAGTCAAATTTGCAGAATTTATTTTATTTTGCTAATTGATTGGTATATTCATCATTCAATGATATATTACAGTTGGATTCTAAATTACTTTTGTCTGATAAGCCTTCCAATTCTTCTCACACTATTTTCCTAGTAAAATCTGAACTTCTTTCATTATATAAAACACATCTTGAATAAGATATTGCTGAATAATAAGTAAGGATCCTACCATGTTCAGCATTAGAACCCCTGACAAAGTCAAATGCGTTCTCATTTAGACAATGAACTCACCTAATGTCATTTTCAGTGTACCATACTGAGGGGGCAAATATAGTCTTCTCCTTTCTTCCCCTTTTTCCCTATTTACCTTTAAGTCAGAAATTTTTGAGGACTAAAAATAGAAGGAATTTTACATATTGTTGGTTATGTGCTCTCACATAGTAAAACCCAATTAGAACATAGAGCATTTGTAATTGTTGTATTTTTATTCTACATTGTCTGAAAATTCCCCCCCATTTTTGTTTATTAACCAGTCTTCTTAAAAGAGAATTTTTTGTATTTGGGCAGGTACTATATTACATTTGCTTGCAATTTGCATTTTTCTTAATACATCAGCCAGATTCCTTTTGCATAGATAGCATTTCATAAACCAGAGAACACTGATAACAGCTGATTTAACTGACTTGCTAATACAAGGAGCAGATCATTTTAAATGGACCTTACATCTTTATAGGATGTTAGAGATGAAGACATTACTTCAAAATGGAGGTAATTATAGCCTCTTTTTTATCAGTGCTATTTTCTGAGGTATTATCATAAGATAGCACTTTAGTATTAAGCAGGACCTTAGAGTGGCAATAAATCAGTCCAACTGAGTCATCATTGTCCAAGGTATCTGAGCTACTGAAATGTTGTGGATCCTACAGAGAGTGTGAAATCACTTGACCCTTGGCATTAACCTTTACTGAATGAATAGACACTGCTTTCCACATCGTGGAACAAAAGCAGAATAGTATTGATTAAACACCACATTCACTTGATATTAAATACTGGCTGAACTCACTTTTTGCTTTCCAGCTCCAGTGGGAAAAACCCAGAGAGTTGCTGAGTCTCAGGAGAATGCATGTTTGTAATTCAGAGCAATGTTTTTTTCTGCAAAGTTTTCTTTTTTTCCCCTCCTTGGATCAATAACTGGCAGCCATGATCAGCCATGAGTATGTATTGTCGATTCTGACCTGTGTACTTTATCACTTGGGGTGAGAGGTCACAGTGCTGTGACTAATAATGCAGTCGTCCCAGGCATGAATAGTTTCCTGCCTGTAATACAAGTGCATATCTATATATATATATATTAACAATCTGCTTTATTATAAAACTTGTTTACCAAACCTCTCAGCTATTTGCTTTGAATGTCTGATTAATCTGCTGTATGGCATCCTATTTACAAAAGCTCTTAGAGATTTACTAGATGGTTTTTGCTCTTGGCAGGAATGTGTTTCCAGGAACTTGGAGGCATCAAAGTGGGAATCTTGGGAATTAACTCTCTACCGAAGTTATGGAAGAAAGCTATTGTTTCTTTTAATAAGTGGGGAAACAGAAGAAATAAAAACCAGAGAAGGATAAACAGAATAATTCTTTCTTGTAACTCTCCTGCGTTTCATTAGGACAGATTCTGCTTCTGTGTGTATAGCTGTAAGCTCAAAGTAGATCAAAAACCTACTTCTGTGGTGCATAAGTCCTTCCCTAACACAGTTGCTTCAATGCATAAAAAATTGACAGTGAGAAAAATTTGAAGTACGGTATAATAAATAGAAGCAACTGTAGCAGCATCACTGTCTGCAATAAGATGGCCATTCCTGTTTGCAACTGCATTCCAAAATGCCTGAATTTCAGCCCTTTCTGAAACCAAACAAGTTGTGGCTTTAGCTTCATAATTATGTATTTGTAAAGCAGGATTTGCAAAACTGTTTTGGGAAAGGTCACCACTAATAGGGGTCTATATAGCAAGTTTAGGATTCTGGCTTTTTCCACTTCAAAAGATTGTAATATTGAAAGCTAGTGGAATTGCATCACTTCTCACAATTGTTTTCATCTTAATTAATTTGTGTTCTGCCTTGTTCTGCCTGCAGATTCCTTACTGTGTAAGTGGTGGCTGTAGCCCGTGTAACTTTTTGGCTACATCAGCATTCTGTCTGTGGAGTATACTTTAGGTATGTAAGACTCCACACATATGAATAAGACTTTTAAAAAATTGTATTGAAAGCCTGAAGAAAATAGTCCAGAGGATCATGTAAATAACTAAATTTTCATCTACAAAATCATCCAAAAATTAAGAAAAGATCAAAAAGGAAAATCCACAGTCTGGTTTAACCCATACAAAAATGTCAGTTTAATTCTCAGAAAATAGAGTTATTGAACTGTAGTAATGATAATGCTATTAATAATAATAATAGTAATAAGAAACCCAGCAATAACATTTGCACTGGAAACCTATATGAAGTTTTAGGAGCAAAAAGGATGGAAAATTTTTGGAGAAAAGTAATCATCCCTTCCAACCCAGCAGTGTGCTACTTAGGACTTTTTAGAGACTGTGTAATTTAGATGCATCATGCAACTGTGCAACTGCTTTTTCCCACCAGCAGGAAGGACTTCAGCTCATCTGTGGAATCACAGCACAGACTTTTCATTTTGTTTTGGGTCTCTGTTATTCTTTGTCTTTGCAGTTATTTTTCCTTGATAACTCAAATAACACTTGAAAAAGGCTTAAGTTCAACTTATTCCTTGGTCTTAGACCATTTAACCTTCATGCAAATGGTAAAAAAAAAAATAAAAATAGATGCACTCAAATGCACTTGGTGGCCTTCAGCTAATTTAACCTAATATCTCTATCTTGACATGGTGTCCCTCCAGATTACACAATGCTCCTCTTTATGTACCCAAAGGGAGTTTCACGGAGTGGGCATTGTTTGCATACTTTTCTTGACTTGCCTGTTTGTTAAGATTCTATGGAGAGGCTGCTCTTGAGGTGATCTTCAGCTATGGAGCAAATACTTTGCATGTAACTGTATGGACATGCTGTTTGCCAAACTTTCCAAAACAGCTTTTTCTTTTTTTTTTTTTTTTTTTTTTTTTTTTTTTTCTCCAGTTATGGCATTAATCATGCATAAAGAACTAATAAACAGAAGGACTGTGTTTGTTTAATATATCTCTAGGCACACATAACAAGAGTATACTACCATAATCTAAATGGAGATGAGGCAGGGGATGTTCTTTTTCATGTAATACAGGAGCTCATAGCATGCTGGCTGATAATGATGGAAAAGATAAAAGGATAAAGCCTCTTTAATCCTTGCTTCACTGTAAAGCTGTTAATGTTTGTACATACATGCATATTTCTGCAAAGTAACATGTATTAAAGGCAGATAAAGTAATCTGGAAGTTTACTACAGTCAGGAGAAATACTGTTGAAAATTGTCTGCCTGCCAATCAGAGCTCTACTTTTTTATATCCAAATTATTATAAATTTCCAAGTATAGCTGTAACAGAATTTATTAATTCACCAGACACAAAAATAAACCTTTAAAAGTACTGACTAAGTCTTTTTTCCTGGAAAATAAAAACATTTTTGCTTTTCCAGACATTATTTTCGTCAGCTGGAAGGGCCATGATTGTGGTACTTTCTCAGGTGTTAAACTGCTAATCAGGAATTCTGTTGTTTTCTCACAGAAACAATATTAAATTTTGAGACTATTAGCAAACCCCAACTAATGGGTGCAAACAGAGGGAGTAGCTTTCTTACAAAAAGGTTCATAAAGGCATTTATCTGTATAAATGCTGTGTGCTGAAAATTAATTAATTACTAGTCAGACTCTCCTATTGTCATCTAGGTGTCCTTAGGCAGGCACGGAAAGGCCACACATTTACAAACGTCCTGATTAGGTCAGGTGTGCTGCAAATGGGATATGTGCCACACAGATAAACAACCCCAGTAAGACATATCTGCATAGGCGTAATCATTTTATGTTATTAAGCATTCAGTGCAAAATGTTTTCCAGTGTGAAAGAATACCTTTTATTTCTAAAATCTTTAATTAATCACTATTGTCCTTCTTCGATCTTCATCTTCAGTTAGTTCACTAGCTTAAACTTCTGTCTCTTTCGTCCATGCAATAGGAAAACCTTGCACGTAGGACACTAATGAGAAGTTCCTAATTCAAAAAGTTCCTAATTCCTGCATCAAAATTATTTTGGCAAGTTGTCTCGTAACCAGGGGGATATGGTGATCTGGGGTACAAAGGCCTTTCGTTACCTCACACAAAATTGTTTGTAGCATAGGTGAATGTCTTCTTCACATCCAGCTGAATATGATTTACGCAGATCCTTTCTGGGGGTAAATACCACCCCATTTCATGCCAAAGCAACTGGCTATAAGGCCAATTCTTTCTTGAACTGATAACAAATAAGAAGCAGGGCAGATCCCTATAGAAAAATCCTGGTCCCACAGATGCCAAGAAGAACTTTTTGTCATAGCTGTCAATCAAGACAGATTTCACTTATTTTGTCAGAAAGAATATCTTTCTTGAACAATGGATTCATAGCATATTCATAGCCAGGTCTAAAGTAGGTTTGAAAAGCATTTAAGTAACTTTCCAGACTTCACCATCACATCCATCCTTTGTATTACTCTTCCCACCCCAAAACCTAGTAGAATTGGGTAAATGGTTTTTGATACCCTGTCTTATTTTTCCCAAGCATTAGTCTTTGAAATCTCACTTATCTTGAACTTTTATATATAAACAATTTTGATTTGTTTTTGAAGGGGAGAGGATTGTGACAAAAGCTGAATAATTCTACATTTAAAAATACATTTTATAAAAACAGACCTCTAAACGCAGTTAATAAAAGAAACCAATTCTGATCTACCATTTATTAATACAGAGAAAGTACTGCCCTAATTTTGATATAAAATATTGCTCAGGAGGAGCAAGTGTGACAAAAAGCAGTCTCTTTGGAAAAATGGACAAAAACATGCCATTATTTATTAGCAGCACTGTATAGCTCTGTAAACTTTTTGTGAACAAAATCTGTATTTTTAAAAGTATGAAAAACCAGAAGAAAACAATGAAAACCCCTTCATGTACTCTTTCCCCCTTCAGGGGGAACTATGCTTTCCCTACCCTGGAGCAAGTATTTGTCTTTAATAATATCTCCATTTTTACAGGAAAAAAAAAAAAAAAAAAAAAAGAAAAATTATATATATTGAGTACTACCACTACTACTACTACTGCATTTTTACAGAAGCACCACATTTTAAACAATTATTTTCATCAGAACAGAAATAATTAAAAGTAAATCTGCATTATATGACTGAAAATCTGTACCATGATGGGGGTCCACTACGATACATGAAATGTATCTGAAGAAATGTGAAGAGTGCAATGAAGGTTAGAAGGTTACCTCACAAGTCCTTTTAAAATATAATGTAATTAATGAAGACCTATAAAGATTGTAAAGTCTCTATGAACATTAGAATTGTTCATGGTACTCATTTTGCAACCAAGCAAGGCATGGAGAACTTAGGAAAATAGATTATGTGATGCAGTGAGCTACCTTTAAGAAAAATAAGTAAGGGAAACATTGAATTGAAATAAAGTGAAGAAATGCAAATTTTCTATTTGTATCAATTTTTGATGGATCAGCTTTTCCATTTTTCATCAGTAGTTAATCTGGTAGTCTTGCTAAGTTGGTTTTAGCCTATTCAGCCTGTTTTCTGTTTCTGGACAGCAGCTCTGACAGAAAGGTTTGTCCTTAATTGCCTCATGTGCATGACTGTAAATTAACATCTGTTGTTTGGCGAACACTTAGGATATATGGCATTGACTTTGGAATAAAAATCAATACTCTTTGATCTGCAAATCCTTTCTTTTGTTGAAAGTGGGAAGCAATGCTCAGCCTGGAAGAAAAAGGGTTGGGAACAGTGAGAAATTGATCTGTGAGAGGTCATTTTTAACACTGAAACAGAAGTGAAGAAAGAGAAAACAAGGTATATTCCAGTAATGTATTACATTTGGAGGAAGGGTTCCAATGGGCATTGTAAAAAATATTCTGATAATTTTAAATATTTTTATTATTCTTCCTTGTTTTTCTTTCTTTCTTTTTTTTTAATTAGACATTTGCAATTGACTAAATTTCCTATAAATCCTGTATAATAGAAAAATTGCGATATTTTAAAAATTTGCCCAAAGGATTGAATAAAATGCCATTTTTACATGTGTGTTTAATATTACTTATACTGTTTAAGAAATTATAATTCCTAGAATAGTGGTCTGCTAAAACATCCAAGTAGGATGAAGCTGTCTTCTTGAAGTATGCTCTAAGGTTAGCTGGTCTGCTAGTTCAACAGTTTAGGAATTAATATCCTAATACATGTTCACACACTAGACTGCTGAAGGCCATGTTATGCTATTTGGGGTCACACTTGACCTTCATGGGCAAAGCTTGCTTTACAGACAATCTCACATCTTCATTTTCCTGCACTCCTTCAGTGAAGGAAAGTATGTTTACCACTAACAACAAGGTCATATGGGAAAAGACCAATGGGGACATGATTTCCAACAGAAATATGAAGCAAATTTCCCACTGTTTAACTTTGTGTTTAACATACTGTTTACTCAGTTGGTAAGCCTATTCATTTTCTCTCAGAACTATTCAAGGAATGGAGCAGACAGGTACAGCTAGATGTAAAAAATAGTAATTTATAACTGAGACCCAAAACTCATGACTGATCCTATTTGGCCTGTTTATTGTTTAGTTCAGTGTGTACCAGTTACCACATGGATAGTAAAATCATCTGGCTTATCAGAAAAAGAAGAGTAGTACTCTAAATTCAGGGCTTTCTTTAAGGTCAGGGGAAATGCTCTGATTCTCTACATCTGTGGAAAAGCTAATGATAAATGTGTCTTCATCTTCATCTGAAGGTACAATTTTTGTATCTCTGTGTACAATGAAAAGTTCAATACTATCCAAAAAATCATAATGTTGTTGTTGTTGACAAGAATAAATGACAAGTGGTCTCCGTGATGTGAGACTGAAACAGAAAACCCTGTTTTTCATAAGGATTCTTTAGAAAACGACGCACTTTCTTGTCTCATTCTTAGGTCTGTTACTGACAACTGAAGTAGAAACATTTTTCTGAATAAAATGTAAGTGGCTGCTGACATTTTGATTGTGACATTGCACAACTGAATTTTATAACAAATTTAAAACAATAACAAAAGGAATTTGAAAGCTGGCTTCATTGTGCAGGTAAAAGATGGACAGTGATAACAGATCAGAATCTGGGCTACCTAAAAAAATATTGTAAAATTAATGTGCTTGTGTCATAAGAATAGCTTAAAATCCCTGAACTCACTCTCTCTTTCAGACTCTGTCTTTGCGCGATGTCCTATGTAGTGATTTAAAACAGGTTTTGCTTCTTCACAACTGTGAATCAATTCTGCAGTCTGAAAGGCTACAAGCCCTTAAAGTATTAAGGTGAAAGGCACTAGTTTTGATTCCGCAGCATGTTCCTCTCTTCTACAAAGTGCAGTTGCTGGTACCCTATTAGAGCTTTTCCCAGTTTTGTAGCTGGTAATTCACTGAGGATGCTGAGTTATCTGCGTGCACACATTCACTCTGGCATGCCCTGTACATACACTGTGGATGGAAGAAAATTGAGAAAGGGTTAAGTTGTGCTCAGTGCACATGCAAAGTATGAATGCTTCTGTATTTAGTAACTTATTTAGAAACCCTTATGCTGTATTCCTGTTTAATCAACTGGAAAAACTGTGTTTAAATTCTGGACTTGAAAAATTTTGTTCTGTAGGCACTGGTGGCTCAGACTTAAACCCTCTGACTGCAGCTAAGAAAGGAAGTTAGAACAGAGCTGCTGGAGTCATTTGAGTGTGTATGGGTATATACCGAATTGGTATATGTAATTTCATTAGTGATTATCCCTTTGAGGAATGTTGGTATAGATTTTAAATCCTCACTTCTGGAAATTTCTTATCCATGAGATAAACTCGAAGGGTGTGTATCCTTCCTTCCTTCCTTCCTTCCGCGCCTTTCGCGCCTTCCACGCCTTACCGCCTTCCTTCCACGCCTTCCTTCCTTCCTTCCTTCTTCCGCGCCTTCTTCCTTCCGCGCCTTCCTTCCGCCTTCCTTCGCGCCTTCCTTCCGCGCCTTCCGCGCCTTCCGCCTTCCTCGCGCCTTCCTTCCGCGCCTTCCTCCTTCTGCCTTCCTTGCCATCCGCGCTCCTTGCCTTCCTTTCCTCCTTCCTTCCTTCTCTTCCTTCCTTCCGCTCCTGCCTTCCGCCTTCCCGCTTCCTTCCGCGCCTTCCGCGCTTCCGCGCCTTCCTTCCGCCCTTCCTTTCCGGCTCCTTCCTTCCGCGCCTTATTTCCCGCCTTCCTTCCTCTTCCCGCGCCTTCCTTCCTTCCGCGCCTTCCTTCCCCCTTCGCCTTCCTTCTCGCGCCTCTTACGCCTTCCTCTGCGCCTTTTCCTTCCTTCCGCGCTTCCTTCCGCGCCTTCTTTCCTTCCTGCCTTCCTGCCATCCGCGCCTTCCTCCTTCTTCCTCCTCCTTTCCTTCCTTTCCTTCCTTCTTCCGCGCCTTCCTTCCGCGCCTTCCTTCCTGCCCTTCCTATCCTCGCGCCTTCCGCGCCTTCCTTCCGCGCCTTCCCTTCCTTCCGCGCCCTTCCTTCACGCCTTCCTTCCTTCCTTCCTTCCTGCGCCCTTCCGCGCCTTCCGCGCCTCCTTCCTTCCACCCTCCTTCCACGCCTTCCTTCCTTCGCGCCATCTTCCTCCTTCCGCGGCCTTCGGCTCTCCTCCCTTCTTCCGCTCCCTCTCGCTTCCTTCGCGCCCTCGCCTTCTTCGCGCCTTTCCTCTTCCGCGCCTTCCTTCCGCGCCTTCCTTCCGCGCCTTCCTTCTTCCTTCCGCGCCTTCCTTCCGCGCCCTTCCTTTCCGCGCTCTTCTGCGCCTTTCCGCGCCTTCTTTCCTTCTCCTGTTGTTTGAACAAGCTCAGGGACAAATCTCCCGTTCCAGCAACTCCCCCCTTCTTTGCGCCCCACTGCCGCCTCAGCCAAACCTTCCTTCAGAGACAGTGGAAAGAAAGGGGAAAAAACCCCAAATTAAAAACAAAACAAAAAAAAAAAAAACAAAAAAAACAAAACAAAATTATCCAAACCCCTGTGAATCAGCTGTAGATCAAATCTTTCTCTTCCCTCCTGAGAGCTTCCCCTCCGGAGCCCCCAGAGCGGTGTTTAGAGTCCGCGGTGGTTCAGCTGAAGGATCCTCTCACCTATCTGCCACGAAATCCTCCAATATCCAGATGACGTAGGAAAAAAAAAAAAAACTCTAAAAAACAGTCAGAAAGGAGAAAAAAGCTTCTTCCTCGCTCCAGAGAGGCGCACTTCCCCCGCGTCCCGAGCCTCCCAAAGGGAAGGGAAGAAGTAGTGGTGGTCTGTGTCGTCTTTTTCCCACACTGATCCTTGAAGGGGAAATCACAAACAAATACCAGAACAGGGACAGTATTTTCGGCTGGGGGACCTGCTATTAAAACTGTTATCTATTATAGAAGGGTGTTTAACTTTCTTTTAACTTAAGCAGATGATGGAATACAATACTCAGCTAACCTAGGACACTCTCTCTCTCCCTCTCTTCTCTCTCTCTCTCTCTTTTCTCTCCCTCTTCCTTTCTACCGTTCCTTCCTTCTTCTTTCCTTCCTTCCCTCCTCCCTCCTTCCTCCTTCCTTCTGCGCCTTCCGCACCTTCCTTTTCTCGTCTTCTTTTTATCTTTCTCTTTCTTTCTTTTATATCTTCTCTCTTTTATTTCTTCTCTCTTGATTTCCTTCTTTATTCTTTCTTATTATCTCTTCTCTTTATCTTTCTCTTTTATTTCTCTTTCTCTTCTCTCTTCTCTCTCTTCTCTTTCTTCTCTCTCTTTCTCTCTTCTTTTCTCTTTCTCCTTCTCTTTCTCCTTTCTCTTTCTCTCCCTCTTTCTCTTTCTCTTCCCTTCCCCTTCCTCTCCCTCTTCCTCTTCCTTCTCTTTCTCTCTCTTTCTTCCTCTCTTTTTCTTTCTTTCTCTCTTTTCTCTTCTCTTTTCTGCAACTATTTGTTAGACCGTATTGGCCCATATTTGTGCACATCTGTGCATCTGCGCGTAGCAATACTGTGCAAATACCTACACTTGGATTGCAAGAATTGCAACTTCTGCAAAAATTCATTAGATTCCTAAGTGTATCCATTTGGCAGAGTTTTCAGGAAAGGCTATGATTTATGGTGTGCAGTGTTACATTGTTCCTCTGCATGTCCCTATATATTCTGAGCCACCTTTCTTATTGCAACTGTTTGAGAAAAGGATAAATAGAGTTAAAGTAATAGGTTAAATAATTCATATGTGACTAATATACATACAGAAAATTACTGCATTTTATTCATGCTATCATTTTTTTCAACAGAAAAGAAGTTGGTTAAAACATCACATCACTCACGGACATTGTAGCACAGAAGATGGCAAAATACTTTAAAAAGGGTGTTTGATCTTTCTGGCATTTTAGCCTCTCTTCTCCAAAACAAAGACAAACATAAAGCAAATGCAGTAAAAGAGAATATTTTTTAGTCTGTTTATAAAAGAAAAAAAAAAGTTAAAACTTGATAATTTATGCTTGTAATAGACGCTATTGTAATGGACTTCTACTATTGTGCTAATTTTACTATAATCTCTTCATATTGTTAAAATAGGAAAACAATTCATGTATATTATTCCATAAACTGTTGCTAATCTTGTTGCATTTTTCTTCTCCGTTTTTCTCTCTCATTTCACTCTGATCTGAAGGGTCTGTGGATTTATCTTCTGCCTGTCATTTGTCTTCACATGACTTTAAAATAATTAATTGCACCATTCACTGATGATTTATGATTTCTACTGACGTAATTAATGATACACATCAATTTTTCTTGTTAATTGAAAGAGTCACAACAAACTTTTTATAATATATGTTAAGAGCAGAGCTTAATGCGAAAATTACTCTTTAGATAATTTTGTATTCTGCATTAGAAAGAACCAGGAGGAGAATTAGCAGTTTAGCACTGAAGACAACTTAAGACAGCTTGAAGAATTGAAGAAGAGACATTTTACTACCAGTGTGCAAAAGAATTTAGGTATCATAAACATCAAAATAATGCCATCACAAAAAAATTAATTAGTATTTTCTCTCATTTTAGAAGCAAAAAGTTCATTTAATTTAAAGTCAGTTTTAATGTCCTTCTATTTTGCTGGTTTTATTCCTTTCACCTTTTATTTAAGCAATGGATAATGAAAGAAAAACTTGTAAAATTGGTTGAAGCTAGACAAAAGAAAAAGTATTGAACCTTCCTTTTTCTTTTTCTCTTTTTAGAGGAAAATGCTTACTTCTGACTATTTGATTTGCAAACCAAAAATGTATGAATAGAGCTTCAATCTGCTTTAATTTTAGAATATTTATTAAAACATCACAAAATTTGAATTCATCCAAATGAAAATTGTCCTTTTCAGAACATAGCTGGGTGTTCACATCCACATTTGTTTTCTAGTCAGGTTTCAAACTTTGAAAATTATATAATGTACTGAATTCTGTGAAAAGAAACAAAAATTACTTACTGTGTTATACTATTTTGAATGTTTAATCAATTAGTGCTTAAAGGAAACATGCATCTAAGATATAAACAAGCAGCTTTAAAATAATGCTTCCTCTATTATAACAATTTATTCACTTAGAGTAATAGAGTTAAGTTGAAACTTGAATAAAGACATTGTTAGGCACTATTTCTATACGATTCACTTTTTTCACAAGAATTATCCTTAAATAACACTTTGTTATAATTTTTATTGTTGTTATTATTTTTTTTTTAATTTTTTGTAAGCAACGGTAGATACGTCAAGTGTTGTGGACCTGATTTGAGCATTTTATGGTACTGGAGTCAGCTGCCTATTAAAAGTGTGATCAGGTAGTTTAGAGTGTGACTAGCTGTGTCAACAGAAGGAAAGTGGAGGATTAGTATCTATGGCAACAACAAAGCATCCCTGTTTGCAGACAGACAAATTCTGCTACATCTGAAAAAGATTGACAGGTCTATTCCTTTGCAACTGACCCATAGAAATTAGCAAGTAAAAGTTATTATACTGGGTTGTATTGAAGGGTTCTCAATATCTTAAAGTGCCCTTGTAAGTTTTTCTGCATCATTTGCATGAGAAACCTGGCAGGGATTGTTCCGAGGTTTATATCTGTGGTTTGATAGATTCTTTGTGGGGGAGTATTTCTGGTGAGAATAACTTAATTTTCAGTTCTCTGTATGACAGAATTGTTGGAGCATGGATTGAGGGGAAACCACACATCAAAGGACTAGAGCTGAATAATATGCCACATTTCAAAACCAAGAGACATTGCAGGAATATTATAGATGCATCTTCTCAAATATGGGGGTTTTAAAAATATTTTCTTCTCCAATTAGCTAAAGATAATTACAATCTGGGGTTCCTTAATAATTAAGATTTCCATTGGAATTATTTCATACCTTTCCATAGATTCTGTAATTTAACTGAATAATCCTTCTCTTAATGCACTGGATTTGGAAGGCAGAAAGTGCTGTAATTTAAATAGTCTATATCAGAATTAATAATATTATTTTGTTTTTTCTTTTAAGGAGAAAAGAAACAGTTAAAAACTTTTTTACCTATTTAGTTGTTCATATGTTGTGTGTTTGGCACCAGATGCAAAAAGGAAAATTCACATTTAAGAGAGTTATTATAGAAATATCTTGGAATATTTTTAATCTTATGTTTTAATCTGTTTGTGTTCTGGCAAAAATCCAACTGACTGAGAAAAGGTCAGGACTGTGGCTATTTTTCATAAAAAAATATATTTAGTTCTCTAGGAATGACCATTTTTCTCTTAAATTCAGTCACTGTCTGTAATTTTTATATTTGGAATAAAGGTTTTTAGTATATTTTTAAATTGTGGTAAGAAAACTATGTGTGTATGGAAAATCACTAGAAAATGTCCAGTGTGGTTTCTTGACATTTTAAAATTTTGTTTAACTCAGGAAAGTAGTCAACAGCTTAACCTGACTTGATGCAGACGGTATCAAGTCTCATAAATGGCATGGTTCTTGAATTAATTTATATTCCCTTTTGATCAAAAAGTACCACTTGATCAGCTTTTTATTACCTGTGTTGCATCTGTGTTTCTTTTTTATGTGGAAACAGAAATGGCAAATGTTTCTGATTCTCAGAAAGGAGAGTTCTGGTTTCAGCTCTGCAGAATTTTTAAGCACTCCTGAAGTGCTGATTGGATATAATCATCACAACACCCTGTGTGCACGGGTTTTTGTGCAGAGCTGAGCCTGTGGCCTTTTAAATTCTCTGCATCGTCGTGAGCCTTGTACGTGAAGTAATTGCAATGGCAATAACCCCTGTTTGTTCATACCCACGCAAAGAAAGCCAAGAACCCCCTTTCCTTCCTCCAATATTACTATATAGATTTTTTTTCTTCCCCCTGAAATGCAGAAATGACAGGCTGGTAGGCACTGCTGGTACAGGTTGCTCTTGTGGGTGTTCATTTACCAAAGTAAGAATATTGGTGATGGTTTTCCAGCAGCTGGGGATACACTGATTTATGCATCAGCTTCTATTTGTGGGTGTCTGTGTTTTTGTGGATGCACAGAGCCTGTAGAAGGATAGCAGGAGAGTTGTTTTCTGCAATCCCTTTACTGTGTTCCCACCTCGCTTTTGTTTTCCAAATATTTCCTGTATTGTGCTGGCCATGGTTAGCCATAACCCAGGAGGCCAGGTCTCTGGTGTGCTGAGCATGCTGTAAAAATTCAGCAAACGATGAACCCTGCACAAAGAGCTTCCAGTCTTTAGCCAACCACTTTACAAATGCACGGCTTCCTATGGAAACTGGCTGACTAGGAAAAATGTGCTTTTCTGCAAAAGACACAAACAAAACCTGAAGTTTTGACCTTCAACCTAAGTGAATATGCGGTCTCTCTACAGGGCATTTTTTAGCAAAGGTGACAAACTTGCAGTGGCAGAAACTGTGACTTTCTTGATTTCTAAAGCACCAGATACGTCTGCCAGTAAAATAAAGAAAAATAAAAAGAAGTGTTGGAAGATTCAAATTTTTTTTCTTGCTCTATTAGGAACCCAAAAGAAAACTTGTTTTTCATAGTTACTAATTTTTTTTTGTGTCCAAATGGCTAGTAAGATCAGTTTACAAAGACTTTTGTCCTGCTTTTTTCTCCTTTTCTTTTGATCATGAATTATTTCTAGCCTGTATTTTGTTTATTCTTTCAGAAAAGTGAAAGGCAAGGCTAAGCTAAGGCTTAGCTAAGACATCATCCTTAAAACTATAACCCTCTCTGTTTAAGTTCTGGGATATATTTTTACTTTTTCAAATTTGACAATCATCATATTTTGTCACTGCCTGAAACAGACATAGTGCAAACATGCTGATCCCTATCACTGCTGCTCCTTCGTTTCTGAACAGGTCTTTGCATATCCTATCAATGAGCTGATCAAACTGGTGACACTGGGACTTCGTGCCTTTTGACAGCTGAAACTGCTGTGCTTTTCTCAGGCTAATTATTGTTTTCAAGGGGCAGTCACTATCAGATTCTACAAGCTTCTTTTTCCACCCCCACATCAAGCTAGAAAATGCTTAAAAGGTTTGCTTCTCCCTCCCTCCCTCCACCTACTAAGATTACTTTGAGAATAAAAGAAATGGTAGTTAGTATGAAATGTTGAGGGTTTGCTTCATATTTAAATTATTGTACAGGAACTAAAAAGAGCCTCACTACTTCTGAATCATTCTATAGAGATTTTATAATTTTAAACAAAATACTGTCTTGAGTGCGCTTTTTTGGGTCTCTGCTACTGTAATCTCCAGCCTACCTTTAATCGAACTATTTTAAAAAGCGCCTTGCCTCACACCCCCTTAAAATCTTTGCAGGAAATATGCTTTGCCTTTCCTGAGTCCTTAAAGAAGTCACAACAGTTACAGATTTTGTGCATATGTTCATCAAGGGTCAAATAAAGAAGCCTTTACCTGCAAAGAATCTCTTGTTATTTGGTAGCTCTCCTGGAATTCTGTGGTAGCTCCATCTTCCTGTTAATTACCTGCAGAAACACTAAGGCAGTTTTCTATACCTTTTGTTTTCAGTGTTTGGGATGGCAAGAAGTTTAGGGATGGAAAAGTGAATTGTGACAATTCGATCTGTATCATTATACCACATTTCCCTTTCTAATAGCCATACTACAAGATGGGTTAATTTGTACTAGTGTTGTGAAAAATATTTAAAATACAATTAAAATTGTTGCAAAAATTAACTTGATTTTTGTTTTGCAGTTTATGTTTTCTTATGGAGATGCTGTTAGTTACACAATTTACTGTGTAAAGATTGCAGCTTTGTGTTATATCTGTGACCTGCCAATGGATTCTAAAGCCAATGTTCAAGCTGAAGAAATTAAAATCTAAAACAAGAACTTTGTCCAGAGCTACTCAACACATCAAAGCTAGCTCTTCTGCAGCTACATGCTTTAGTTTTGGACACTTAATAAGTTACTGCTAAGCAATTGCTTTGTAAAATGGCAGAAATGGTGAGTTAAATTATTACAAAGTGTTATGAACTATAGGGTTGCATTTACTGCATGGTGAGAGAATGAAATTCTCACAGATTTGAGTAGATACAGACAGGGAGGATCTATATTTTAATCTAATATTTATTTACAGATTTTAGAATATAAACTGGGAGACTTATCACATTTTCCTAAGGCTAGAGATAGTAAAACTAACAAATTAATGAAAAGAACAACTGTTCTTTATTGAAAGACATCGCTTATCACGCTGCTTTATAGGGGGGAAAAAAAGACAGTCAGAAAAGAGGAAGAATACAGACTCTAGGAGCATAATCTGCTGTGATTCACTGACTGTACAACCTGGAGTTTCATTTAATGGACTTGGGGAAAGCATTGTGTAGTATTATCACTTTCATTCTGCAAAATCAGTGTTTGTCCATTAAGGAAATAGCACGTACTCCACTTACAGGATTTAAGAAGGGTGCAACCCTGTTTTGTAGAATGGTTAGTGGACATGCAAAATGAGGGGACTAGCAAAAATTAGTATAGTTACAGCTTTTCTTTCCTCAAAAAGCAGGAAAAAAAGGGCAATTTTGAAAGTGGCATGTAAGTTAAAGCTGCCACTGGCCAGCTTTAAATTATGTGATTCTCACTTAGGCGAGAAATTGCTAGAGGAATTCCTTGGCTCTCATTAACATGGAATAATCCCTCTAGACTTCACACACAGCAGACATACACAGACACATACACATTCCTACTGTCAGTTGCACATTTCCTAATGCAAAACAATACACAGGCTACAACAGTTCTTCAAGCAAAATATTTTAAGCTTCCAATATCTTTTCAGGCTGTACTCTCTTTTTTGGGGGGTAACAATGTTGTTAAAACTTGTTTGGAATAATGAAGAGTGATTATCTTCAGTGCAGCAGCTTGAATGCTGTTCATTTTTCCCATTTACTAGGCATAATGAGCCAACTTCGGAAGCTACACTGAGCTTTTGGTTCTGCAGAAACCTTATGATCTGTCATAAAGGTGAGGAAGTGGAAAAACTGTGAGAAGGGGGACAAACTCTAGAGGGCCATATAGGAATTTGGGGCTCAGGCTTCCTTATAAAATCTAAAACTCCACCTGAAAACAGTCCTAGCCAGTTACAGCACCTTCCTGTTCACAAGCCCTGACCATGAGAGTGCAATGAAAACTGAACAGCTTAAATTACAGCCACCAAAATCAGGCTAGTGAATGCCATTTTCATGCGAACTACGACAATTATAATTTGCAAAACTCTCAAGATATTGGTATGTGTTTGGCTGTCCCCAGGCATTTGGGATCTTCTGTGAAGGAGATCTATTTGCACTAAGCATGTGGTTCAGAGCTAGTAGAATTTGAGCTTGAATCTTGCTCAAGGCAAAGCAAGGGATTTTTTCCCCCCTTAATAAATTAGTTGCTCCTTTTCTCTCTGATTTTTTTCCTAGCTTGCTAAGCCAGCCTTTTCATCCTTTCCCAATTTCTTTTCAGGCATATGATCTTTTGCACAGGAAGGTATGAGAAAGCTGAGGCCATTGTGTTAAAAACCCAAAAACTCTTCAACTTTGAACAAAGATGGTAGGAGAGGATGGAGCCACATTGTCAGATATTGGCTGATAAGCGCAAATAGCCAGATTTTCACTCCTCCAAACACTCCATTGATGTCAGCCAAAGGAATTCTGTACTCCCACTTGGAGGCATTGTACACAGACTAATTGCCATAGTGTGGACTTTACCAGGGACAGCACAATAAGGACAAAATAATATAAATTCGGATTCATTTGCATTAGCTTCCCTGACTATAAATTCTGAGGGATTTTTGGCCTTAGCTTTTTCTCATTTTGGGACCAACTTCCAGCTGGATAAATACTGGTGGATGAAAGCTCTGTAGCCTCAGGTGAGCTGCTGCTGCTGCACATGCCATTTATGGAGATGATGAAGAAGAATGGAAGGACCTGGAACAGGATTAGATGGCACGGAAGGTCCCTCCACTTGCTGGTTTGTGAGACTCTACAAGACAGCTGCCTTTCTTTCTTTCCAGCTTTGTGGTTCACCAACATACTTTCCATTACATGTGAGCATTTTCTATAGAAAGTGGGTCAGGCAAGATGAACATTGCATTTTTTAGGGGATTCATTAAAAGTGTTCTTGCTGAACATTAAGAGCAAATCAAATTTTAAGCATGTGGTGATTATGATCCTAATCTCTCCTTGCAGCATGGACTTTGGGAAGCCAAAGTAGTGACGGTGACCACATAAAACCAGAACTGAGCCTGACATGTGCCAAATATCCACATCACCCAAGGAGTCCAAGCTTCCCAGCTGGCAAGTAGCTGAAATTTACAAAGCTGAAATATACTTTGTGTGTGAGTGCTGACCTCTATCCTGTGGGTTGTGGGTAGTGCTCTCCCAGTGTGATACCCACATGCCAATATGTGAAGGCACTCTGCTTGGTGGGTATGTTTTCTTTTCTTGTTGCGGTCTTACTCCTACATGAAAAGTCATTTTCTGTCTTATACCTCAAAACCCTTTTGATGAGATTGTGAAGAGCCAATTCTGAATGATTTTTTATGTATTTTTTTTTTTTGCATGAAGATGTCATTGCTTTGACTCCTGTTTACTTGCCAGACAGAGAAAACAAAATTAATATAGTTATAAATAAGAGCTTAAGTCACATAAGTTTGCTATGCTATTGTTTTAATGAAAAAAAAAAATTGATTATATGGTCTATCACGAGGTCTATATGGTCACATATCTTGCAATAATATGTTAATATATAGTTAAATCCACTGCAACTATATTTCATTACTTCTTGGCATTTGTTACAATCACTGATAGGTTTTTTTTTTTTTCAGTGAGTTTTAAATTAGCCTTAAAAATTTCAGTGCTACAGACTAGGAAGTTCAGCCAAGAGAGAGAACATAAAGCGATATTTTTAAGAAATATGCAACATTTGGAGTATTTCTCTGTAATTGTATACAGTTACTAAAAACCTGCTTTGAAGAACCTTTTTGGCACAATTCAATCTGAATGTTTTCTTGAATTCATCCTCGGCTACTTAACATATTTTTAAAAAAACTTATTTTCATAAGCCACAGCATTTTTCCTGTGCAATTGTTTGTTAGGTGACTGGCAGACATATATCTGATTTACAGCCTTGTGCCTCATGCAAGACTGGAAGGACAGTGTGTCACTGAAACAGAAAACCCACAATGTATTGGTACCATCCTCTCTGCATTGCTCCCTCTGCATCTTTTGACTGTAAAAAAAAATGATTCCCTTTAGTGTTCATACTTCATGACAATTCAAAGGTCAGGCTCAGCTGACAAGCTCAGACAGCTTGGTCACCTGTTGCCTGCTAATATGATATTTTCTCTCTTGAAATGATGTCTCCCCACCAGCATCCTCTTTTCTGGGGTAATGGAATGTGATGTACTGAGCTAAGTACAAAAATATCCAAGCTCCAAAATATGTCAGTCATATAGTCTTAAAAATGTTGGAGTTGATTTAGAAATGTAAGTGCAATGCTAAAGAAGAAGATGAAGCAAGGCAGTATCTGAGTGCAATTGTTTTTTACAGAGAAAATTTTCAAACTGGAATTTGTTATTTAAAATGCCCTTTTTTTAATCTTTAGCATTTTCTCTAATTGTGGTGTAATGACAAGTATGGAGACACAGCCAGTAAATGAAAATGGTGAATTTGTGGAGCACATATACAACATATGTATTTCATACTGTTGATTTGCTTAAAAAAAATGTGATTTGACAGAGAATTTACATGATTTACAGAGATTTTGATAAATAAAACTCTTGTGATTCTGTCAAAAGAAAATAATTTTTTATCTGCAGTTGTCGGTTAAATCTATAGCTTCTGGTTTTGCCATATTTCATGAAATCAGCCTCTTAAAATTTGTGTCACGAAGAAGAGATTCACAATATATTTAGTGCAAGAGTTAGCAGAAGCTAGTGTGCTATGTCAGAAAACGAATCTCTTCATATTTGTGTGTGAAGTGATTATGGTGAGAGGGAATATGTTCAGACCCAGATGCAGAAAGCGGAAACATCAAATTAAAAGAGAGCTTTATTTCTCTAAAGAATTATTATGAAAATATTTGAGAGAGGCCACTTCACAGCCAAAACATATGTTTAGCCTCAATAAATACTAGCTTTCAAGCTTATTAAGATCCACTTTTAAGTCTACATTTCTGATTACAGTAGTAATTTGTTCTGGTGTTGATCTCAAGGACTGTGGACTAGCTTTCACAAACAGCTCCCAAACAAGCACTGGGGTCCTCTTTGTATCCCTGAAATATGTTGTTGATTTTTTTGAGGTATTTTTAACAATGTCTAGAACTTTATTATGGTGTGTATGTATATAAATACTAAACAAACAACAACAACAAAAAAAAGCCTGATAAAGATAATTATTTTATTTTTAATATCTTTTATGAGAAAATAAATGGTTTTTCAAATTAGAAAGAAACCTTATTTTTCTTTATCAGGACATAATTTCCTTACTATTATAGATTGGAAATTCTAATTTCTAATGTAATTGTGAATTGAGCCCTTAGTTTGGTAATTACTAAGAAATAATTGCAATTCAATGACAAATAAGTAATATCAAATACAGAGGAAAGAACATATAGCTTGCGCACAAAACAGCATCAAGATGCAGCTACAAAAAAAGTATTGATGTAGAGCAATCAATGCTGCAGACGATATCTTTTAAATCTGTCATGCTGCCTTTTGCCCTTTATATTAAGTCAAAGAGAAGGGACTATAATGAATGTGTCTTTATTCTCCTTGGCACTAGTTCTGTATAAAACCTGGCAATATAACATTCAACATGATTTGTTCTGGTTTGTAGCTCCAGTTTATCTTTTCCCATGTACACACAAAAACAGTTTTTATTATATGAAAAAGTCCAAAACCAGTATAAATTGAGACTAATTCCAAAGTTTTACTACAAGATGACAGGTTCAAAAATACAAGGTTATCCTTTATTTTTAGCAGTACATTATTTTTTTCATATTTAATCCTTCTTCTCCCGTTTACAATATAGTTTAATAGTGTGGAAATGCTTAACATTGTGAATGCAAGGCTGGTCAGTTTATATTTAGCATCTTAGCAGGCTTCCTGCATCAAAAATAACATGTTTGAAAGCAATCTCTAGGTATTAGAGCATAACATGAAGTGTACTTTGCAAAACTTTGAGATTTCCTCTGACTTCATATCAGAAGGGGGCACTAGTGATCCATTGTAAATAGACAGAGCGACAGTGCTTTTGTTGTGCCATACTTAATAATAGTGATAATACAATATGCCCATTTAATACAGAGGGCATTTGTGTGCAAATCAAGATTCTAAATATATAATGATAATCCAAAAAGTTAAAATAACTAATAGATTGTATGTAAATATTATCTGTTGTCTTTCATTGCCTTTTTATATTATTATTGGTACCTAATTCTTTCAGTTCCCTTACTACCTGTAAAGATGAACTACTGTTGATTATTTAATATCTGATTCTAATGATTATTAATCTTAAGGAGTGAACTTGAATTGTAAAGGATCTTGGTAATGTCAATTAATATATTTGTGGAAATGTCAGAAAACTGAATCCCACTGTTTCTTAAGACATATGTGTTTGGAGAGTTAAAGTATCTTATAGTTATTACAACAAAGAAAATGTGTTACATAATGATATAATAACATGTGTTTTTTTCATATCAGATTAAATGGATGAAAAAAATCATCTTTATCATGATGTCGAGTTACATTTTCTCATTGGCTTATCTGATACCGTATGTTTTAGCAGATTTCTTAGAATTGGTTTGGCCTATAAACACAAGATGAGGTGGCTTTGACATTTCATGGAATCAACTTTGATATATGAGCCCTGTGAGCAAGAAAAAGCAATGAACAATAATGCCATTTCTATTCTTTTTCCTGATTTTGTTGCTGTTAACTGCAAGGATAACTGCTGGAAAAGTACATAAAACTGGCAAAAAAAACACTAGCTGGTAACAGCAGGAGAAATAGTTCAATTTTTGGTTTGGAAGTTGCTCAGTGATGCTGTATTATAATAAAATATTTACTTGTTAAACATGTAGATGGAAGTATTTGTTAAACAGTACGTATCCAGACATGATTAGATGCTTTTTTTTAATTTTCCACTATTATTTTTCATATATAGAAATTCAGGTCAATGAGAAGCTGAATTTAGCACTGAATAAACTGAGTCAAGCTCGACACATAAATGCAGTGGTATATGACATTAAAATAGGTGCAAATATGAACTTTCCCAAATCGAAGACTTCATTTAAGGCCAAAACAATTTTCATTACATTTTTTTACAAGTTATCAGCCTATTGTTCATTTCAAAATGCAATTAAATCCTAAAATATCAGCAAGAAGAAATGTTCCTTTGTACTTTAAAGACAACTTCAAGTTATACATTAGCAAATACAGGCAAGTTTTTTATGTGGGCTTATAACTGGACCAGGTATCTGTCAAACAAAAGTGCATTTTTTTCATTCAGGAAATTCTAGTCATTCCAGATCAGCTATTTAATCCAAGCAAGCACATACCTGACCTCACACCCTTGAATCTTAGGTTCTTTCATTTCAATTTTCCCAACACCAGCAGTCCTTTCCAGGTAATTACCTGCTTAAAAACATACTTTTTGGTTGGTGGTGGTTGGTTGGTTGGGTGGTTTGTTGCTTGCTTGTTCTTTTTTTTTCTTAACAGGAAACTGTCATCAAATTCCATCAAGTCAAATTCCATCTAGTCTTCTGGTTCCATTTTTCTGTGGAACAGACGTAAGTTTCCTCAGGCCATTGAATTTTGGGAGTAGGAAAGTGATCACAATCAGAAAAAGAGAAAACTTTCAAGTTTGTAAAAGTGCAAGACTGCTCATGGCAGTGAAATGTTTATGACTAGACAAATTCTCCAAGAAGTAAAAGATTAGAGCAAGCACAAGAACTATAGAGATGAAAAAATCATCAACGAGCAATGGAGTTATGAGCTGTCTGTGTGATAAAAAGTTAAAACTACTCTATACCTTTATTTTACTCTGTTAAGCAAGACAATAAAATACTATAATACATGAAAATAACGTAAACCATTTTGTGATTAATGAATGCCACTGCATAAAAGGAGAGAATAATATTTTTTGTGTTTACAACTGAGACTCCTAAAAGTATTGACAGATCATCGTCTCCTGCATATTTAGCATAAAATTGAAGGATGGGTTAGGAAGGCAAACTGTATTTATCTTTCCCTGAGAAGATGATATTGGATTTCCCTGAGAAGATTAAAATTTGAATTTTCTCCTTAGGGGTTGGTCAATATAAATACAAAAATTAGAAGATCTCTGTACTTCTGGTTCAGCCTGCTGAAAATGTAAGGATACTTGACCACTTGATCTCCTCAGGCACTTATTCTATACACTGAAATTATCTTCTTGCTCCAATACTCTGTTTGAGTCAATTTAAACTTGTGTGTCTTTTTTAGTTGTTGCTTATTTACCTTTGGAAAGGAAGTGGGAAGATACAACTACAATAATTTTTCTCATCTTGTTAGTGCTGCACTGAATCAGGCAGTTCCTTTAACGGTGCAGTAAAGCGTGAGTGCACTGCATCTGTGAGACTGGCAAGCTACAAGCAGTCAGTTACTCTGCCTGCTCAAGTGCCCGTAGGGTATCCCAGGATATGGGTCAGGGTGGAGGAGGTCCTCTGGTCCAGCCGCCCTGCTCAAGCAGGGTCATCCCAGAGTGCAGGATGCAGGATGGTTCTTGAATATCTCCAGTGAGGGAGACACAATGCCCTCTCTGGAAATTCTTTTCTAGTACATGTCCACTTGCACAGAAATTAAATTCTTCCTCTTATTCACGTAGAACTTCCTCTGTGCCAAGTTCTGCCCATTATCTCGTGTCCTAGTGGCTGGCACCACTGAGAAGAGCCTGCCTCCATCTTCTTGGCACCATCCTTTTCAATTTTTTTACACATTAATAAGCTCCCCTCTCAATCATCTCTCTCAAGGCTGAACAAGTCCAGCTGCCTCAGCCTTTCCTTGTAAAACAGATGCTTCAGTCCCCAGTCATCCTCAGAGCCCTCCCCTAGACCTGCTCCAGGAGCTCCACATCTCTCTGGTACTGAGGAGTCCAGAACTGACACAGACTCCAGGTGTGGCCTACAGGCTAAATGAGGGCCGGATCACCTCCTTAGAGCTGCTGGCAATGCTCCTTCTCATATATGCCAGAATTCTGCTGGCCTTCTCGGCCACAAGGGCACGCTGCTGGCTTACAGACAGTTTGTTGTTCCCAGGATCCCCAAGTCCTTCTTCACAGAGGCTGCTTCCCACCAAACTGGCCTACAGCCTGTGCATGGTGCTCTGGTGAGTGTATTCCTCCTGAGGCACAGGATCCAGCATTTACCCATTTTGAATTTCAGAATACTCTTCTCTGCACTCTCCAACTTCTGAAGGGCTGCACAACTCTCTGAGGCATCAGCACCTCTTCCAGTTTATTGTCATCAGCAAACTTGCTGAGGAAGCATCTGCTGCTTCATCCGAGGCATTGACGAACGAGTCAAAGTGCACAGAGCCAATACAGAAGCCCTGGGACACTCCACTGGTGACAGCCTCCAAACAGACTGTGTTCCACTGACCACAGCCTTCTGGAATCTGCTATTCAGCTGGCTCTCAGTCCTCAGTGCTACTGTCCATTCATCCACCCCACACTTCCTGAATTTGCCTATGAGGATGTTAAGCAACACAGTTGTCACAATCCGCTCAATCCAAGCAGAAGTCGTGATGTTTCATCAACCGAATCTCAGAGTGCAAAAGAACAGGGAACAAGTATTTATTCAAAATCAAAGCACTTTTATTGAGTGCCAACAATATGACTTACGCAATAGAAGAGGGTGAGAGGGAGAAAAGGGAGAAAGTGAGAGAGAGAGAGAGGGAGAGAGTGGGGTTATAGCTACCAATGGCTCAGACTACCTTGAGGTCCGGACGCCATGGATTCATTTAAGACCATTGGGGAGTCTCATACAGCGGGGGAGACTCTCATACAGAGAGTCTCTTTATAGTCTTTTAGAAGGCGTAGGTGGCAGCTGACCAAGGGTTTGAACCGGGGGAAAACCAGCCAAGAGGTGGGGAAAGAACGTCCATTGTTTTGTAAGGTGTACAGCACAAAGCATGCGGTTCTCCTCTGCCATCGCAGCAAGAACAGTGCAGTCATCCATGGTTTACACCTTGTTCTCAGCAGTCTGGGACTGGCATCGGCAGACATCCCACCTCGATCTGGCCTGGACTTCTTTGAGCTAAAGTCCCCCTTCCCCCTTGGGGTTTTTGGATGTTCGTCTCTGTCCATCTCAAGGATCGTGAGACAGATGAGGACTTCTGCACCATCTCTTACAACAGTGCGAAAGCCTTTCTTCATGTGCTTATCTTCATTGACTTATTTTTTTTCTTATAATTTTAAGGACTGACGTGACTGACTAAGTATTGACATTGACACACTATACATATATTTCATATTTCAATGTGGGATAAC
>CM019236.1:66979127-67026453 GCA_009741485.1 Malurus cyaneus samueli
GGAAAGGAAGTGGGAAGATACAACTACAATAATTTTTCTCATCTTGTTAGTGCTGCACTGAATCAGGCAGTTCCTTTAACGGTGCAGTAAAGCGTGAGTGCACTGCATCTGTGAGACTGGCAAGCTACAAGCAGTCAGTTACTCTGCCTGCTCAAGTGCCCGTAGGGTATCCCAGGATATGGGTCAGGTGGAGGAGGTCCTCTGGTCCAGCCGCCCTGCTCAAGCAGGGTCATCCCAGAGTGCAGAGCAGGATGGTTCTTGAATATCTCCAGTGAGGGAGACACATGCCCTCTCTGGAAATTCTTTTCTAGTACATGTCCACTTGCACAGAAATTAAATTCTTCTCTTATTCACGTAGAACTTCGTCTTGCCAGTTGCTGCCCTATCTGTGCCTAGTGGCACCACTGAGAAGAGCTGGCCTCCATCTTCTTGCACCATCCTTCAATTTTTAACATTAATAAGCTCCCCCTCTCAATCATCTATCTCAAGGGCTGAACAAGTCCAGCTGCCTCAGGTCCTCCTTGTAAAACAGAGTGCTCAGTCCAGTCATCCTCAGAGCCCTCCCCTAGACCTGCTCCAGAGCTCCACATCTCTCTGGTACTGAGGACCAGAACTGACTCACGAGACTCCAGGTGTGGCCTCACAGGGCTAAATGGGGCCGGATCACCTCCTTAGAGCTGCTGGCAATGCTCCTTCTCATATATGCCAGAATTTTGCTGTGCCTTCTCGGCCACAAGGGCACGCTGCTGGCTTACAGACAGGTTGTTGTGTCCCAGGATCCCCAAGTCCTTCTTCAGCAGAGTGTCCCAGCCAACTGGCCTACAGCCTGTGCTGGTGCCTGAGGTTATTCCTCCTGAGGCACAGGATCCAGCATTTACCCATTTTGAATTTCAGAATACTCTTCTCTCCACTCTTCCAACTTCTGAGGGCTGCACAACTCTCTGAGGCATCAGCACCTCTTCCAGTTTTATGTCATCAGCAAACTTGCTGAGGAAGCATCTGCTGCTTCATCCGAGGGCATTGGACGAACGGTCAAAGTGCACAGAGCCAATACAGAAGCCCTGGGACACTCCACTGGTGACAGCCTCCAAACAGACTGTGTTCCACTGACCACAGCCTTCTGGAATCTGCTATTCAGCTGGCTCTCAGTCCTCAGTGCTACTGTCCATTCATCCACCCACACTTCCTGAATTTGCCTATGAGGATGTTAAGCAACACAGTTGTCACAATCCGCTCAATCCAAGCAGAAGTCGTGATGTTTCATCAACCGAAATCTCAGAGTGCAAAAGAACAGGGAACAAGTATTTATTCAAAATCAAAGCACTTATGAGTGCCACAATATGACTTACGCAATAGAAAGAGGGTGAGAGGGAGAAAGGGAGAAAGTGAGAGAGAGAGAGAGGGAGAGAGTGGGGTTATAGCTACCAATGGCTCAGACTACCTTGAGGTCCGGACGCCATGGATTATTTAAGACCATGGGGAGTCTCATACGCGGGGGTGTCTTACAGAGAGTCTCTTTATAGTCTTTTAGAGGCGTATGCAGCTGACAAGGGTTGAACGGGGGAAAACGCCAAGGAGGGTGGGGAAAGAAGCGGCCATTGTTTTGTAAGGGTCAGCACAGAGCTGCTTCCTCTGCCATCGCAGCAAGAACAGTGCAGTCATCCATGGTTTACACCTTGTTCTCAGCAGTCTGGGAATGGCATCGGCAGACATCCCACCTCGATCTGGCCTGGACTTCTTTGAGCTAAAGTCCCCCTTCCCCTTGGTTTGGGTGTAGTCTTGTCCATCTCAAGGATCGTGAGACAGGAGAGGGTTCTGCCACATTCTTACACAGTGCGAAAGCCTTTCTTCATGTTTTTCATTGACTATTTTTTCTTATAATTTTAAGGACTGACGTGACTGACTAAGTATTGACATTGACACACTATACATATATTTCATATTTCAATGTGGGATAACTCAAGAAATTTATGTGCTGTATTTTTAAATTACATCACTGCAAATGTCATTAATATTTAGTTTTCACCTTCACCAAAATCCTGTGTATTATGGGACAGTCTCATCCTAAATTCTGGAAGTGAAGACTGAAGTGAAGACTTCTGTGTCCTGGAGTTATCTATTTCTGATTTTTTTCAGCAAATGCAGATGCCATAATAACAAATCAATAAAATAAAATTATGTTTGATATATTAGATTTGAAATTATTAAATATATTAAATATATTGGTACCAAATTTCCTATATTGTAGCAGCTTGTGTAGATCCCTAGTAACGTAAAATAAGATTTTTAATCCTAAATTCAAGCCCAAGGTGATTTTGAACACCTGAATAATACTGTCTATTTAGTACACCAAAGCTTTTTATAAATGTAAGACATTAGCATGTCAGAGATATATATTGTTATATGCCCGCATAAGTGTGATTTGTGGGTTTGTCTGGATGGGGAAAGAGAGATTCTTTTTTAAATGAATTCCTGGCATGAAGAGAATGAGAGTAGAGAAGTTTGAGGAAAGGGTAATCTGAATGGAAATCAACATGGGACTGGAGAAATAGTTCAGCTGAAGGGAGGAGGAAGAAGAAGAGAGACAGAGGAATGGTTCTGCACCTCTGAACAATCTCTGCTTCCTTTATACAAATAGAGCAATTATAATTAAAAAATAAAATAAAATAAAGCATGCCTTTTTAATTTCGGCAGGAAATATACAGAATAGTAGGCAATACATTTTTTATCCTTTTATACACCTAAACACTTTTGACTTTGCGGGTTAATAGATACAAATGAGTTTGTTCAGGGATAATTAAATGGAGTAAAATTAGTCATAATAAGGAATGTAAAAGCAGAACAGCCTTTCATGAAAAATGGCTGTTTGACTACATAAGTGATAAGAGTCTAGTTGAGTACCAAAAGTGTCTTTTTCTGTGCTTAAAGGTCAAGTTGCACTCATTAAGAAGCCAATTCCAATGCCATCCTAATATTTACCACTGTAGCAAGTAATGAATACCTCAGCTGAGATGGCTGAACGCAAAAAACAGCTATGAATGGTCACATATGAAGTAATACCAAATAAGCCCCAAAGTTAGTGAGTACTGAAACGAGACAGTTTTCAGGCTCTCAGCATGGTTCCAGATTATAATGTAAAGCTTCAAATTCCGGTATTGTTGGCAGTGAAAACAAAAAGACCGGGTCTTATATATATATGTATTCAGCTTCCAAAAATCCTTCTGAAACCTACACCAAATTCTATGTTTCTACAGTACCACCACTATCAATATTTTACAAGTAGGAGAATAAAATGCAATCAATTCACGACTGGGATAATGCAAAATAGACACGTCTGGTTTACACCAGGCTGGAGGACAACTAACACTCGTGGTAACTTGACTTGTTTCCTTTTATTGAAAACTCCTTGTTTGATACCTAGGGTGTTATTTCATAAAAAAAAAAAAAAAAAAAAAAAAAAAAAAAAAAACCAAACAAACAAAAAAAAAAACAGAAAAAAAAGTTAAAGAATGGCAAGATAGACAGGTCTTCACATAAGTTCTCTCATTAGAAAAACAATGAGTTTCCCATTATTCTGGCAGTACTTCACAGATTACATGAAACAAGAGTTTTGTGGTATTATTTCATTGTCAGTAAGTGTCCCTCAGAGTCAAAATTCTTAACAAATCATTATATTGAATATGCATATCTTGGCACACAAAAAGCCTTAAAATAAATATGGCTCATAAGTTATACTAAAGATACATAAAAGTAACTTCAGACACTCAATATATGAATCATTAATATAAGTTTAAAGGTAAAAAACTTTATTATTTTTTAGATAGAGGATTTTTTTTTCAGGGGTTTCTTTTTTCATCTCCAATTTGACAGTCTTTTAGAGCGGGAAATAGGTCTCTTTAATGAGTAAAACATTGCTCAGAAGGGCCAAGGTTGTTTATACTGTTATTGATCCCTGACTATCTCCTTGAGATGAAAATAGATGCATGTAAAAAAATGAAAACTGCAAGAAGATACAACTTTGGTTTTATATGTTGGGTTTTTTCCCCAACCATCTTTCTTTGGAGAGGCAATGGAAGTATATAGTTTTTATCATGTCTTCAAGGAATGTGGCATGTTTGGACCAGCTGGAAGTTTTATATACCTTTTCAGTTTCAGGATCACTGTCAGTGTTGAGGAAGAATAGCTCCAGCAGATTTTAATTATGAAGAAAAAAAAAGAAGTGATATGAGAAAGGTGAAATGACAGATAATGTGGCAGCAGAAATGCTAATCTAACTGTTCAAGTGAATTTCAGGACTTAGTCATGGCCTGTGGAGTCAATGGGTTACCTGCAGTCTTCCTTCTGACTCATCAAAGGGAAGTTTTCAAGACCTCAGTGTTAAAGGGAAAGAGACCTTACAGCAATTCCCACATGCCAACTATTATTTCAGTTATTTCAGGCTCCTCTTTTTAGTTTCCTGTCTCCTCAGCTCTTGTCAACTCCTCAGCTAGTAGTTAACTAGTCCTATATGGGAACATTTTAAGTTTTGGCAAACCTGTATTGGTTTTTCTGTTTCCTTGTACCTATTCCACTCATGACTTCTCAATGTTTGTGGGTAGGTGGAGATTATCTTAAGTTTTACGATTTTGTTGATTTCCTTGTAAAAGATTAGGTTTTTATTTAGGGTTTGTGTATCATTGCTTAGTTCTGTAGAACAGGATGGTTTGGACTATTATTTTATTGTATTTAGGAAAGCTTGAAATCTTGATGCACATTGGTGCTCTCACTGTATCCTATGCTGTTCAATTGCCCATGACATGTGGATTAAAAACTGGATTAAAAGCTTACATGCACTCTGCTGCAAATGCAGTCGATCTGATGCTTTTACAAACAACGCCTCTCAAAACTGAGTGGAAACTAGGCTGCACAATCAGAGAAATTGTAGTGATCCACATCCCACTTCTATTTACTTCAGTGCTTTGCCATCTGTATGCCATAATATAATTTGTTGAAAACTCACCAAATGAAGCAAAAGGAGACCCTTATAAAGGGTGAAAGCATAAGCAGCTCTGGTTGGAGCAGTTCATTGAGCCTGTTTACCATAGCTCGGGGTCAAATGGGAGAGAGTGAAATAAGGGCAAGATGATGACTGGATAACCCATGGGAAGGAGGAAACCTTGTCTTCCAGCCCCTTATTCATAAAGCAGCATTACTACAGCTCCTGAGGAAATGAGAGCAGGCCAAGAGAGAAGATAAGAGTACTGATGATTTAATTTGTGTTTCCTCAGTTGAGTGAGAAGAAACAAATTTCAGCTATTTGAATGATGATTTTCTTAGGGAAAATAGTGCAAGGAGGCATTTCAATATTATTTACCCCTTGATTAGCTCTACAGTCTCATCCACTCTGCGCTTTCATGTCTAATGACTAGTTTGTGTTAATATGAAAAGAGTTGAACCCCTCCTCTTTCCACAGTGACTTAGGAGAAGAAATCGTTCATATGCAGACATAGTGGAACACATCTGGGTGGAAAAGAAACTAAATACATAGCACAGCATGAATACTTTATTCTTCAAAGGAAACTGATTTCATTCAGAACTGGTGACCTGGGTATTGTCTGACAGCACCGTATTTTATTCCTAATATATTTCAATATCATTATGCCACTGAGTGCTATGTACTGCATCTTATCCCCTTTTCTTAATAATTGCTGCTTCTTAATAGTTGGTCGAAAACCAGCTGTTCATATGCATGTTGGCATTTCATTTCTACTAAGCAACACAATGTAATAATAGATTATTTGAATTCAGGTATTCAGGGATGAATATATGATGCATTACGCTGTATCTCAGACTTACTTTGAGAGTTACACAGTGGAACGCAAAATGTAAGTAGGATCAATTTAAGTAAATTTTCCAGGAGCCATAAACAGTAATTCCCTTGCTCTTACCAGCTTACTTGTTTTTTGTGTCTTTTTCTTTTTTTGCTTATATTAATTCTTTTTCTTTTTAGCTGCATAGTGAACCTTATTTTATTATATTAGTTGACAAAACTTTGATGCCATGGTATCTGTGACACAAACTATCCCAGAGAAACACCCTCTTTTCACTGCACAACTAAAACCAAATAATCTTCACGTTAAACATTTTAATGATGAATATGAAAATATTTGGTAGCAGAAAGAGTAAAGAAGGTGTTCTGGAACATAAAGTGGTAAAATTATCATGAAGAGTGTTATTAAGGTAGAGAATTCATAAGAACTTTACCGTAACTATTGATGTACATGCCCAGCAATGCCCAGAACAGCAGACAAAAAATGCAAATGTTGGGATAGTCATTTACTTGAAAGGTTACAGATCATCAGAGTTCAGGAACAGAAATCTAGGAGACAAGAGGACCCATACAGGAACAGCAAGCAGAGTGGAAGGGCTTCTGGTGCTGCAGAAAGACTCTAACTGCAGCATTGCCAGAAAACCAATTAAAAATAAATGTTGAGCTGCAACTGCTTTTGAAAGAAAGCTGAGAGATTCCTGATGCAAAATTAAAGCAGAAGATAGTCTTCAAATACTGCAAACGACTGCTTTGGTTTTAACTACAAACCTTATAGAAACAGAAGAACAATTAGGTAAAAACATGGAACAAAATTGCATTAGAAAGGCTAGACCAAGCAGATGTAAAAACACTAGTTGTATTTTACTAAAGGGTGGAGAGAATGTCTTCCTAATACATGTTCCCTTATTAATTTTATTCAGTGACCAAGAGTAATCTCAGCTACCATTGCATATGGAATGTAAGTTTTCAAGGCAGGAACTCCTTCTGGAACTATTGGCTAGTTCAGATTTCAGAACCCTCTGAGTCTGCTTTCCACTTCCCAAAAATGGACTAAAATTAGCCCATGGATGAGACTGCGCTTAAGTATGCATGTACATGCCTTTATATAAGTAGTTTCTCTATACCAAGAAGCTTGGAAAAGTATATGATTCAGGCACAGATATAAAAGCTCTGATTCCTGACCTGTGGCAGCACATAGAACAATCTTGTATTTTTTTTGTTGCACTTTTAGCTGAAACAAGGTTGAAACCTGTCTTAGAAAATAAAGTTAACACTTGACAAGTCAATGGTAACTTGACCGTCCCTGCTATGCTGACTGGTGTTTCTCTGACACAGCAGGGATCCAATCTACATATTGTGGATACTGTCACTCATCCTATCCCAAATAAAGAACATCAAGTTTCCGTGCCATTTTTTTTTTTCTTTTTCAAATATGTAGATTCCGAGAGATAAATGGTATGAGACTGTCACTATAAAGAAAAACAAAGTAACTCTGTCAGTGGCTGGAGAAATTATATTGTCAAGTGACAAAAGCATAAATCAAAATAAAAAAATGTCGTGTTTTGCTCATTACCTGGTGTGTAACATGTATGCTTCTTGTTAACTTCCCTCACACTACAATGTGCTGGACAATTTCTCAGCACCCTGTCGAGCACAAACAATCCTGCTTGAACCAGAAAGCCTGGTCAGGACCTGTTACCCTTCACCCCATCCAAGCTGCTTTATGATTTATATGAAACAAAGAAAGCAGGAAAACCTGTTGAATCAGTGACTTGGGAAAACAAAGATTAATCCCGTCTATGTATGAATAACAGCATCAGGCTAAGTGTAATTCACAAAAAGAAAAAAATGCTCATTAGTTTCAATTTTAACTTATTAATAGTATGACCAAGGTTATTAGAAACACAATTGTTTCTAAGTCCATCTTCTTATCTTCATTACTAGATATACTAGCCTTTCCCTGAAACCAGTAATGCTTAATATCAAGGGCTGAAGACTTTCTTACTTAAATTCTTCTGAAATTGTTCAACAGCCTTTTTTTCCTTGTTCTTTAATTATGCCTATTTTGCCCTCTTTCAATGATTAGACAGTTGTCATAAAGTATCAGATCTTCTGTAAGCTGAGTGGTAAGTGATATATGAGGATTCTCATGATTACTCAGTTTATCAACTAAGAACACAAATGGATAAACAATTCATAGACTTCCTTCTTAGCCAAAGAAATATGTGAAACCATCATTGCACTACAAAATAGATGTAGCTGATAGGTACTACCAGATACAATTTTAAATAGCTTATCAAACGTTAGCAACTTATTGACATCATAGATTCTGTCTCTATTTCCGCTAAGACTGGGATCCACCTGGACACACTATGTGATAAAATTTGTTCTTTAATGCTCTCTTAGAAGTCAATAGGTTTTTCTCACTGATGAACAGGGGAGGGCTTGAAAGGTCACTGACAAGATCATTGTTAACAAAGCTAACCTTTAACCCTCTAGAAAGAGAATAACAGCTTTCAAGTTTTTTATTGTTTTTTCCTTTTCTTCTTTTTCTTTTTTTTTAAGAAAGCGAGGTTAGATGTTTTTTTTTCCTTTCAGGTAGCCTTAAAAATATGAATTTTAGTGAATGAAACAAGCAGCAGGGTTCACGACCTGACACGGACCTGCAAAGCATGTCCTGGTACTCACCCTCCATAAGATGACTGGATGGTTTGCAGTGGAGACGCTTTTCACTCTATATCAGATTATACTCAAAACTGCACTCTGTGGACAAGAGAAGTCAAAGCTTTTAGAACATGCTGGGGATGATCTTCTTGCTACAGGCAATCTTGCTGACTGACAACATCCCTATAGTGCGTCAGCCTCAGAGAGGAAGCAGTGAGGATCTTTGGCCTCATTCAATGTCGTGTAATGGTCATGGGGTGATTGCTCATACAGGGCACTGCAGTTTAGGTATGGCCTTCTAGAAACACAGAAGACCTCTTGTGTCTCAGGAAGCCTGTGAGCTCCCTGCCTCTGTGAGGTCCAAGCCCTTAACTGAAGAAGACTGATATCACAGATACAGGTTAGATCTAAAGATATTAGCAAACCCTGAAGGCAGAGAGATGTAAAAATCAGATAAAAAAAGACTGCTTCATATCCATACAGCTTTTCTTTATTTGATATTTCCTTTGTAGACCTTGCCAGCTGTGGTAGAAAGTGGAAAAGTGGAAAATGGAAATAATTGCGTGATCTTTTTTCCATATCTCCAGCCATCATTTTCGCTTTGTTATTTCATGCAATACTGTCAGTCTGTTCTAATTGTCAATCTTTCCTCTTTCCTTCTCCTTCAAAACAGTGACACTTTGAGAGCATGGACAGATGTTTAACTTCAGCAGATATTGTAATAAAAGTCCTCAAAAACACAGTCGTTGAAGCCACAGGTTTTACTCTCTTCCTGCATACCACCAAATGTGCATGGAGAGCAACATGCATCCAAGAGCTGGGAAGAGGTCTCTTTCATTTTCTCCGCTGTTTTGAACCCACAGTTGGATTGAACGGACTGGTAGGGAGGAAAAGCTGGTCCACTTAAACCACACGTAAACATTTCCAGAACCTCTCCTACCCACTTTCTTTCTGTACTTAGAGGAAACATTTTTTCTTGGTGTTCTGAGGACTAAGTTAGGTTGAATAGCATAGTGCTATGAAATTTGTATTTAATTGTTGAGTTTTGGACTCTTTTGCAGTGTTTAGACGTGGGCCTACTTTCTGCAAATAATCGGATCCAGGGCTTTTGTGGTGGGGGCATCAAAACCTTTATGGATTAAGATGATGCCTGATGGGTTTCTTCACTCACTGTATGATGAAATGTGTGGATTTCAAAAATGAATCTTAAGAAAATTCAAAAAAAAGGTTCCCATGAATTGCTCTCAGCAGTGCACATAATTAAATACCTACTATGCTGAGCTGGAACAGTGAGCTGAGAATTCTTTCTAGTGTTAATTGTGTTAAATCAGTCTGATTTATCTCCTTGTTTGTATCCCCAAAAAATAATTTCAGCCTGATTTGTCTATTAAAGAAAATCACCTGAGAAAGACAAAGCCCATAAACTGTCTGTAAACAGTATTTTCTCATCAGTCTGAATTAATCACCATACAGCTTTCCAATATAGAGGGGACAGTGATTTAGCAGAAATGGGGTTATACTTATTGGCAAGCTGGACCCTTTATTCCTAAATGATTCTACTGGGTTTTTTTTATCCTTTTATGACAACATTTCTTTTTTTTTTTTTCTTTTAATAAACATGACATTTTCAATCTGTAGAGAGCACATAAATTATCTGACATAGCAGATAATAGTCAAATTGCTCATTTTTGAGAAAAAATCCAAAAGAATGTTCTAGTGAGAAATAGTATTTACACACAGAAGTATTTTCCTTCCCTTCGTATGTTTTTGTTTTCTGCTGTGTTTAGTTTACACTTTATTGTCATTCCCATTTAGGCCCCTTGGATATAACTGCTGCCCAGGCTGGAGGGCTAGGGAGATTCAAGTTTTTTCCCCTCATGCTTCTACCAGCAACACTGGAATAACGAAGACATTTACATCAGATTTGGCCCTTACATACATTTACACTGGGTCTGTTATATCTGCTTGAAAATAAAAATTTGCTGCTTAATAGTGTATAACTTGTGTAATGGGAAATACATTTCCTGTTATCCATGTGCAGTGAAACAAGTGTGCTGTTGTCTATACATGTTTTTAACTGAAGTGGTCTGCTCTTTTACTAATTTTTTTTTTTTTTTATAATGTAAGGTTGAGAACACAAAAACATCAAAAACTTGCACTTTAGTCACTGATAAGACTCTGGTCAGGAAATACCCTGGCTCAATGTCCTAAAGGTCCTATAGCAACCACAAGGAGCTTTGAATCATTAGAGCTACAAACCATTCATATAAGATTCACCCCAATCATGTTTTTATATTTTCTGTATTCACTTTAAAATAGAACCAAATTATATTGTTTTTACAGATAAAGACATCGACTTTGTAGATATTTTCATCTAATTCTGCATGATAATGTTTGCCTTTTCTAGCTCATTCTCATTGCTGCAGTGACTAATCCTCATTTACTCTTATTCCTTGTTCCTGCCCTATAAGGAAAATTGGACTTTCCTGTAAAATTTTAAGTATGTGATTGTGAGAATTGACCTTTGATTATTTTGACAATTAACAGCTATCCCCTGGAATATTTATGCTGAAGAACTTGCACAGTCATTTTATGGATTTTTGAGCCATGGTCCCTGGCTGGTATCTTGAAATGAGCCAAATATATGGTATTTCATATTATGCTCTTCATCACTGCTATGTTTGCGTTACTAAAAATCTTTGCACAGATGGGCAGAGGCAGTACTGTCAGAAAATTTTCAGTTGCAAATTCTTTGCTAAACCCAAGATTTTTCTCCCTCCAATTGTTTAAAAATAAAACAAAATGAAATACATATTATGCCTAGTTCTGGTTATCTTTTTTGCTAACTTACTGCAATAATGTACTGTCGAACTTTCTATTTCTTTTTATTCCTACAGAAGAGAGATTACTATGAAGAATGGAGATTACTTGTTTTATTTCATGTTAATGTTTTCTTGTTTTTAACAATTAGTTTAATTCTTTCTTTCACTCCCACATCTTATCTTTTTTCTAATATGGTTTTATATGCAGGAGCAGATGCACTGAATGATATCAAATAAGATCAAAACTCCTTCATCCTTTGTCTAAATGACAATCTAAATATACTTGAATTTTGAATACTTCAACTAATGCTTTGCTGTCCCTCAGGAGTAAAATTGGATGCTTATACTTGACAAAATTAAAAAAAAACAAAAAAAAAAAAAGGAAACTCACAGTCTGTGGAATTGGAAAAGAGAGGTACTAGATTATTTCTTAGTAGTGAATGGTATGGAACATGATTCCCTCTTTTTTCACTCCTCTTTTATTTGTGTTAAGACTGTAATAGTTCAAATCTTACCAATGTATGCAAATGAAAACTTGGAATTTGTTTCTATGCACATCATTTGAACTCTATGAAAATGCTCAAAAGCAATTTTTTTTTTTTTCTGATTTTGGGATAGTTATATAGCAAAACTCTGTAGTGTGAAATACGATTCTGGCCATTATTCACAACATGGCATGTGCCAGTCCCCTGTTTAAGCAAATTCATTCATCCAATAGGGAGAAGTAATGGATTTTAATCTTGATGACTCTTATCATCTATGATCAGCAGTTAACTAGCTCATATGCATCCTTAATATGAAATATAATTTAATAATTAAAAAAAAAACCAGTTCAGTTTTCCTGAATGAGAAATTAATCTACAGAAATGGGTCTTATACCTTTCCTTTCATGTTGTTGAATCTTAGTTCTACTTGATCCCTCCCTGTTCTTGAAGTAAGCCTTGAACTTCTCTTCCTTGAATGACCCCTTCTGTTGCTTCTGTCCCTTGCTACAGTTCATAAAACTCACCTTGGTGTTATATATACCAATCAGGAGATATAATTAAGATTGTGTAGGAATAATACTATTTAAAATAAAGACATGTTCAAGATTGTCTTTTCCATGGAAGACAAAACTTAACCCTGCTTTGTGACTTTCCTCAGAAAAAAAAACAGCAGATGAATAAGGTATCAAGAGACATGACCTAGGAATCAGTTGAAAGTTTCTTGGGATATTCTAACCCTGGAGCTATTCAGAGCCTAGAGATGAAAGAAGTTTCATCAACTTTTGCATTTTTGCTTCTGAAAATGAAATCTCTGGACATACTTTTTTCTCTGTAGCAATCTTCTCTCAATATTTGAGGGTTTTTTTTTTTTATATTTTGCTCATTGCTATTTAGGCTAATAACTTTGTTTGCATCTTAATCTGTAACAAACTGTATGTTATATATACATATTTGTATATGCAAGCACACACATAGCCACATATATATACACATATCTATAGATCTATTTTGCAAGCACATTATGCATCTTTAGGTATATATATAGCTAAAAACAACATTGGTATATATAAAGATGTGTTAGCTGTCATTAAATCTGATTACAATTTTTACTTGCAGAACGAGTATGCATGTAATGGTTTATATACATGTAATTCTTTTTTGAAGACTTGCTGCTAGTATGTTGGTATTTGGTACTCATATTTGCTGCATACCTGAATGACAGATGATTATCTGAGAAAGGAAATCTGGTATTAAAACAAAATGAGTTAATACTACATTTAAAAATTCCGACTCTAACAGAACAACAGTTATGCATATGTATTGTATTTTAAAAATTTAATATCTCCCTATTGCTGGTATTTTCTTTGTCCGTGTTGACAACAAAAGGATAAATACAGTGCATATAGTAGGTCCCTCTGGTTATACCATGAACATGACACATGCCATCCTATGATAAATTGGCTCTGTGTCTATTCAATTTCAAATCCAAAGCTCTGTAGGCAGAGGTGTTAGGAAGCAGGCATAATTCTGGTAAGCAGAGGCCTCAGATGCACAAAATTTGTGTGGGTGGAACAGATAACAAAAAAGCGAGAGGGAGACTGAGAAGAAGTTTGCACAGGTTTGTCAACTTCCTGCAGTTTAGGTAGTATTGGCAGATGCTGGGTAAGAAAAAAAATCTGTAAGCATGATAATGAATGTTACCAGAATTAGATGTGACAACTGTATCAAGCACAAATGCTGTCTTGTTTCTTGATTAGCATACCAATTAAATTAAAAGACCCAAATATTAGGTTCCAGAATTTGTTTGACAAATAATCTGCTGGGCTCACTCTGTACATCTGGGTCAGACATCTTGGCTGTATGACAGATGCAGTGTCAAAAGAAGATTTTAATGTAGAAAAAATGTATTCAGATTATAACCAAGTATTGTACTTAAAGCAGAGATTAGAAAAGAGCCTTGTTCAGAAATTGCTTTAAACAGAGTGGTATCTACCTCTCTAGGCATTTTATTGCGCATTACTGTCAGGTCTGGTATGTGAGACATCTTCCTCACTAGCTGCTAAAGAAAGGAGCAGGCAAAAATAGTGCTGTTCTGTACCATTATATTGTGCAGCTATCTTATTCCCTAGGTAAATACATATGTTTTGTGGGACTACTCAAAGAGTAAGAGTCTATTTGATGTGAGCAATGATGGCAGAATCAAGCAATACATGCTTAAGCATTTCTGCAGAATTTTACATTTTTTATGCTGCTCTGAAATATTTACAAAGTAGTTCATGTCTGGTGAAGGTTCAGGTCAGTTCTTGTTTTAGTAAAACAAGTTCACTTGACCCTGATTTTAAAGAAAACTTGAGCCAAAGCGGGAAACTGTTCTCTTAGGCAAATGTTGCTTTGATACCTGAACCTATGTGCCTTGCTGATATATTTATCTTTCTAAAAACTTCTGGGGTTTGCCACCCATATGGTATTTCCTTTTGCACTCTTTCATGTTGAATTTCTCAACACTGAACTTCGGATTTTGCTTTTTACCAAAACAAATTCATATCCTGTAATTTTTTATGAAATCTACCTCTTATAAATCTTCTTGTGTTTCTAAATGTTTGAAGGTTCAAAGATGTCTCGCCTTGAATGATATTAAACAATGAGACAAGGAGTATCTGTGTTAGTGTTTGGAGATGAATATGATTTATACATGTACAGGCATAGACTGTAGCAAATACTCAATGAAATACCAGCTGTGACTACCCTGTTGTTCAGAAACACCCCAAAACCTGTGTTTGCATGCAGGTCATTGGGTTGATGTAGTGCATCACTGCTGATGTTCTTGGGAGCAGCGGATCGTGGTATGTGTGGCATAAGAGGTTAATCCATACCATACTAAAAATGAAAAATTTTAAAAATTGAGCTACAAAATGATAGTCAACTTTAAATAATATTTTTTTCTGCTTTCTTTCCTTGTTTTTATTTTTATACATGGAAATAATTAATTACAGCGGTAAATGTTAGTATTTAAATATTTAAAATTTAAATGAAGAAGCTCCTCTTGAATGCACCTGTATGTACTAGAAATATCTGAGTCCATTTAGTATGAGAAAGTAGGCCATGAAATTATGTGTTTAAAGAATCAAACTACTCACTCACAGAGAAATGGAAGTGTTTTTAACTCTTTTGTAAATGGTGGAACTGCTTTTGAAAATCCAGGCAGAGAGAACCCATGCCATCAACAATGCATAAAGGTAAAGTTTTCTACAGTCTGGAAAACGGAGCAGTGGAATTCCCACATGTGAAAAAGTAAGAATGGGAAAAATTGTGTTTTATGTACTAAAATGATGACTTTTATAGCACAAAAAATCTTTAAAATAAAGTGAATAAAACCAGAGCAGTCTAGGTTATGCTACTATGTTGAAGCAAAAAGACACATGGTTAGCTTTGAACCAGCAAGTGTTTCATACTGCAACCAAGGGATGCATTTTTCAGGGAAGAAATTGAGCAAAGGAAAATTTAGTCTTATTACCAGGAAAACGTATCTAGTAGTGTGATATTTTAGAACTGTTGGAATAGTCTCTTGAGAAAAGTAATGGAAGCCCCATAGTTTGAGTCTTTGAAAAAAAGTCTAGAGAAAGATCTTCTTGCTGGGAAAAAGCTTTGTATTGTTGTAGAAGGGACAGTATCACCTAATGGAACATTTCTGCATCTGACGTTGAATTCTGATTTATTATTAGCATGCTTGGTAGGGTTTCATTGAAATCTGAAAGAGAAGACAGAATGTCATCTGTCTTAGCTTTCATACACAACAAAAGCAAAGTTCTAGAACATTCTATTCTTTCTCTGTATCATTCCTGAGTATTTTGTCTTAATTCATTACCATTTAAACAGGCCAAGGTTCCTTTATGCCTTCATTAATTTTCAATTTTATTTTATTTTGGCTTTTTTCATTTAGTTGTTGATTTCCAACAAAGTCACTATGAGCTAAGATAAATGCTTCTATGGAGGACATGTGCTTTCATTATATAACATATATATATATACATATAAAGAACATATTTATATATGTTATAGATATTAATAGAAATTAGTAATCTATTTAACATATGTCGTAAACTCTAAAAGAAAAGAAACTTCCTCAGACAGTAACTTGTGGGTTGTTTTTTTTTTTTTTCCTTTTTGGAAAATGCACATAACATAATTGTTCAGTAAATGACAAACATAGATGTATCTTTGTCTATGAGCAAACCAGTAATATGGGACTTTAAATGCTTTCCTATTCAAAGCATACCTTTCTCCAATCAAATCTCAATTTTCTCCTCAATAAATAAAAATAAAGTACAATTGCTCTCTAGCTGTTCAAGTTAAGCCTGTGAAATGACTTGATAGCTGCACTGTCATCCTTAATGTCTACTGAGCATCACAGAGGGCTGACAAGGAGCAACAGGTCTGAATTACTGGGCAAAGAAAAGGTTCTTCATACAGCTTCCCTTCAGGGGCTTTCACCATCTTGCTCTCCTTTGGGCACTCTCTAACAGCTTTATATCTTTCTCGTATTGTGTTGCCCAAAATGTTGGGCAATGTAAATGTTGACTTTCCTGCCAGAACATAGTCAGTCTCCCTCCAGTCAAACAGAAAAGTGAATTTGTGCAGGACAGAAAAAGGCGAATGGAGAACGAAACAGTACATTTCTCCTCTGGAGCTGGAAATCTGACAGTACTTCTGATACAATTATCTTTAATCAGACAGTTTTTTAAATGCCTGCTATGTCAGTGTATTTGGAAATGTTTGGAATAAAATTTACTTTTAAAGTACTTTTTAAACTATTTAGGGAAATTAGAAATATGTGGATACCTAGTCTGTTTCAAAAAAAATCTGAGAAAAGTCCACTTCTGGAAAAAGCCTTTTAGGCTGCTTACAGTAATTTTCTATCAGCTGCACCAGTTTTGGCAAAAGAACAGCTCTCAAACTTTACCTGCATTTCAGGACATAGGTAGGAATTTATAGTACAGGAAATTTGGAGGATTATGGAGCTATGGCTTCATTTTATCCTCTCTCTACTATCTAGACAATGTAAGAAAATTTTAAATTCTATATTTTATGAGATAACTCCTACTTTGCTGAGTCAGAAGACTGTGCTATGCAACATATGTGTGGGATTCTGTCTTCAATCTGTTCACTTTTTGAGCTGGATTACACCACAATAATCCCAAAACTACTCTACAGTTCATAACAGAAAAAATCAATGGCCAATACAGTTAATGAGGTTGACAAAACTGAGACTGAAGAAGAGGAAGATGTGACTTAGGTGCCAAAAGAGCTTTCAAGGAAACTCGATGTTCATGGAGAGCTGCTGTCAAAAGATCTTGCAAGATTCTCAGATACTGCAAAGTGTGAACAATACAGAGCCTGATTTGGCAACGTGCTTCACAAAGTCTGTTCTTTCACAGGCAGGAACTTCCCTGGCATGGCTGAATTAAATGCTGTTAGACTTGCACATCTTGTGGATATCTGTGCAATGTACCATCAAGTTGTCAGTGTGGCTGCATTGAGGTTATGGTGTAGAATATATTTCTTTCTGTAACAGGAAGAACTTGTCCACTTGAAATTTTTTCAGTATGTCATTTCGTTCTGCAGTTCCAAGAACTCCTTGCAGTGTGTTTTCATCTTTTAGCAATCAGGTATTCATTCTTTACTAAGGTCTCATAGATATCCTTATGAAACATCCCATATCATTTGCTGAAAATATTTCTTTTAGTGCCAGGTAATGTAAACCTGAACTCAAAACCATTTCAGGCTTTATCCTTTTATATGCCAATACAATTCAACACCTTAGTAATTCCATTGTCACAAGATGCATGTATAGATGTATCTGTTTTTACCTTGAAAGATCTTTTCATGTGCTAAAGCATCAGAAATTTACCAAAGTGTAAATAAGGACCATTCTCCATCTGCAAAATATTAAGCCATTTACCTAGCTTACATTTTCTACTAAAATGATTGTACTTATTCACTTTATCAGTAATGAGTATTTGTAAATTGCAATCTGGCTTTGATTTTTTTTAAGGTTTCTATAAGCTTTATTTTGGCCTTTATGCATGTACCTTCATGGCACATACCAAAATTTAGGCATTATGATAGCACTCACTATCATTATGAATCTCTTCTTGGTCATGACCTACAGTGTTCAGACACCAGTCTTGACTTTTAAAATGATGAACATTCCAATCAAAGCAACTACATTACAAGACTCTGAAACCTATGAACTCTGAAATGTGTAGAACTCTTAAATCTTTAATTAAAAGACTACCAGTGACTGCTTGCCTTTGTAAAAATGGGTCCAACTCAAAGAAGAAAAGTGTAATTGAATGTTGAGATGAACTCTGCTCATAAATATCTTGGACAATTTTACCCTTTCAAAATCTTGAAGTCATTGTGTAATATGGCAAGTAAATAATACATATAATAGAAATTTCAAAATAATACATATAATAGAAATTTTAAAAAGTATTTTCTCCAAATATTTTCTTTCCAGGAAAATTTCATAAAAAAAATTTAGAATCTCATAATGCCAAAATGAAGTGATTAGCTATGATAAAACTGTCTACATTACATCCCTGAATCAAGAATATTCTGAATTAGACGGGACCCAAAAGGATCATAGAGTCCAACTCTTGGCTCTGCACAGGACAGCCCCAAGAACCACACCATATGGCCAAGAATATTGTCTAAAAACTTCTTGAACTCTGTCAGGCTTCATGCTGTGACCACTTCCCTTGGGAGCCTGTTACAAGGCCTAACCACCCTAACCACCGGAGAGAATATTTCCCTGATATCCAAGTTAACCTCTCCCAAAGACAACTTCAGGCTATGCCCTCAAGTCCTGTCACTGGGCGCCACAAAGAAGAGATCAGTGACTGCCCTTTTTCTTCCCCTCATGAGGAAGTTCCAGACTGTGGTGAGGCCTCTCCTCAGTCTCTCTTCTCCAGGCTGAACAGACCAAATGACCTCAGCCATTCCTCTTATGGATACCCCTCCATAGCTTGCACCATCCTCCTTTGGATACATGGCCCTTCTTTAGAGAGCTCTCTAATAGCTTGATATCTTTCTTATACTGTGAGGACCAAAGCTGCCCCCAGCACTGGAGCTGAGGCCACCCCAGGTCAGAGCAGAGTGGGACAATCCCCTCCCTTGCCCGGCTGGCCATGCTGGGCCTGATGTCCCTCAGGACACGCTTGGCCCTCCTGGCTGCCAGGACACTGCTGGCTCATGGTCAACTCACCACTGACCAGGACACCCAGGTCCCTTTCCTGGCACTGCTCTCCAGCCGCTCATTCCCCACTCTGTCCATACACCCGGGGTTTTCCCATCCCTTGGCAGAATCCACCCCTTGCCCTTATTGAACTCCATATGGCTGGTGATTACCCAGTGCTCTGATTTGCTGAGCTCTCTCTGCAGGGCCTCCCTGCCTTCGAGGGTGTCAGCATCTCCTTCAGATATTGCAGATTTGCTTAGTATTCCTTCCAGTTCTGCATTCAGATCATTTATAAAGAGCACAGGGCTGAGGATGGAGCCCTGTGGAACCCCACAGTGACATCACCAGTCTGATGTCACCCCATTCACTATCACCCTTTGTGCCTGACCCGTGAACCAGTAGCTCACCCACCCCATGATGTGTTTATCCAGCTCTGTGATGGACATTTTGTCCAGAAGGATAATGTGAGACACACTATTGAATGCTTTACTGGAATCCAAAAAGATTACACCAACTGGCTTCTCTTGATCATTAGGTGGGTTACCTTGTCATAAAATGAAATCAGGTTTGATAAGCAGGACTTTCCTCTCATGAAGCCTCGGTGGATGTGTCTCATGACTGTGTTTCTGTTGTTTTCCAGTACCTCCCTGAATATCTCCCATAACTTTACAGCTCGATGTGAGACTGACAGACCTGGAGTTTTTGGGATCCTCCTTGCCCTTCTTGAAAATCAGGACAATGTTAGGTAGCTTCCAGACATCTGAGACCTCCCCAGATTCCCAAGAACATTCAAAAGTCATCGACAGATTTAAAAAATGTGCCAGAAGTAAATCAAGTGCCACCTCGTAGGCTTTAAAAATTAATCTGCTGATAAGATACAAGTTCTGAAAAATGCAGTCTTTAAGTCTGCTGTGTAGAGTTCTATAATTTACAAAACCATTTAAAGCCATTTAGAACTTTTTTGAGCTGCAACCTACAAAGAAAAGAACAAATCATGTAATCAAGGATTTTGTGGTGATTTTACTATCTTAAAAGCTGGTATTTTATTTTAAAACTCATCAACACAAACAAGCAACTGTAATCCTAATATCTAACTTTGGAACCATTTCATATTGAGGACTCATATTCTAACCTGAGAGGAAAGGATAAAAGGATTATACCACGTGGAAATTTCTGACCTTATCTAAAAATACAGAAAAAATAATACATGAATTTGAGTGAGAAGGAGTTAATGTGAGTTGAGAATAACTGGTGAAACTTCTGAAGAGATGTATCTTTATTGGATTTATGAATGTGTATCTGTGTGTGTGTGTGGATGTGCATGTATGACTCCTTCACTGTATATGCACTACATGAATATCTGCCTTCAAATATTTTTCTATAATGTAGTCTACTGTAACTCAAGCAAAGAAATTTACATGAGTAAATTGTGGAAAGCCCATGTAACTCTATGAATAAAGCTGATTAATTATGTTTAAATTTCTCTAATCTGTTAAAATGGCCATCCCCCAAATTACAAGAGTTTTCTATATTCCTATTATAAAATGTAGACACCATGCCTGAGCTAAATTAAATTTTTAAGCAGCCTCAGGAAAAAAGAAAAGATTTAAATTGCTGCCACAGGGAAATTTAAACCTGACACATGAAATAGAAAAGTGATCATCAACAGCCTGTAAAACAGAGCTTCTGGTTCTATTTCCAATTTGCCACTTTTTTTTTCTCCATAATTTTCTTTATTCTTTGTTTTGATCATAAAATTCTGCTGAGAATGATAGCACTGTTTAGCAAATGTTCCTCTGGTACAAATGCAGTAGTGTAATCATGTTTGTTTGGTTTTTTTTTTCTAACAACGTTTTAAAATTGACAATGCATCTTTTACTCTATTTTGCCACTTTTGAGTGGTGTGCTATCAGTATATGATCAAATCAACTTATAACCCCATTTACTTAATTTCAGTAATATTTTATTAATTTTGGTGTACAAATATCCAAGCTATATTTGTAACTATTTAAGCATAAATTTATTTGCAAAAAACAACAACAATAAAAAAAAACCAAACAAAAAAAAACCAAACAAAAAAACCCTGATTCTAGAACAGCACGATAATTAAAATTATCTATGTCCATATGCATTATTCACTGAATATCTGATCTGTCTGACCTGGAATTTATTTCTTGTAATTGACAGTCTATCAAAATAAACGCTTTTCCTCAACAATAACTGCAAATGTGTTCTCACTGAATAATGACTAAAATTCTAGTAACTTCAGTTATTCAGTGCATAATGTAGGCATCAAACATTCTGAATCCATGTTCTGCTTTAATGCACTCTGGTGAAGCCTTCCGACATGTAAAGATAGTATTTAATATCTTTATTAAATGTAAAAGAGCATAGATTTGGATGACATTTCATCATTATTTCAAACTTGCCTCAAAATTAAAAGCCTAAAAGCGTTGTCTATAACCCAAAACATTTTAATTCATTCCAGGATACAGTTTTATCAAAGTCTACTCATATCCTATGCTTGTAGGACAGTGTCGAGAAAGGTTGTTCAAAATGCTGAGGAGTGTGTTTAGTGCAGGTAGCTCAGAGTGCAGCTGTAGATTGTGCTCTGGGTGGGGGAAATGGCAGGAGCCTAAGGCAGAAGGCCTTGAACTGGTCTTGAATCTTTGCACAGCAAGACTCAGGGATCTGTGGTGACAACCAGGTGTCACATTCAGAGACATGGCAGGAGCCAAAGATCCACAGACTCTTTTGTGCTTAGGCTGCAAAGATATAAATACCCCGGGATTCCTTTGTTCAAGATACCTCCTTGAAGGCACCAGCTGGAGCTATTATTAAATTATTTTAAGGACTGGATCTGCTATGGGAAACTAAGGGTTGAGTTAAATCAATGAGCAGGCCTGGTCTGACTATGTGAATGAGGGGGTTGGAGCTGCAGATGGTCCTTGGTCCCAGCTCAAGTAATGTGGGTGTGAGTGCCTGAGTGGCTCCTGGACAGTCAGACAGAGAAGATTTCTTAACAGCAAGCAGAACTTGGAGTATTCTGAAGTAAAGCATAAGTGAGTGCAGTCAGTTTAGGAAATCTGGATTGACTGGGGATGGGGAAATGCAAAGATGCTGAGGTGAAGTTAACCTGGAGATCTTTTGTGATCTAACCTCAGTTGTTGTATTACATCTGAAGAGTACAGGTGAACATATTTGTTAACACAGGAACATTCAGGTAAGCCTTCATGCCTCTTTTCACCAATCAGCTCTGACATTCTTGGAAGATTATGGGGAAAAAGGGTTCTTGAGATTGACTGTTGGGGAACATTTCAATTTTCATAATACCTTTTAGTTGTAGTATACCTCAGTAAAAAAGCCTCCTAACTTATCACAGTGTTTACCATGGTAAATGTACTCATCCTATAGTACAAGCTTGTGACCTTTCGTCCTATTTACTTGGAGTACAGTGTTACTTTTCTCTTCACAGAATTGTTAATGATTTTGAAAATTTTTGCCATGTGGCCCTTGAATTTTCTCCTCTTTAACTTACTAGTTTCAATTTATTATATATTTTCCTTACAGACGATATTTTGACACCACTGCTATTTTTATTCATGTTTTCAGGACTTTATATAGGCATTTAAGTTCTTCTGGAAATACACTTTAATCCACCCAAAACCTGACATGGTAGAACAGACAAAATATTTACAAAAGCTCAAATTTCCCTAAATATCTACCCATTGTTCCCAGGTTTATATAGCTGTTTTTTTTTCTTTTTCTTTTTTTTTTTTTTTTTTTCTGCCTGTCTTGCACTTACTTTGATTGAAAATAGACATTTTTTTCAGACTGTCTCCAGTTTGTCAAGGTGTCTTTAAACTAAAATCATCTTAAAAGATGCTTGTAACCTTTACCACCCTAGTGCAACCTACAGACGTATTACACATACCTTTCACTTTCTTACACAGATATTCCCAATATTAATTAGTACATCTATAAAAGCCTGTCTTCTTGACAGTTAATGACCAATAAGTCTTCATGCACAGTCCTTGCTTTAGCTTTATATTCACACTGAGGTATTTGGATCTATACATTTCTAAAAGTTCATTTCCTTCTGAGATCTATCTGTGATAAAATAGTTTGTTGTCCACGATAAGTTAATTCTTCACAGATTTCAAAGAGAGTCTCTTTTCTTTATTTAGTCAATGTTTGCATGTTTGTGCCTAGCATGAGCACATTTCTGTCTGAGATCTTCACATTTTACACCTTTAAAATAAACGTCCTTTATACCTGCTTTCAAATTTTTTGTTCTTCAACACTTAGAGAATGATCTTTGTCTTTCATTCCTTAGCAAGAAGCTTTTAGGTGCTTTAAAAAAATGCCCCTCTATGATATTGAGAATTCTCAAAACAAGCAGAAAAAACACTTAGTGATTGTCTTTTGACACTTATAGTTATTTTCTACAAGGTTTCATCACCAGCAGTGTGTTTGGCAGTCACAGTTCACATTATTTTCATGAAACTGATCAATTTTAATAAAATCTATTTTAATATGTACAGCAGTTAAACAGATTATCTGGATATTAACCATGCTTTTGGTAAATATTCTGGAGTGTATTTACAAATATCATGTCTCTCAGACTTGTATTTATTTCTAACTGAAAGATTTAAAGATGATACAAACCCCTGCTTATTCCTGTGTGAAGCTTCTTTTTGAAGGCTCTTTCAGCAATCATAACCCATAATTTTTGTTCATTTTAATCTTGCATAACATGCCATAAGTATTGGTGGGAAGCATGTTTGTGCTGTTTTATTTTAAATGGGTTAACGACTAAGTTTTGTTATATTTTGTGACATACAGACTCACAGATTCATTTCATATCCTTGTGAGAAAATTGCACACTATACCTTCCTCATTAGTCATTTGTGGCAATCTGGTTAAATGTGTACTGTATTGTACCTAACACTCAGGCATCTTTAATTCCTTCCATTTCCCCTCAATATTAATACTTGCACCTCACAGCTTTTGGCATGGCCATGTGTCTATACTCCCAGTATTACCAGTCCAAGTGGTTAGAATAATCAGTTTGATATAATCTTGACATGAATTATTAGCCTAACAAAATGTACTTTACCTGTATTTACTAAGGCAAACGTTAAGTATGGAGACAAACTTACTGAAATCCATATGTGTACTTAGTATTATATTCCCCTCAGCTTTGCTTTTTTCCTGCTGATCATGTAGTGATTTAAATTACTGCTTATTTATCTCTGGGATAGAAACGGTTACTTTCCATGCTGTCACTAAATTTTTGAAAAAAAAAATCCTTTTTTTTGAACAGCAGAACCTCATCCAAAACTTTGTGCTCCTCATACTACTCAAAAGTCAATGTATCTACTTGTGAATTACCTTGACTGTTCAAAAGAAACCAGACAACAGTCTGCAGAATAACTTAGAAGAGTACAGGTTGAACATAAACAAAAATTCGAGTATGTTTAAAGATATTAGTCTTTGTGCATCACGATTTATCTTATTTGAATTTCTCCATTATCTGAATTTCTCTGGTACTTGAGGCTTGGCTGCTGCTGCTTTCCCATAAGATACAACTGATTTATCAAATTTAGCCATCACTTTCGTAGTTTTGTACTATTGGCTTTTGAGTTTTGGTGCTATGGAACTTTCTGGTTTAATTAGTAAGGACTTCTCATAGGTTGCTTCAAATGTTTTTAGCATATTACACTGCTAATTTTTTTCTATATCTTTATTTGACCTAGGTGTTTAAAATATATTTTCCAGTTCATTTAGCTTTGACTATTAAGGGGATATCCTGGTTTGACAAGACGAGATTATATAATTATGTGGAAGCTTTTCCTCACCCACTAGATTCCACCCTGGTTTCTTGAGTTCCACCTTTTTTTTTTTTTCTTTTATAAGCCAGAGCTCTCCTTGGTCAGAATGAAATAACATCACTTTTACTTCTGGTAACCTATTGTTATGTAAGGTCTTACAGCACAGAAAAAAAGCAAGACGCGAGACAATGTACATTTTAAAAGGGATTGTCTGTAAAGTCTTGTACTTCGAATCTGTGCTGTCATCTCCTGGTATACATGACTTGTCTCATGGTGCAGTCTGTCATAGTTCCTCCAAGTCCTTCTGAGCCACGCATTAGCTTAGAGGAATCCAAATCCCCAGCAATCACAGATGGATGTCTGGACAACACCAGGAGGCATCTGAGTTGTTCCTTTCTGTAGACACATCTTTTTGTCTTCTGACATGTTACCAAGCAAATGCAGATCAGCGTTACCACTAACAAGAATAAAAATGCTGTTTTCTTCCATCAGTGCTTACAGCATTATATATGATATTTCACAGAGATTTTATGTAATATTAAATTCTACTACAAGTCATATAGGAAAAAGTTATTTATCAAATCTTTATTTGTTACCTATAAATATTCAGAGAGAAAAAAAGACATCTTTGCTCATTTTTTCTGTGCAGAAAAAATTTTGCACAGTGCTAAAAATGTTCAATTGAAAATTAAATAATTATATTTGCATAATTTTATATATATAGCATGCATTATTTGCAATACACAGTTTGGCCCAAGCTGACCTATTTTTGTTCCCTGTATTCACCTGGCAAGCTTTGTCTTGAATATGGCTATTATAATAAAAATTCACATGTGGAATATCTGTGCTAGAAGTTGATATGGTATTAACCATCTTGTGTGGAAGTGAATACTGCTTGAGCGAACAGGTATAAATAGGAACATGTGTCAAGTCAAAGCTTCGTGACAGATGCATTTAGATATAACACATGATACATCACACAGTAACATCTTAGCCAGAAAACTTGAAAAGACCTGCTTTTCTAAGGAATGCAAAGATGAAAGATAATGTTTTCCGGGGAGAAATGCCTTTATATTTTCTTCTGAAAGCTCCAAGCCTTCAGAAACTGTTTTAATCGGTGTTTGTTATTTGAATCTGTGTGGATAATTACCAGGTCAAACCTCTTTGTAATTTTCTTCTCTTTGTTCTGTCTATGCTTCAGAGCTTGCACTATGCTTACTTTTCCTTCCTTGATGCTCTGAGTGATGAGACACATCATGCTGGAAGATGGAGAGGATTTGTAGTCAGATACTTAGGTTGGAAATGCAGTTTATTCTCACATACACCTTTCAGAATTAAGCAGCATGCTAAACCGATTTTGTTTTCCTGTCTCACACCACCACTAATGCATTCCTCTTCATCACAACCAAGCAGCATGCAGGACAAGCCATGAAAAACAATGGAAATTTTCTCCTTTAGTTTTGGAAATTAAAAAGTATTTTTGCTTGTTTTCTTTTAAGTATTCAGGAAGCACTAGTCCCTCGAGAAAAGAAACTTTATATACAGGAACACTGAGACTAGGTCAGCAATTACTAAATTTCAACTTAAAAAAACATACTTTTTTTGTTTTGACACAAGCTGTGTTTCCTGCAGCTCAGCTTAGGGAATTGAAATTGACCCAGTTGTGCTGATCTCAGTCTGCTAAATTGGGACATTAAGCTACAGCTAAAGCTGGGGGAAAGGATTAGATTACTTAATATGTTAACTAATGTCAATTTGAACTTTATTTCCTCTTATACAGATAAAGTGTGAAGAAATAAATTTATTCGAGGTCTTTTGTTTCATAAGCAAGTTGATGTAGTTGGATGGCATATAGTCCTAATCACTCTTATTTAGAAATATTAAATTAATTGATGCATGTTATTGTGAACTTCATATTTGCTTAGAGAATACTCTTATTGATATCATGATCAGAAACACAGCTGTGTCACAGATGCACAACTTTACCTTTTTCACCATATTTAATCTTTATGAATCTTACGTAGCTGTAATAAAAATGGTACTGGAGCCTAGACAGCCATTAAAAATAGAATCATATAATCATAAGTCATAGAATTGTAGAATCATTTAAGCTAGCAAAGACTTCTAAACCTAGCACTGTCAAATCCATCACTAAACTGTTTCCCCAGGTGTCACATGTACAGGTCTTTTAAATTCCTCCAGGGATGGTGACTCACACTCACCGCCTGGGGCAGCCTACTCCTGTGCCTGACCACCCTTTCTGCAAAGAAATATTTCCTAATACCCAATCTAAACCTCCCTTGGTACCTTTTCCTTGTCCTGTAACTTGTTCCTTGAGAGAAAAGACCTACCCCTACCTGGCTATAACCTCCTTTCATGTGGTTGTAAAGAGCAATAAGGTCTTTTCTCCAGGTTAAGCTCTCAGCTCCTCATCAGACCTTCACTCCAGACCTTTTACTCACTCTGTTGCCCTTTCCTGGACACATCTGGATTGAGGTGCTCACCATGTTATGAGGTGTCCAAAACTGAACATATCAACAATACTGAAAACAAAAACCTCATTTTGAGAATGAAAGTCATGCAAGGCTGAACTACGACTTTGAAGAGTCGAAACTGCAAATCATCCAAATGTAACCTAAGGAACAACTTTGTCCAGTAAATGCATTTAGTAATAAAGGGGGGACCAAGAAACTACTCTGATCCCTGTGCAAAAGAGAGAAGCACTAATGGCTTTACACTCCCTTTTTGTCTGGAACATCAGAATTATGTTCTGATCCATCCATCCTGGGTCATGGATGGCAAAGCACACTTAGTGTGTGTGAAATTTAAATTCTCTTAGGTTAACTTCATTGTCCAGATCTTATGGGGCCAATTGCTGGGTTCAGGTGTTCGTGTCTTTATCTGGTCCTCCTTGGAAAACTAGCCTGAAACTGAGCAATAAAGACAAAAGAACAGAGAAGTGCTCTTAGTGGAAGCTGCAGAGTTACCAAAAAGTGGTTTAAGGAAATATTACACTTAAATATGAAGACAAAGGTCAAACAAAAGAGATAGCATATCCTGTATAATGTACATCATGTTGCTCTGATCCCTAAGCTGGGATTGGCATAAGTCCATGGGGAGTCAGTAAGTATGTGTATGTGACTTATTACTCTGACATGACACTATTATGTTTTAGTTTTTAGCATTTTTAAAAGGTAGGTAATAGTTATAAGAGATGAAGAACTTGGAATTAAGTACTGCAGTTATACACAGAAGGATAATTTGGTTTTGATAAATTGTCCTGAGCCTGTTAACTAATAATACAATTTTTTAAAGTGGCATCTTACCAGTACAAGAAAGAGGTAGTATCATTATTAATGTCTAAACTATAGTGTGTTTCACACAGAATTATGGTAAAGGTCAAATCATGTTTCGCTGAATTAAAAGCTATTCTGAGCTATAGCAATCCTAATCAACTCAGACCTAAAGGTGCATAGCTCAATTATAATGAGACACAATGAATTTAAATAAACTTTGCAACACAGTGTAGTGATTTATAAATGCACTGTGATATCCTTTTAACTCATTAGCCATGAATGATACTACTATATGTATTCTTCAGTATTTTCTGCTATGCAGTTATTTTTACTCATAATGCTGCTTAACGAAGACACTTTTATTCTGTTCCTCTAAAACATGCAGGAATGCTAAATGCAACAGGAGCTATCTTGATAAACACAGAAATAGAAAAACAAAGCAAACTCAACCCTGAGCAGTCAGTAGAGCAAAATATTAACTGCTTTTAATTTGAGAACATATGACCACATATCTGTACTATCTGAAATACAGTCACTGCAAGAATCAAGAATGCATCCTAGGATTTGGCAAGAGAGTGCAAATCTTTTACCTGAGAAGAATGTAAAAGGATGTCCCGGTTTCCACCAAGGACAGAGTCAATTTTCCTGCCATGAGGCATGTGGGGTCTGGAGCCATAATGGGCACCCCAGGTTTTTCTTCTGTACCAGTCATGTCTTTGCTAGAGGTGGGAGTGAGGGATTCTCACTTCCACAGCTTGGCTTCTGGCGGAAGAGGAAGGCTCTGGATGGAGAGGTAGTGGCCATTTTCTCCCTTTCCCTGGGGGAGCAGATGGTGAATGGATCAGTGGGGTGGTTCCATAGATTTGAACATTTGCTCTGTGTGATCACCCCCTTTTATACACTATTGTTATTAATATTGCTGCTGTTACTGTTAGTTTTCTTATCTCATTGCTTTTTTTCAGCAAATTGCTCTTATCTCAAACTAAAATCTGTCTTTCTCTCCCTCTCACCAGAGGGAGTGGGGGGGGAAGGGAGCAGCTGCAGACTTAATTTCCAGCTGGCTTTATACCACAGCAAAGCAATAATTAGGGGGAAAGGATTTCTGCATCTGGGACACAGCCACTATTAAAAAAAAAAAAAAAAAAAAAAAAAGGGTTCAAAGCATATTTTGGTGGGAAAAGCATGAAAGAGATAGGAAATGTAACTTGCAATGTATCAGGTCATTTGTGGTAGGTGTAGGAGAACATGGCCACTGCAGTTCAGGAATGTCATTACGTAGGAAAGATGACATAATTGTGAAGTAATGTTCTAAAAACTTTTGAATGTTATACAGCTGGTTGAGAAAATTGAGAATAAGGAGATAAATAATGACTTATTAATATATTAATTATAACTGATATAACTTTATTCCTATTTGCCAGTATGGGCAACACAAAAGAAAGAAATACTCTGCAGGTTCTGGACTCCTAATCTCAAATTTTCAAAAGAATTTTGCCCCTTAAGTCTTAAGAATGTACTAGCAACTAGAATGTGAGTAATTTTCTGAAATAGTGAGCCCACATTTAATCCCAGTTTTGGGGGTTTTATTGTCATAAAATATGCATGTAATATGAAGAATAGTGGCACATAACTGTCTGAAAACACACTGAAAAGGCTGGTGTTCTTCCCTTATTCTCAGCAATTTAAAAAATGAGTTTGACTGTCTGTGTAAAAGTAAAAGCTTTGTGAGCCATTGCTTGAGTGGGATGGCTGCAGAATTTTTTCTGTGCAGGTGGTAGACTCATAATATATACATTTAGTCTATAAACAAATAATATATACATTTAGTCTGTTTGTTCCTGGAAACCCTGTCTTTAACATGCTTAGCTGTAGGGAAATGTGTATATAAATTTATATGTTTCAGTGTCTTTTGGAATCCTGTTTTCAGCCCAGCCACATACACACATGTACACAGATTCTTTCTGTACTTTTGATGCATCTCAACCAAGACTTGTCATGCCCACACTACAGTTTAACAATCAGATATGTGACATCAGGTGCTTAGTTAATCTCAGTTGTATTCAGTAGATGGAATCTCATAGTAAGGTGAGATCAGATAATAGGGCTTCCATGCTTCCTCACCTTTCAAAAAGAAAGAATAGGACAAAACCCATAAAAATTTGCCTTTTTTTTCATTGCATCAGAATATTTCTTCACAAACACAGAGGTACTACACATTAACAAACTTGGCAACAACCTGATCCACTCTAACAGGAATAACCTGACTTACGTAAAACTGAGGATCCCAAATCCTACTAACAGTGTGCTTTTCCTCTAGGAGCTGACATCTAGGACAAAGATAATTCTGGTTCAAACTCAAGGCAGCTGGGCTAAAAATTACTAGAAATCATAACCAATACTGTGTGAAAATGCAGAAAATTAGACTTCCTAATTACTTCAACTTTCTAGGAGTTAAATCTTGTTTCCTACATGGCAATTTTCTTTTTTGGCTATGATGCCACCTACATGCATGAATGTCTGTAAAAAAAAGCTTTTCGAAAAAACATTTCAAAATGCAGGAAAGTATATTGGCATTCTGATCTGATTTTATTTACAAAGATGTCTAGCAGTTTTTCCAATTTAAAGCTTTCTGTAGTGAAAATCAAAAATTGTTATTCTAATAAATTAATGACGCTAGTGACATTTCTGATGCTAGATATTTTTCTGTTGTTTGCCCACTTTACTTTCCAGCTGATGCCTCATGTTGCACTAGTGCCCCAGCATCATCAATTTTAAACTCTGGGGACAGAGAATCCAAAAGCTGCACTTGTTCCTTTTTCCATTTTTTATTTTTTCTTTTATTTTTAAAGAAGGGAGAAGGGATAAATCTACCTTGACTGCATGGTAATAATTCCATCTACCCACTCTTGAATTAAGTGATTATCCCACTGGAAGTCAGTGATCTGCTTTGAAGTCTTCAGCTTCAAAAGAGTCACCACATGAAGCCTATTCATATAAGCAGCGGTTCTAAATAGAAAAACATCCTCTGCATCTCACTCTTAATTTCTGCAGTTGATGAAATGCCTTTCAGCATCAATAGGATTTTAAGATTACCATAATTTCTTCCCATATACACAACTAGAAGGGCAAGGGCTTGGAGGCCTGACTTTGGAGGTTGGATTCCCTTTAATAATCAGAATGATACCATTGGAGAATGATTTAGATTACCTGCTGTCAAAGTATTCCCCAGATTTCTTCAGTGCAGGAGTACTCCTGTTATCAAGTTCATACATTTTTTCAGACAATAAAATATCAAAGAATATTTTTGCTTATTTCAGAGATAGATTACAAACCTGGAGAGAGAGTGCAGAATAGGAAGAATGCAGATTTCATAGGTACAGATATCTTAGAAACTACTATTAAAGGGCATTCTCTGCACTCTTGTGGGTCCTGTGTGTAAATTAGAAAGAAGATTACACAAGACTTTATTATAGATACAGTTGTGCACTCTGCAGCATCATCTTAAAAGAAGTTGAGGTTACTCACTGAAAAATGCACTCACAGTAATGTCCACAACTAAAATTAATAAAGGCTAATTACATTTATTATATGGCAATGTCTGAGATGCACAGTTAAAGCTTCATCCTTTTCCTCATGCCCATGGTTGTCCATGAACTATATAACATATTTCTGTGCTTAAGCAAACAAAAACCTATATAAATGCTAGTCTTCACCATGTTTAGTCTTCAAACTTCATCCAAACAAATGAAGGTGGCACTGGAAAAGCCATTTGAGGTCATCATTTCCATTACCTCGGTACTGCAGGTTACCACACCTAAACTCTAACATATATGTATTAATTTTTGTGTATTCTTATATGACCCCCCCACTCTTCTGAAATATTTGGGAGAAAGATCTGCAGGAAATGGTGTTCTTCAGATTTACAAGAAGATGGAGGGAATGGTCCTGTTGCTAGTCATGATATATTCCCTTATAAAGAGCTACGAGCACATTGAGACCAGTGAACAATTCCCAGAAAAATTCTGGGGAAAAAAATTGAAAAAGACATGTTTCCCCCTGCTTTCTGTTTATCTTTTCCTCTTATATAATTTTATTTCTCCTGGTCTTCAACAGATCTAACTTTACAGAAGGATTTGGTTACTTATTATAATTAGTTGTTACCATGTGAAACTCTGATCTTTGTTCTAGGCCATATCTGCAACATGTTACTTTTCCATGGTGTCTGAGATTCCTTCCCACACACAAAACCAGTAAGTGCTTCTAAGTGGAAAAGTGGAACAATACCTTTTCCTGTGTGGTCCCTTGGGAAAATGGGAATCTGAGGGAGGGTATAAAATAATTGAATTACTGATTGCCACAAATAATTAGTATACTTAGTGTATAAATTTTTCAGTTTCTCACTATAGAGAAGTTGAAAAAAGCATTAAGAATTTATGTCATCAAGTGAGAAGAGAATGATCTGGAGGTCCTGCTGCCCCTTTCCGTCAGTGCTTAATCACTATAGGAGACATGAAGTAAGTCATGAAGAGGTGAGGATCCTGAGCCAGAATATTAAATGGAGACAAATACAACAAAAGGCATGTAGTTGATGGATTGTTTACTGATTATTTCAATTAATAAAATTCTAGTTTGGTTAGGCTATGTATATTGTACCCTATCCTTTTTTCTTCTTTTGTCCAAGATGAAAGATTAGTTGTATGGGGTAATGGCAACACTGATGCTTCCATCCACAAATATAATTAAGTACAACTTCCATAAACAAAGACTCTCCTATTTTTTCCTTCTCATATGCAGAAAATTTTCAGTCACCACTGTTCTGTCCCTTAACTTTACATAGAAAGAGAAGGCTTCTTTGACATACTCTCCTCCTTTTCTTACCATTTGCAATGAGAAAGATTTGAGCTTCAGAAATATATAAAAACATTTAGTCCCTTGGTACTGGAAAATGAAATATTAAATGTGGTGAGAAATAAAGAGTCTATATCTGCATTAAAAATAGTACACTACTTCTTCCTTCAATGCATGCACAAAAGTGTACATCTAGTTGCAGGAAAGGAAACTTTGGGAGAAGTGCAAATTGTATGTGTGCTTTTGGTTTATATGTAGATTTGCATATTCTGTGTTTGCAGCTTAGACAGAATTTTTAAAAGTGATCCTAGAAAGATTATGAGACAAGAAAGGATTTTGACAAGCGCAGCATCTGTGTACAAGAGTGTGTGTGTGTATGTATCTATCTATGCATCTATCTATTCCCTATGTAATGCATACTGAATATTTTAAAAGTGTTATGGAAAAGAAACCTGAATTCCTTGAAAGATAGTTGTTTACAAGCGTACCTTAACATCCAGCTTTCTTTATTGCTCTCTAGGTTGTATCATATATCATTTGGCTCTACATGTTTATTTCTCTTGGTATTTCTTTTTATGCTGTCAGATCCTGCCATGTCCATTCAAATCTAAAATTGTCTGAAACCATCTAAGTAACAACAAATCTGCTGTGTGAATAAAATCTTTATGGCGAGCTGCTAGGTTTCCAAGGCACATGCATAATAGAAATTCAGTATCACTTCATTTGAGTACAGGCACTGCTAGCTGCATATCATGGAGTCTCACAAATTGTCCTGTGTAAGGAAAGATTATGACAAAAAGACAGCCCTATGTATAATAGTCTACTAAATGTATTCCACAGCCAGCTGTGTGAGACACCTTGGGGAAAAATGCATATGAATGCACATGTATATTAGAGAGGTTTCTAACAATGATCTCATTCTGTACCAACTCTGAAATACTTTTTAAAAATATGACAGTTTAGCTGAATTATCTGGAGGAGACATTTGGAAAGGCTGTCTGAACATGAATTGTGCTAATTTCAGATCTCTCTGAAACACAGCAGTTTTAGTTAACAGAGATTCCTGAGACCAAAATTTTTTTGGCCTCAGCTAAAATGCGCTTGCAGACCGTAACTTGTCTCTGAAACCTGAGAATGTCAAGTATCTCAGAATGGAGCTGAAAAGGCTGAGGCATATTAAATGTTGATATTTCATCAAAATATGCCACAAATAAATCAAATGGAACTGTGTCTGTTTGTCTAAGATGGGTTTTAGCTGACATTATGGCTTAAAATATCTTTAGAGAAAGTGAGTAAAATTTGGGAAACCTACAATCAGAAGAAATTAAATTAAGTTCAATATTTCATTTTAAAGATTTCATAATGCATTTCTTGCTATTCTAATTTTATTGTTATTTTTAATAGAGGATAGGAAATATAGTAAATTCCATTAATCTTCCATGATAACATCAACTGCTCCTAGTCCCTCTGATGTCTCCACCTGCATACTTATAAAATCAAATAAAAGCAGGATTTATTGCAAGTAGACACATTGATGTTCTGTTAATATTAATTCATACCACAGGAAAGGGGAAGGTGAAGAGGAAGGGGAAGGGAAAGAGGAAAGGGAAGGGGAAGAGGAAAGGGAAGGGGAAGAAGGAAGGGAAGGCGAGATTTTACACCTGCTTTACTGCTTCCTTTTAATTCCTTAGGACTTTTTTTATACCTTCTCCCATAAGTGAAAATTTCAAAAAAAGGAGCATTCTCAATATTATTGTTACTCCAGGAGTTCAGTATTGCAAAGAACCATGAATTTACACTGTGCATAAAAATATTTGAAATAGATGCCGCCTGTATTGAACTGTACCTTTGTAATCTTGGTCTTCCCTAGGAGAAGATTATAATAATGGTTAGGAAAAGACAATTCCTCCCTGAAAAATCTCAGGTAGAAGAATCATATTAAGAGATTGAAATACCAAAATGTCCTTTAACAGATAGGCAAAGACTTATCTGGTGTGACATTGTGGGGAATAAAACTTCTGAGCTAGGTGGCCTTAAGCAGAAATCACAAGACAAAAGCAAACAATGTTTTTGAGTACATCAAGGGATGGCTGAGGCTGTAGAGGGCCGATTTCATGGAGAAGTCTTTCTGCTCTTTAACATTTAGTTTCAAAGACTTGAAATACTTAAAATACAGAATTTTACAGGAAGGTGTTCAATATAATGTAGTGTCCCTAAATAGTGTTCCAGTGGGGACCAACAGGAAAGATCAGCATGGAAGAAATCTTGAAAAAGTGTCTCATTGTTATGGCATGAATCATCAAAAAATAATGAAATTCCTGAAGATTAAAATTATGCTTTTGAAAGTCATGGAGGGAAAAAATACTGTGCTGGAAAACAGTTTAGTCATTTTAAGGTTTGATATTTTTGTCTTTTTTTGGTTGATTTGGTTGGTTGATTGGTTTGGATTTTCATTTGGTTTGTTGTTTTGGGCTTTGTGATGTTTTTGTTCTTTTTTTTTGCTAGTAGACCTGAACCTTTGTTAAGGGTGAGAACTTTGTACACACTGAGAGTTTTTTAAAGAGTGTTAATTCCCCTGATGTGCAGTCAGCAAAACATATAACATTTTTCACAAAAGCAAAATATCTCCAGAGTCGTTAGGCCAGGTAATTATTCAGGCCAGGTTGAGCTTGCCCCTGAATAAAAGACAATGAGAACAATTTACAAAACTGGCCCAGTTGCCCAAGTGTGCAGATAAAGATTTAATAGCGTTCTTTTAAACTATTTGGTTTAAAATGAAACAGTGATCTTATGATCTAACACAACATAATCATTCTTTATTCAAAAGTCACAATTCAAAGCAATTTTTTATTTCTTTAAGCAAGATTTCAGCTAGTTTAGAAATTTGATTAATTGTAAAAGCTTTAACAGTGGAAACCTTAACCAAGACTATCCAACTGCCCCTTTAAAAGGTGAATTCCTTTTAAGTTTGTTTTGGTTTGTTTTCTTTCTGTGGGTTTCTTTGTTTCCTTTTTCCTTGTGTACTCCAGGTTTTACCCTTTCCTTCATGGATCCTAATCTGCAAAAGTCATGAGGGGTTTTGCAGGGCTGAATTTTACCCTTGCATGGATGTCCACTTGCCATTGCTTTGAAGACCAGAGAGGAACAGATTTTGTCCTTAAACTTTGTACCTCTTTTTTGCATGGTGAAAAATTTTATCCATGGCTATTTCTATTGTCAGTGGGATAACTCATTTGAGCAAAGGAAACAGGATTTTTCTCTTTTATTTTTGTGAAGTTTTGTTTCTTAGCCAGTATTTAAAATTCCTTTCATTTCTCCCCTCCCTGCAATCAGGAAAAACCTTATTCAGTGTGCTATTTATATGGTTTGTATTATCTTTATTTATCTGATGGGTTTTTTTAAATCATAAAGTTAGGCAAAAAAACTTTGGTAAAATTGTTGATTTGATAAAATTGTTGGTTTCCTTCATTTCATATTGCTACTTGTTTTTTGGCAGGACAGTTGCATGAAAGCCAGAGAAAGGATCATTCTCCTAAAGCAGAGAACATTATAGCAGCAACCCTCAGGTCAGTCTTGCCTTTGGAGATACACGGTTTTAGAAAGCACAATGGTCTGTGTCTTACAGACCTGGGAATTTAGCATTCTCTTTAACCCTCTGTAAGCAGCTGTTGTATTGTGGCAGCTTTGTCTTTCATATTTTTTTTTTTTTTTTCACCTGAAGTGCATTTTTGGTTGTTGTATCTAAAAGATATGATATTAATCCTGGTGCTTGACAGACACCCTTGGCAGTCTTGTCTTGTGTATCTTCTGCAAAGATGCTGTCTGAACTGCCTGCCCCCACATTGCGACCATCTCCTGTTCTTCGTGACACCCTACTGGCATTCTGAACGTTCACAAATATCGGGGACCTTGGACTCCTTGAAGGTGCTTTGCCAAGGAACCATAGAGGGACCTTGCAGGGGATTTGTAGTGCTGGAAGGAAAAACACCCTTTCTTTCTGCCCTTGTTTTTCAGAGGAATTCCTGTCTTTGCCACAACTTTCAACACTTTAGCATTATTATATAGGGTATCTGTGAGTTTGTCACTTTGATGATGGACATCAAATAAGAAAAGCGGAAATACGTGAAGTTTTACTAACAAAATGCAGAATGATGTTTACCATGGTATGACTGAAAAGGTGCTATAAGGACTCAGAAGCTGGTTCCACATATCATTTGGTTGCACTAGGTGAGAAATATGTTAGCACTTAATGTTTGAGAAAGTATGCCTTCAAAGATGAATAAAGGCAGTTAGAAATCAAAACCAGAGGAATTAATGAAAAAATTCACTTCTGAATACAGTTGTAAGAAAACCACTAAAAGGAAAAAATTATAGGCATTGAATATTTCAAATAGATGTGGAAAAGTATCAAGCATCAGCTTGTATTTCTTGTTATTTAATTTTTAGGAGAAACTGGAAATAACTCAGTTGCCTAAATAGTATAGAGAGAATGCAGAGGACAATGGGGAGACACATTTGCTAAACATGTTTCAAAATATTTATGAACTGATTTTTATCTTGGATAATATTTTGATTTTTAGGGATAAGTATTGTTCAAAAAGAAAATACACAATATTTTATGACTAATTGACAATCAGGACTAAATTTTTTTTGAGATGGCTGTTTGTAGAAAATTAGGAAGTGCACTCGCTTATATATTTCTGAAGACAATAAATTTCTGTCAAAGCTCTTGTACGCTGCATGAGGGCCCTTTTAGAAACAACGGGCAAGATTATTTCTTTGGACATCTTTATGAATATACTGGTATATAAAATTGGGGGAGGTGACTTTCTGTTAATTGAGTCATTCAAATGATGACAAAACTCAAAAGTATATTCATTAAAGAATACTCAACTGACGAGATTTAATGCTCAGTGGGGACAATTGGTTTAGTGTATTTAAAGAATTTTAGAGACTGATCTTGTGAAGACTTACTGTGGTGAATAGTTCTACTGAAGTAAATCATACAACCTGCTTGTATGTTTAAAGGCCTGTATAAGAGCACAGCGGAATTACTGAAGTTCTTGAATTAATCTAGAGCTTCACTATGGAGCAGGATCTGGATCTGGGACTGTACTTTAATTTGGAAATCAGTGTCTGTGCATGTGCATATTATTATCAATAGAATTTCATCATGTTTTGCTGTACACTGCATCTGAGCTCAGTGAAGTGCATACCTGAAATAACAAACACTGTTTTAGTCTGCTGTGATTATCCTTACACCAATGTCATCAAAAAATACCTGCCTTTATATTTATTTTAAGCTTGCAGTGGTAACTTGAATTCGTTTGAGTCTTATTATTAAAAAAAAAAATAAAATGAACTGGCATAATTATATAAACAAATTACTAAATCATTTTTGAAAATGGAATGTTCAGAAATTTAAAATATTACACTTGAGTGCAAATTTTTAGTGGCTTTAGTAACTAATACTTCATTATCGTTATTTTCTGCAGTGGAATTTGTATCTTTTTATCTGTGAAAATTTCAGAAGTTAAACAGAATTTAAAAATTAGTATTGATATAAATAGGTATAACTTTATAGTCTAGAGACTTCTATTTAGAGTATGATATTGGTTTATTTTATTTCCTTGCATGCATAGCATCACCTGTTTACTACCTCTTTAATTAAGAGATTCCTGAGATCTCAAAGTTAATTCAGTAAAAATAGAAGATTTTTGCTCAGTTTCCATACAGAGGCAGGTTTGCTTAGAGCAGTGCCTGGGCATGCTGAAAAGGATTCTGTGAATCTGGTGAACAATTAGATAACTGCATCTATGTTTAGGGTTTCTAATCCACGATATACATGATTGGGTGACTCCACATTTTTCTGCATGATTTTCTCAGGCTCTCCATCTTTGATTTTCACATTAAATTTTTAATTAGAAATTGTTGCGTAAAAAAAAAAAAAGAATATTTATAATTAGGCATGGCCCAAATTCTTAGTTTCCTTTATGTTTATGCTTCTCACATAATTTTTGGCACTGTGGGTATATCACAAGAGGATTTGAAATAAGAAGCATTATACTGCAGGACCATAAGAATAAAGAGAGATTTTTTTTTAATTAAAAAATCTTTTTAGCATTCATAAATTTCTTGTCTTGCAAGTTTTGAACTCTTTAACTAGTAATAGCCTATCAAGTATAACTTAAAATAGACAATTAAATGCTCATTTAGGATTAGTTACTATGATTGCGCATACACATATAGCAACTTTTGAAGTCTATAATACATTTTACAACAAAATCATGTAAATTGTGCATTGCTCTTCTATGAAGAACATGAGTGGGGAAATAATTTCACACTGCATTGGATATGAAGGAAACTTGAAAATTATTTAGTTACAGATTTCTCTGACCAGGCTTGCAAAATGGCATATATTATGTTAATGGGCAAGAATTTGAAAATGAACTTGAATATTAAACACAGTAAGTTTGGGTTCTGACATGAATGCAGACAGGATTGATGTATAGCATACAAAGTAGATTTTTTTTTTTAACCCTTACTCTTACGGAGTAAGATATGATCTCTAGTAAATCAAAACACTCATAATTATAAGTGAAATATCAGACAACAATTTGTATTGCTTTTAAAACTTATTCCCTGTCAAATCAGTTTCCAGACCTCATCCTGTGTTCCTCCACAAATTGAGTTGTGCTGTGCTGTTACCTAAAATAAGCCTAAGAACAGCAGACTTTACTGTTGATAATCCTGGGAGATGAGGTGCTTCTGCCTTTGCAGCAGCCATGGGCATCCTTCAGGAAGCATGCAGAAATGGTGAGCACCACACCCTGGAAACTGGCCACAGGAGTCACGTATCATTCACTGGTGATTGCTTGCTTTGTGGTGAAGGCATCTATCACAACTATAACCATGACTGAGATGTGAAAGACTAACAAGCACATTACGTACTCTCATGATCTGTACATCAGATGTCATCAGCCTTTAGCCAGTTTCTGAACTGTGTGATAAGGGTAGATACATGCTTAGTTGTTTTACTTATCTTCAGCTAAAAGGGATGAGAATTGCATGAAATAATCAAGTCCTGAGAAGCCACACTGCACATTGCCCAGGGAGGGCAGTGTGCCCCACATCATTGGAAGTACTGAAAGCTGCATAGAATGAAGTCCTGAGGAACCTCACATGTCTTCAGAATTGGGCCTGGTTTGAACAGGGGATTAGACCAGATCCCCAGAGACTCCTTGTAAATTAAATTATTACATATTTCCATGACAGTGAGCACCACTGAGTATATCCATTCTTTTGTCTTTCAAAATCACAGTGTACAGAGCACAGCAGTGGCAGGGACTATATTAACTTAACAGCACCTTGATGTGGTCCTGCAGAGGACAAAATCACATAGAGCATATGAGGAGTCACATGTTTCACTATCCTTTTCCAGCTCTACGAACAGTGGAACTGTATGGCATGTGAGAAAAACACAAAAATTAATCTCGTGCCTGTATGAGACAATGATACCTGAGTACTTATTCCTCTATTCCTCTAAAGTGCTCTGCCTTGGCTCCTCCTCCCTGATTCACCAAACAGGAACTGGGCTATGAGACACTGTGGTCCTCTGTAGAAATTTGTTTTTCCTTATAATGTCAGGTCATGAATGAGCCTTCCCCTTACCGCTATTTCTTCCCCCATGAAACAGATGTATTCAATCTAAAATTAGAGGTCTTTTCATGATCTTTCATACCCTTGGCATCCAGGAATGGCAGGCATAGGGAAAGCAGATGTGTCTGTGAGTGTCTAAAAATGCTGCTACTGGCATGTGCATATGTGTGTGCTAGAGAGAAAAAAACAAAAGTCAGAGATAAGACAGAAATAAAATTCTTCTTATTTGGATGAGTAATTGACTTTCATGAATGGTTTGCAGCTGGACAGAGTAATGACAGTCTCTTCATTGGTATCACAGCCTCTGCAAAGAATCTGTTTATCTACAGGAATGGAAAATTTAGAATGGTCAGATGTCCAAAGCAGGCTCATTTGGGGCTGTATCTCACACTGGCTGAGGGTTACCCTTTTCTCCTCTTATCCACTCCAAGCCACAACTTGACTCTCCATTTTAGGTTGATTCTGTTAAGGAATGACAAGAAAGGAGAGGAGAAAGGGGAAATTAATCTTTGACAGACAGCAATAGGGTGAGTTTGAATCTGTATTTACTAGCTGATAGGAGATATGCTCATGTGCTTCTCAGGTTTCTCACAGAAAATCCCATTTTTGACCCCAGGAGGATCCAGACCCTAAAGTGTGCTTAACTAATGTTGTAAATCATGCTGGTTTATGTAATACCACTAAAATCTCTAACAAAGCTAGGAATTTTGTAAAACAAGATATCTAACATTGGAAATACTGTTTGACAGTTACTACAGCTTTTTAATGCTTTCCGTTTGCTTTGGTGGGTCATCAACAAACCACTCTTGCAACTGGTTGTTAAATGCAGGAGCTAAAGTGACAATTGAAAAACTTAGGCTGGCCAAAAATATCAATTTTGGCCCAGGTCCTAACAAGGAATACGGAAGAAAACCAAACATGTGACAAACGTAATGGGTTGTATTTTTCCCGAAATCATAGTTAGCCTGGCTAAAGATCTTCACAAGGTCTCAAAAAGAGTCAAATTATTAAGCACATCTGTTAGGAAAGGAAGTGTATTTCTGAAAGCACTGCTGAGAAGTAGCATGAAGCTGTACAAAAACTGCTGTTTAACTGAATTTGGAAGTGCATCTAGGAATTGTCAAGCTCACAGCTAATTTGCTGCTGAAATACTTACACTGGATTATAGGTACTTACAGAGAAATTAGCAGTGTGATGCTATGTGCACACCATTTTACTTTTCTGTTTGGGAATGACTTGTGGCTGGAGCCACAACCTTTCCTGACAGTCTAGAGAATGTGGCATAACTTCTTATCTAAGAAATGGCTGCTTATTCAGGCAAGTTACGGATTTTATGGACGTAGATGTTAATTCTTGGTTGTCTTTTAAGTTAAATAGTTTACAGCCCCGCCCCCCCAAAAAAACCCCAAAAAACCAAAAAACCACCACCCAAGCAGTTTAAATCAGTAAGAGGTGATACATACATGCTTTGGTTGGTCTGCCACTAAAACATCAATATACATTTAATTGAAATATCACATTGCCCATTCAGACAAAACATGACCTTTCCGATGACCAGTCTCTTGATTTTCAGCATGCAGGGGGCTAATAGTTAAGAGTAAATATTTTTTTTCCTCATAGCATATTTCTACTGAAAGAGCAAAGCATTAGAGTAAACCTGATGTTTTAGGTCATTTACTTTGTTTTTTCTTTGGGTCATTTTACAGAAACACTTCTGGTCTCTAGAGTTAAAATGAGAGCCACTCTACTCCCCAGATATTACCCAGGAGCACTTGGGAGCTCTTAATGATTAATACCATCGCAGTCCAGCCACAAACCTTTCTGGCGCAGATAATGCCAGGCAGCAAGCACATTTGACACTTTTAATGTATAATTAAGTAGAAAAAGTCAGCACTCAGTATGCAAATTTTTCAAAATGATAAATGATACCATACAGCAGTAGGGATTGATTTGGTGTAAATGAAACTAATTAAGGAAATGTCAAACATAATTAATAAAACAGGTTTAAGCTGCAAAACATTGTCAATTGAATGAATGAGGAGGTATTGGCTCCCATTGTTTCTGCTTTATTTAGGGCTTGTGTTTAGCTTGTACTCTGTTCCTAAATGCACTTTCTCTACCTCACACCCTCCACTACCAATTCCCAGAGAGAGGTAAAATAAATTTGCTTGTCTCTCCACTGACTGCAGAAATTAATTGCAGAAATCTTGTCCCATCCAAGTGTTACATTCACTCACAGGACATTAACATAACTAATTTGAAAGAGCCCAAATGACTGCATAATAGAACACTGTCAGTATGCCTGACAGTCTTTGGTCATACAAAATTAGCTTGGTTTTCTAATTGAAATTTTTTTCCTAGGACTTTATTTTTTTTCTCAGCTATTCATTTTTGATAAGAACAAAGGTTTTATATTTTACAAAAGAGTGCTTGACCTATAATTACTAGGAGGAAATTAGGGGAGGTAGAAAAGTCAGATTTAGTCCTGGTAATGATGCTGGAGACCTTGCTCCCTCTGGGGAGCCTGAAGAATAATGGAATCTTCTATTTTTACAGGCGACCTGTGCACTGGTGCTGACTCTAACTGTGAATCCACTTTACCTTGCAGATCACTTGCTTAACACTAAAAGTGCCAACAGAATCACAGGCCATTATTTCAAATGTCATTCTGTGCCGATGCCATTTCCGAATGCCCTTCCCTTCAAATGAATGAGTCAAAGAACATCTGCCAGTCCTCTAATCTTGTCCTTGTAAATCTCCTGTTTTAAGAGTTTCACAAAATGAAAGTGGTACTAAATTTAGATAAATGGAGTAACCAGTGAAGTTATTGTTTTAAAAAAAAGGTATCACTAAAATGCTTCTATTTTTATAAAAAGCTACATAACCTGATTTTTTACCCACATTTGCTTTTAGAGCAGAGGTTTTTTTCCATCAGTAAAGTTGTTTCTGATAATTTACTATCTTCTTTTTTGTATATGTGCTTGCAGAAGGCCTTTTAAAAATTTTAATGGTAGAATAGTTACTTAATATCACCTCCCTAAGTTCACGTTAGTGGTTCCCACCTTTTATACAGGATTGAAGTTAGCTATATATGTATATATACACTGGTGTGCAGACAGTTTATAAAATTAAATGGTTCTGTTTGTGTTCATAACAGATATACATATATAAAAGAGTTTCAAATACGTATTGTATGCATTCATTATGTATCTGTCTATATATAGAGATGCATTTTTATATAACTAAATATAAATATTTCATGTATCAGATATATTTCATGTATCTTCTAATGGATGCTACACATCTGACATAATCCAGGAGTTTTGAAGTTGTTTTTTCTATAATTCTCCTATAGATCAGAGGGTCTACAACAGAATTAGTGATTGAAACATTAAAAAAATTATTTTTATGCTACCTTTAATGAATTTTTAAGATCATTTATTCACTTTATTTATGCCAAATTTTCTATTTCAACAGTAATTTGTATTCTGCCAAATTTGCTAACATAATTTAATTATTAGAATTGCTAGAAAGACCAGTGTTGAAAACACCATATTTAGAGCCATTTGATGAGGAAAAATAAATCCCATGGAAATAAAATTAGACGTAAAATTTTTCAAACAGGGAAATAAAATTTTCCCTGTTATAGAAAACACTTGCAAGAATCTATAAAATCAGTCTGAGTTTTTTTTAAAGTCACATACTTTCACTTCAGGACAAATGATATGGCTATTGTTGTGGTGTAAATCAGCTCTGAAATAACTCTGTGCGGAAGCTTTTTAGTAGAGATTAAAATTTGAAAGCCCAGGTGATTTTTGGGAGCCACTACAACTGAGCCACATTTTCCCTTTGCTTAGAAAAAGCAGTTGTGCAGTCCTCTGTGCTTCAGACATCTTCCAGCTCTGTCTGGGGGGTGCTGGCCTTGGGTCAGATGAGAGCCGCAGGGGCCCTCATGAATGCAGTGAGAGATGTCAAATACATCCCAACCTAGAAACTGAGACTCAATCAAGGAATTCAATGTCCTTTTCCACACTGTGCAGCAGCTAAAATAATCCCAGGACTTCTATTTCTAAATTCTTCTTGTTATATTTAGAGGAATCATTCCCTCGTATTAATTATTGGCAATTAAATAAAATATATAATTTTTTTTTGTTTGGAATTAAGTAAAAAATAATTTAATTCTTTAAATCTAGGTGTGAATTCCACCATAAAGCCCAGTTCCTAATTTCCAGTACCTATATCAAATTTTATGATACTCTCCACACCTGAGGTGAGAGCATTTACATCCTTTCTCAGAATTCTTCTGCAAAATGCTTTAGAGATACAGATTTTCTCATGAATTATTTAACCAGATAAGAACCTTTTCTAGAAGTTTCTTACATTTTCTGGAGTTCTTGCCCGCTCACTCAACCTGATTCAAAAGTTACAGCCCTTTACCACTAGGTCTTGGATGAAGTTATAACCTCTAGTGCCAGAGTAAAAGGTTAAATAATAAGAAAGTCCACCTCTTCACTTAATGTCTGTTTCCTCACATGCAAATAATTTGAGTTGAATTTTGGCTGTCTGCTTGATACATCTAATATTTTAAGAAAATTTACATTTTGAAATCTGAATTCATTTTGAATCTTGTACTGTTTTATTTAATGTTTAATTTGCTCCAACTTACCTTTATGAGAATGCATAATTTTCTAAAAGCAGAAACAGAGTAATTCTCTAACATGTTTTCTTCTGTTTCTTACACCATGGTGGGCATGTAAGTGCAAAAATGCAAACAGCTGAGAACCTTAAGGTTTAGGATTATCAGCATGACTCCAGGCTGTGGTCTGGATGTGTCGGCTTGCTTAACTACAGGAGTAGCTGCAGACTTTTCCAAACATTTTCATTACCTATATTTTCAATACCAGGTATTCTCTCTGCTTTTTCAGTCTGTGCTTACATCACTTGACCTTTTTCCAACAGCTTATTATAAGTTTCAGGTGGACCAATATTTTTCCTAATATGTTGTCATCAGGGGAGAAAGGCAAACTTCTGTATCTGAACTGGTCTTCTACATTTTATTTATGGTTCCTGGAAACATGGTCAAGGTTTTGTTATTGTAATACCAGGGTAAATATTGAAAAAAAGCTCAGATGACTCAGATTTGAGTAATAGCTGCAAACATTATTGAGAGACCATTCCATCCAAGTACGCCCCATCTTGGATTATATTCTACAATGTTTGAACTTGTTTAAACTGAATCCTAAAATTAAAGGGAATAGATTGCCTTCCCAAATGCTTCAGATATATAGTTCCTGCCTTGACATTACGAGAAAGACAAACTTGTGAGACTTCAGAGTCTCACAGAGACTTCAGAGAAAGAGTTGGCTATGTGTCTGCCTAGAACACTGTCACCAGCGTTCATACTCAACAGCTAAAACACAAAATTGTTCACTGCCATTTTTCTCTCTACATTTTTCTTTCTACAAGCCTGCTCTTGTATATCCATGCATCCTTCCTATATCTGAGGATGGAGATGTATATACATCTGGGAATGTACATGTATATACATATATACCACATACACTGTAGACATGTTGGATATATTTTGTATCAGCAATTGTGTGGCCAGCAGCACCAGGGAGGTGATCATTCACCTGCACTTGGCACTGATGAGGCCTCACCTCAAATCCTGCATTCAGTTTTGGGCCCCTCTCTGTAGAAAGACATTAGGGTGCTGGAGCATGTCCAGAGACAGGCAATGAAGGTGAGAAAGGGTCTGGAGCGCATGAGTGATGAGGAGCAGCTGAGGAAGGTAGTATTGCGAAGAGCTGGAGAAAAGGAGGCTGAGGGGAGAACCATATTGCTCTCTATAACCACATGACAGGAGACTGAGGCAACATGGGGGCCAATCTCTTCATCAAAGTAAGAAAAAGTATGACAAGAGGAAATGGCCTCAAAAGTTGCCACAACAAATGTAGATTAATGTTAGGAAATATTTCTTCAACAGTTAGCAGGGATTTGAACAAGCTGCCTGAGTAAGCAGCAGAGTCACCATCCCTGAAGGGCTTAGAAGATGTGTCTAGGTTTTGGGGCATGGTTTAATGGTGGACTTGGCAAAGCTTGGTGAATGGTTGAACTCAGTGATATCTGAGGTCTTGGTTCTGTGTTAGACATGTGTGAGAACACATGTGTAGATGTGAGGCATTAATCTCAGATGTCAGTCCTAACTGATGGACTTCAGACAGGCTGCAGAGGCTGGGGCAGGGTTTTGGGCAAAACATGTCTACAGGTCTGTGGGTCTCTTTGTAAGATCCATTGTTGGCTATCATCGTACCATTGTACCAGCTGTTTCAGTAGAACTGCATTGGAAAAGTTTTGAAAAACTGGAATACGTGCTAAAATATGACCATGTTGTCTGAATGCCCACAAATCCATTTTAAGGTTCACCAGAAGGCAGCACACTCTAACAATCACCAACCAACCTGTCAGCCTTCCTGGGTAAAATGACAGGTAGTGCTGTGGAAGGCTTAAACTGACATGTATGGGGTGGCAGAAAAGGGCATACATTTCACTCCAATTTGAGGATTCATAACTGCATATTATGGTTTAAGCCAACATACATGATACATGATCATCTAAAACATGTTTTCAATAATACTTACCTTAAAATAGGGATAAATGATTGAATAA
>CM019236.1:67031743-67065827 GCA_009741485.1 Malurus cyaneus samueli
CAAAAGACATTCTCCAACCCTCAGTTGTTCCCTGATATTCAGAAAACTTTCTCTTGTGGGAAAAAAATCCTAATCTGAGTTTTAGACACATCTAGGTTGTGTAATTGTTGTATTCCCATCCATGTAATCCTGCTGAACCACAATATATGTAACTTGTTTTGAAAGTAAGAAATTCAGATCTCAGTGGGCACAAGGGATTACCACTCAAAGCAGTCGTGACCGTTCTGCAAGGGAGACCATTTCTAACAGTGGGACACTGCTGAAATGCTGGTTCTGTGATGCTATCTTCTTCCTCCACAAAACAAGCTATGTCTAGGTTTCAGCAAACCTTGTTTTATGGCAGAACAGAACAAAGGTCTGGGGAAGTCTGAAAGCCTTATTTAGTAAATCAGAGTTGGCAGGACCATTTGTTTTATATGCTGAAAAGAGTGATATATTTATTTTTATGTTATATGTTCAAAATCTTCCTGTTTTCCCTGTGTTTCCCTAACTTCTCTGAAAAGGCCAGATGTCAGCAGCTTGGAAATTTGGACAAGAACACAAATAGAGATATATTTATAAAAATTTCATTACGTGTCACTTATATTGTTCATGCCTAACAGTCTACACATCTGACTAAATACAAAAAGAGAAGGAGTTCTCTTTCTACCTATTTTGCATTTTAAATGCAGGGAGAGAAAGTGTAACCCTTTTTTTTTTCATGCACTTCACCTTAAAGAGTGAACAAAAAGCCCCATATTCTGTCCCGTTTTATTGAGCTGGAAAAATAGATCTTTACAGTGCTTACATCTTTCTTTTTCCCAAGCCATCCAGCCTTGACCTTACCAGAGATTATATCCTTAGGCTACATCCAACCTCCCTAACACCCTGTAATCCTCATTGTTTCACTCATAAGCAGATCAGCATTGAAAGCTTCTTCATATTAACTGTTAAGCAGCCAAATTCAGATGAAAAACTAATCTATTCAAAGCAGCTGCTCCTCAAAACAGGTCACACCATTTACAGCTATACTGAAGTGGGAAGTGACTAATAAAATAAACTTCTGCCTAGAAAAGTGGTTCTAATGCTATTCCATCACTCTTGTGAGCTGCTCAGTGAAGCAAGTTATCTGCTATCCTTCTTTCTCTACATATATTCTGCAGCCTGGTACTGAAGCTTAGAGCAACAGATATATAAAAGCAGCTTTCTTTTTCTATAAATGGGTAACTAGTGAGTTTTTAGACATATATTTAAATATAGAACAGATTTCAAAAAGATATTATCAAAAATATGTACATGCTGATTTTTTTTTTTGTTTGACATTTAACTAGCTTTATTATACTTCCAGGTGTGCTAAATATATATTCAAACCTTGTCTTGTATTTTCTGTCTCCTGTGAAGAATGTGTCACAAAATTTAAAGGAAGTTTTTGTATGTTGGAATCTCAAGGTAATTATTTCATTTTGTTTTCATTTAAAACCAGGAAAAATTCTTTAATATTGTCATGAGTATAAATGTTACAATAGTTGTAGAATTTTCTCAAGATCAATTAAAACTCAAGCAGAAATCAACAGCTACTTGATAGTAAAAATATATATTAATATAGAAATTAATAAATACAGTTATAAATAATTTAAAGGATAATAATAAATAAAAATTCTAAACAGATAAATAACACAATGTAGTTCTTCTGTTACTGAAGATGATCATGAATGTAGTAATTTCCTAGAACTCATGAAGCTCAGACATGACTCAGTTAAAAGAATGAAACTAAATGCAGAAAGAGAAAATATAGATTAAGGGGTCTTTTTGTTCTTTTAAGAACAGAACGCTCACAGAACAGTTAAATTAAACAATCATGAGCCTCTGCATGTGACTTGGTGATTGGAGCAGCCTTGGGAGCTGCTGGGAGTGTTTTTACTTTGTGGCCCATATCTCCTGCTTAAATGCGCTCAGAATTTAGCCCTGAGGCAGTGATGTACCAGGTTAGACTTTAAAGCCTGGTTTGCTCTTATCTGGGTAACCTCTTGCATGAATTCATTATTTTTGCAAAAGTACAGATGCTGAAGCAAAGGTTCCCCTGCAAGGACAAAAGCAGATTTATTACTAATGGAAATAGACTACTAATTCTATGTTCACTCTCATAAAACTCTTGCAGTGCAGCAAGGAACAGAAATTAAAGAAACATTTGGAAGGTCAGCTGCACAGGAATATTATGTAAAGAACAAAGACTGTGGATTCCAAAGGGTGAACTGCAGAAGTGTAAAATGGGCATCTAGTCTCAATTCATCGACTATAACTTTCCATATACTGCTGCATATGGGAAAAGGTCCCCTGCTAAGCAGAGCAAAAATAATCCATTAGAGTGTATGAAAATATTGCTACTGGCAAAAGATGCCATTTTTACTTAGTAATTAAATTTTGTTTTCTAGACTTGAAGAGAAAGAAAAAGAAAACAAAAAGTCAGAAGAAAAATTATGAACTCTACTGACCTGAAATGTCCTTTGCTTGGGTGCGTTGAAAGAGAGATGTGCAACTCTGGAATGATTCTCTTTTCTGAGACAGTGATGGACACCGATGGACACCCACATTTTAATCATTATAGACAACATTCGGGAAAAAAAATCCCTGGAAGATACAACAGTAAATTAATCAACTCCAAGTGTTGTTCCACTTTGATGCAAATATTAAATACTAAAAATTTCCTCATTCAACACTGATGGTCCAAAATCATGCTCCAAACCATTTTCAAAAGATTTTACCCCAATCAGAGTGGTAACCTTGGTGTGGACACAAGGAATGCACCCCCTTTAGCAGATTGAAAATAACATGAACTCAGACAGGAGAAGCATGCTGGTTTTTGTACCTAAGCCAGCCTTCTCTTTTAAATAGCTATACCAATATAATCGATTGTGTTAGTGCAGCTCAGGCATGTGTCATGTTTTCAGATATTTTATACTTCTATTTTGAGTTCATACCCCCCCATAAAATAATTTCTGATATTTTGTCTTTGCAGAATTTGATTTAGAGGATTATTTTTCCCTAAAAACATTTTACTCAATTAACTCATTGAATCTTGTTTTCTTTGTTAATAAAAAAAGATATGATTTTGCCATCACAAACTAAAATAATGTTAGCTAACCAAAAACAAACAAAAAAAGAGAGCAAAACTAGAGAGCAACAGATGTTTCAAAATAATGTTCAGGGAAATCTTAATCAAAACACCACTTTTAATCAGCTGAAGTTGGAAAGCAGTTTTCAATTTTTAATGCATTATTACTTAGTTACTAACCGAATCATATTAACACTGATTGTAGTCAGAAGAGCTGTAATAGGGAATATACACAAATACTCTTTCATTCAGGGCTATGTTTTGAACAACAATCACTATCAGAAATTAAAATAAAGATACCTTGAAATGTCCATGGCTCACATGGCGCAAGAGGAAGGAATGCCTACCAGCAGACGTGAAGGGTGAAACTTCAGGCTCACCCACTTGAAAGATTATACCATTGGTAGGGATTAATTTGGAAAATCAATCATATTAAGAATAAAAAGTACATCTTAACAGAAAAAGACTGATTATGTCAACACCTGCACTCCATAAACAACAGATTTGGTAGGTGTTTACAAGCTACGGGGCTGAAAAGCTAATTTGTTCCATAGTGATGTGTTTGGAGGAGTGACATAACAGGGCAGTGTAGTTACATTTCCCCTCAATATAACTGTGATAGTAACTCACACAGATATTACTGTAAGTTTTTAAACACTGCATCACCCAAAGATAATGGAAAATTAGTAGTTCAGAGAAGAACCCTAACCATGATTAAGAGACTGGAGGAATTAAAATATGAAAAAATATTAAGCACTGAATATATAGTTATAGCTTGATTAAAGACAACAGGAGAGTTCATAATAAATGGGAGCATTTGAAGGGAATATTCACTAAAAATAGAGAATATTTAATTGACCATACAGAGGGGATTGGATAGGAGAAATTTAATGAAATTGAGAAGGGTTTAGCATAGATAATCAGGGGAAAAGCTCCGGACAGTGACAGCCTCTGGCATCAGAACAATGTTTCAAATTTTTAATGCTTTGCTGTATACCTTAGCAATATCCCTTTCACTAATGCCAGCCATTGGTCTGTCAGAGAAGAAGATAACTGACAGGTGTTAAAGAAAAATACTACTAAAAGCATTACAAATGTTACATGACAAGACATTAATAAACTTGCTCTTGACAAGCAGAAAAATGGTGGAATTTCTTTTAAAAATGTGGACTGTTTCCCACTTATATCTACCTATGAACCAACCCATAACTAAACAGTTGCCACATACAAAAATATATTTTCTAAAATTCTTCTGGGAATAATACATTATCACAGGTATGTAACAGGATTAGTTTGGTGTAACAATCAGACTGCTATCAGTATGACACAGTCAATGATCATTCAGTTAGGAAGATTTATCAAACACCTCCCAGACTACTGGGAAGAACAAACCCTTCCTGGTACAGGCAGGTACCTCATCTTTTTCATTTTATGTGACAGCTTTGAAAACTATCACAGAGGGAACAGCAATGGTAGAAGGCATGAGAGGCACTGTGACACAGTAGTACTATTTGCAAAGTTATGTCAGGCAAATGTCTTCTTATATTTTAAAATAATATACAAAGGGATCTCTGAGAAAGTTCTGGCACTGACTTCTGATGTTTTTGATTCACAAACCATTCACAAAGACCAGGGTAATGTTTGAGGGTGTTTGCTGTCTACTCTTTAGGGAAGCTGTTTGGGATCTGCCAGACAGAAAATAATGCATTTGGTCAATCCTTGATCTGATCCAGAATGACTGTTCTGATGGAACACTGGCACTCTGGTGCTCACAAAAAACAGCATTGACTTTGACATGGAAATAAAACAAGACCACTGTATGGTAAACTGCCAGTGCTCACTCCCACCATCCTTAACGTTCTTGAATGTTCTCGTAGGGCTGTTCTTCCCATATTTTTTACAGCGATCACTCTACTAGAGACATCATCTGCAGTATCCTTCTCAATGACAGTAACTTGGAGAAATTCCAGCATAGCACGTTTCCATCAGGATCTATTAAAATAAAAAAAAAAAATTAGGAATTTTTGTTATCGATCATTATGCTGAACTTCTTGAATTTCTTTAGAAATTAATTACTAGGAGTTTCTTTTAAATCTTCCACTTACAAACATGAATCTCTTTCAGATTCTTGTTTGCTATAAAGAATCCCTAAACTGTGAGGAGCAACAAGCAGATAGCTCCCCAGGGGAAAAAAAAAAACGTTATCATTCTCTCAGGGCATATTTTTGAAAAGGTTTTCTCAAGAGTGGAAAAACATTTCAACCTTCATGCAGATATTTGTATAAAATCATTTAAAGGAAATGGACATTGTAGTTTAGTTTGCATACAGTTGCAAAGAAATTATGCCATGTAAAGCATAGTTTTAATGTGTAACCTCAGCTTAGCTACTGTCTTCTAATCAGAATTTCTACTGATCCACTCATAAGCAACAGTCACTTGCAGTTTTAGATATTGCAGGGAAGAGATATAACGTCACACCAATGTTGCTTACATACCAGCACCTGGCCAAGGTATATTCTGTCCACTCTAGAAATCAGTGAATCATGGACTTTGCTTACCCTCTTGCTTGAGAAAGGAAAATATAGATATAATAATGAAAGTACTGAGAATTCTCTGGATCCTCAGCAAGGTTACAGAACTGTCTTTGAAGTAGATTTTAGGCATAATTTTCTATGGATCTAATAATAAAAACTACAATTTATAAAGAAGACCTTGGTACAAAGGTGACAAGTTTTAGTATATTAGTTTTGTTTCATTCTTCTCAGAGCATTTCTGTAGAACACCTGTGTCTAAATTTTTCTCTTAATCAACATCCACATTATTAAACAACGTAATAATATTCTTACTTTAGTCTGTTTTTAATATCCTACTGCCTTCATCGGAACTGGTCTTTGATTCTACCTCATGTATTTCCTCATTGATGACCCTACGTAGACAGGATAGATTAAGAAAAGGTATAAGATAACAGGAGAAATGAAGGGCTTGAGGAATGACGTAACAGCTGCACTGGCAAAACAGAAATACAAAGGACTTTGTTGCTTTATTTTTTTCCCAACACTCTGTCTTGGTTTAAAGACAGGTATCTGCCAAGGAAGGCAAGGATCTTCCCTTGGAATGGAGAATACAACCCCCTTCCCTCTGAATTATAACTTTAATTAAGGGGCTTTCAGGCAAGATATGGGATGAGAAATATCAGTTCTTTACTAATATGCATAAGAAGGCAAACAAACAACGACACAGCAACAAAACAAAAAAGCCATAACCCAATGCCAGCCCCCTCCGAGCTGTCCCCCGCCCTCCCCTGTGGTGCAGTTCCGCTCACACGGCAGGGGGCGCTGGTGGCTCCTGGCCGGGAGGGTGCTGTGATCCCCCCGCTCCGGCAGGGGGCGCTGCGCGGTTCATCCGCGTCCCTCCCTCACGCGGTGATGGCGGGCGGGCTGGATGAAGGTGAAGCTGCAGCCGGAGCCTCAGAGCGGTGGCTGGGGTGGCAGGGGCTGGCTCGCCGGGGGCTAGCGAGCAAGAGGTGGCAGAAACTCCGCAGCTGTGGCAGGAGCCGTCGTGTGTCCCAGCAGGCGACAATGTGGGGTTACAATGTAGTGAAAAACCTGAGCAATGGCAGGGGAAAAACGGCGGGGACTGAGCAGCAGTGGCCTGGCTCCCAGACGGGGAGAGGCTCCCTCAGTGTGAGAGGGGCTCTGGGTACCGGGTGTTCCCTTGTGGCCCCCAAGTAGATCGTGAGAGTCCATCCTAGTGATGTAGGCTGTTAGTAAAGTCTCAGTTCAATGGCCGCTCTTAGGAGCAAAGCTGCACTCACTCGTTTAGGAGACGGAAATCCACAGTGGTGGCAGATGCATCCCACAGCGACTGCAGCCTGTGTCCCTCCTATGCTGAGAGATTAAGAGATCTAGGAGCTGTGCCTATTGCCTTTCGCCCAGCCCAATTCTTGTGGTATCTCTGCCCCTCCTGAGAGAAAGCCCTCAGATTAGAGAAGTGCAGCCACCTGTGTTCCTCCCCATCCTACATGGGTACATCTTTTGTTTTCCTTAAGTACCAGACTTTATTGTCTTGTAACAACAAATGGGAATTCCCTAAGCAAAAACAAAAGGGAAAATCCTGACTTCCAACAGTCATAAAAATCACTTATGACAGAGGAACCTTTTGTTTTCTTTCATGTCTATTGTGTCTCTCATCATTATTCACTCTCAAGTTTTAATTTCAGACCTGAGAGGTTTTAGCTACCTCTGTAATACCAAGAAAAGAAATGTTATCAGTTTCTCTCACTTTAAATTTCTCAAGTACCTCTAACACCAATTTCATGTGGTCTCATAGCCAACAATGAATGAGTTTGACATGCAATTATATTTGTCATAGAACACACTATCATGGGTTAAGCATACTATAAGATATTTTTCATTCAAAATGTGTAACCCTAGAATTTTATAGACATGCTTGTATTCATGTGCTTCTGTTTGGCAGGGCCACGAACAGGTGTAGAGTCATATTTTTGCTGACACTATTAGAGATTATCTACCAGCCATTATAATTCAAAATAACATGATGAGTTAACAGTTACCTCCCTGAAGTGATTGCTTCCAGCACAGAACTTCTGCAGGCAGCATGTCTTGCCTTATACTTGTTCTGTGTCTTTTGGTGGCCTGGGGTCCTAAGGATGATTTCAGTTTGGTCCATATAGAGCAATAAAGGTCTTTACCTGCTCTAGTGTGATACCCATATGTTAGAGAATCTTGTTTTGGATGGTGGTTTTCAAGAAATTTGCATTTGGCACCTTATTGTCTACTTTGTCAGAGGTGTCTAAATCAATGCTGAAATTTCACCAAGCGGTCAAATCGACTCAGTGCTATTCTATTTAAATCATCAGTAGATTCAAACAGGGCTCTAAGCAACAGGGTTTTTTGAGCAAATGGTCAGCCAAACTTGAATCCTGAAAGTTCTTTACTATCCTAAGAGCTTGTCAAAAGTTCTTGGAAGTGGAGAATCTCAAATTTTCTTTAAATCTGAACTGCAGTGCTTTGGTTAATTCCTGGGAAAAGCAAAATTAAGTTTACTTTAATGTAAATTTTTGGAGTTAGATGTTTAATCCAATCAGCATGTAAACATTAAATTCATGTTGTATTTTTTAATATAGAATTGATAGTAAATGTCCTAGAAGTACCGAAATATCACTTTTTGATTATTTAATCCTCTTCTAGGTATTTTTAATCCTAAACCCACCTACTTAAAAGTTGATATATAAGATCCATGAGATGGATAATTGCAGCATCAAAGTAAATCAGGTAGAAGAGGGATGGGCCTGGTCAAGACAAAGCTGCTCCACCTGTAGTATCTCTCTGGTATCACTATCAGCCATATAAACCTAAAATCAAGTGCCTGAAAACTATAAAACAGGTGGTCAGGAATGTTTCTGACTTTAAGTATTATATTAGGATTCATTATAGACAGGATAAAACAGATTCAATGGAGATAATGCTGAGAATTGCTGTCTCTGCAATTCTCCCCCATAAAATAAATTTTTAGCACCCAGTGAATTTGTTTCCTTGTACTATTTATCCTCATTTTTGTTCAATTTCCTTAGTAAGCATGGCTGCAGCTCTCCTCACTTTGTTCCACTGATATTTTTCTTAAATGACTTGTCTGTAGAGTCAATGGGTATCTTCGAGGTGGGAATGCTGCTTGCCGCAATTTCAGTTGTAAGAAATGAAGCATATTTCTTATTTTTTTAAAATTACTGTTGGTAACTACATTTCACCATAAAATTTGTTATATATATATATATATATATTATATATATATATATAAATTCTTTTCCCATAGCCACATGTTGTGAAGCTTTGATTGTAAAGGACAGTTTTACTGCTAAACAGATCTGATATTGTCATTTGGTGGTAAAACAAGCTTTTTGAAGGACATCTAACAAGGAATATATACACTGATCACACCAAGCAAGGGAATAGTACCTTGTTATTATCACAGACTGCCTGGGTCAGCTGTCAAAAACCAGTGCCTTTTGGAAATTGTCTGATTCAGCAGCACCTTCACTTTGGGTCATTCTAGGGCTCTCCATGTCTTGGTTGGACACCTAATAGGTACTAAAATATGGATTCCATTGATTCTGTTCTTTTTAGGTGTCAACACAACAAGTGGCAAGGATTTTGACACAGGAGGGCTGTTCGACGCAGCACATTTCTAGTTATTATATGTTGCAAAAAAAAAAAAAAAAGGCAAATAAAAATAGGGCCCTTCGAATATCTCTTTAATAACTTGAATTTTTAATAAGGACCTAAAGGAACAGTTGTACAGAAGAGTGAACTTATATTTAAATTTAGACTAGGAGAGCTGGAGATTCTAACTTCGTGAATCTAATTAAATTCCCACAAGGCCATCCAGGTCTGCCTCCGTAGTTCTTGATGGTGAAAGAGAGGTCTTCAAAAAGCATCCCTTGACAGTATACAAGTAGGAGGAAAAAAAAGTCCTTCAACCCTTCATGATGGCATTTTATAAGGCAAGAATTCCTGAAGGAGTACCAGAAAATAGGAACCATAATTAGAGTATGAAACTGTGAAAAGCTGAGAAATGTTTTGAGTATTAGTGTAGCAGTCCTCCTGAAAATCAGTTTTGTAATGTTTTTTAAAGACCCCTGCTTATATAAATTTCAGTGAACCTGATGCTTACTGTCCCAGTTTAGACACAATTTTAGGAGAAAACGCTCTGGAATAAGTGTTTTGTTTTTGTTTTTTTTTTCCTAAAGAAAAGGGTTTCAGCAATTCCTTCTTGTTGATATGAAACGCAAGTGAAGGAAAAACCTGTTTATTCGACAAGGTGCCCACATGGTATGGGGGAAAAATGAATAACTGTTAGATTTTGAATGATCAGAACTTACCTCACCCCCATCCCACACCCACAGCAGAACCTGAAAAACCAAAGTGCCAGGAGAAGGGAAAAAACTGCCAGCCACGTGACCAGAAAGAAGAAAATGGTGAAACCTCTGTTTTGGGGGAGGAAGAAAAAGAGCCCATGTGGCAGATCACGAGAAGAAGGGACCTGGTGAATCCTTGATGTTGGTCTTTCCCTTTGCAGCAGGAAGTGGTGGATTTAGAGTCCTTTGTTTAGTTGGTTCAGCTTTTTTCCCGAGGTCTGGACTGAGATGGGGCATCCCTGCAGCTTCTGTGCCGGTCGGTGCTGACTGGCTCCAGCTGATGGTCTGATTTGAATGAAAAGGCAAGCCGAACAGTCCAAGAAAAACAGCAGAAACCACTGATTAATTGCCACTACAGTTCAGGAAAAAGCTTCTTGCCTACGCAAACAAAAACCAAAGTAGATAAAAGCGACAGTGCAGCCTTCGACCTCCATGGCAAGAAAGCACAGGGAAGTGAGCTTGAACAAAGCCTGCGCCAGAGTTCCTCTGGCTCCCACCTCTTCCCTGGATTTGCCTTAAAGCTACAGGACCCATTTCTGGGCATAAAGCAGATGATGAGGAATAGATGATCCTGATAAAATCACCCAAGACACTTACAGAAGGTGTCATAGTACACACTATCAGTCTGGTTGCTACTATATTATATTGATGAAATGTAAAGAAATACTGGCTGGATATTTTACATTCTGCCTCATTTGCTAAAACATATTTAATTCATTAGACAATTATTGCTATTTAAATAGGTGTGTAGTATGCCTGCTTCAAACCATAGAGTACAGAGAAGTGACTAGATGCCTTCCTGAGTTTTGTTTTAGCTCAGATTTTAAATTAACTGGAATTTTTGTGGGAGTTAAAATCTAAATATTTTAATTTTTATATATCCATAGTTTAAAAATTTTGTATGTGGAGATTCAAGTTGCTTTTCAGAATTTCGTTCATTTTTCGTTATCATTCTAGAGTTGACAGAATAAGTCACAAATGTTTCTATATTCTGCCATGAAATACATAGCAAATAGTTTTTATCCCTTAAAAAAACCAAATATAAGCTTAAAAAAAAATAAACAAAAACAAACCAAACCAAAACAAACAAATAATAAATAAATAAAAAAACAAAAAAAAACCCCAAAAACCCAAAACAAAATACCCAGACCTCCCTATGAAAATTTACCATTCCTTCTGGAGAATGTAACCTTTTCATTGAAGACTTGTATTGAAGTAAAAAGTCATACACAGCATTCATCTATTAGAGCTGCTAACGTAGCTCAAATATGATTAAATTGGTTCTTCATACAGATAAAGTGCTTTATTGTTCTTAAGAAAATATCCACAAAATTGAGAAAAGATTCTGCTATATGGTTTTCATGAAAATCAGGCTTTATTAAGAGTGAGCTATTTATGTTTGTCACCAAGTTGTCCTTGGACCTTATTTATTATTTTTCTCTCAAGAGATCCTGAACCATTTTTTGCCTTTCTCACTACACTTACAAAGCACTTACACTGTGGCAGCTTTATGGAGGATGACTAGTGACTTTCTCCTCAGCTCTACAATTTTCCTTTTTTCTCTGAGCCTTTGTTTCTCAAAGCACTAAATAAAATCACAATTTGATGATTATTTATATTCTGAGATGAATTTACACAGATATAAAGATGAATATGTGCTACGTTTCCTGTGGAGGTTTCAAAGTAGTATTTTATCGAATTGATCTAATCAAAAGGCAGATACAGATGATCTTACTGAAATTCTTTTTCATGTACTTGTACAGCGTGAGGCATTATTACAGACTTACCAAATTTATCCTGTAATTAATTCCCTTTGATAAGACGATATTAATTGGATTTTAGTGACTTCACTGAAAATCTATGTGCCCATAATTAAGTTCCAACAAGTAAAAGGCAGGCCAGTAATTCTTGGATAAAGAATACATTGACAAGATTAAAAAGAACAAGAACAAAAGCATTTTTATGTTGAAAAGACTGTAATGGAATCGTACTTTGTCCTGAGTTGGAAGATACTCAGAAGGATCATCTTGACCCTGCAAAAGGGCGATCAAGAATCACACCATGTTCCTGAGAGTCTTGTCCAAACAATTTATGAGCTCTGTCAGGCTTGGTGCTGTGACCACTTCTCTGGGGAGCCTGTTCCAGTGCTCAAAAGCCTTCTGGATGAAAAACAAAAACCTCTTTCTAATATTCAACCTAAGCCTCCCCTGACACAACTTTAAGCCATTCCCTTGGGTCCTGCCCCAGCTCATCATAGAAAAGAGTTCAGTGTCTGCCCCTTGTTGTGCCCTCATGAAGAAGTTGTAGAAAGTAATGAGGTCTCCGCTCAGTCTCTTCTTCTCCAGGCTGAATAAACCAAGCAACCTCAGCCAGAAAGGTCTCTCCAGACCTTTCACAGTCCTCATGGCCCTTCTTTGGACACTCTCTAATAGCTTGATATTTTTTTTTCATATTGCAGCGCCCAAAGCTGCCCCCAGCACTCAAGGTAAGGCCACCACAGTGCAGAGCAGAGTGGGACAATGCCCTCCCTTGTCCTGCTGGCAATGCTGGGCCTGATGTCCCTCAGGATTCGCTTGGCCCTCCTGGCTCAGATTCACCTTTCCATCAACCAGGACCCCCAGGTCCCTTTCCCTGGCACTGCTCTCCAGCTTCTCATTCCCCAGTCTGCCCATACACCAGGCTTGCCATCCTGGGTACAGAATATGGCACTTTCCCTGTTAAACAATATGGTTAGCAATTATCCAGTCCTCTCATTTGCTGAGGTTTCCCTGTCGGGCCTCTTTGCCTTTGTGAAGTCAATAGCTCTTCCTAATGTAGTATTGTCTGCAAGCTTGGAATTCCTCCTAAGTCCTGCAACCAAGTCTTTTATGTAGATGTTGAAAAGCACAGGGCCTAAGATGATCCCTGTGGAACCCCGCTAGTCCATAGTCACCCTGCTGGTGTAACCCTATTTGCTATAACCCTTTGCTCACCTGTGAGGCGGTTGCTCACGTGTTGCTGAGCTGTTGCCAGTAAAAAAAAAACCCAAACAAATGGCTTGGACGTGTGTAATATGATTTCTCTGAAATAATAGAAAATTATTTCTGTAGGATGTATTAATTGGTGCTATATAAAGACAGAGTGGTAAGTCCAACTGTGTGTAAATGAATGCAATTTATGAATTGCTTTCTTGTTTATTTCCACCCGCATGCCTTTCAAAGCTGTTTTTCTTTAACTCCCTGACATACCTGAATGCAGCAAAGTAAACCAGCCAATATAAAAAGTGAATTAATATAAAAAGGGTTTATATCAGAGTATGGTGTTTGTTTAAACAACATAATTTCAGATATTTCATTAAATTTATGGAGTTACATCAGGAAGGATGAAAATCAGCCCCAGTGAGAAAGGAGTATCACTTTGTACATTAATGTACTTGCTAATTGATTTTCTTCCTCTGAGCTGTACATTCTCTTACTAGAATTTCTGCTCTAGTATGTTTTAGGAAACGTATTCACTTCTATAAGCCCACATACATAATGCACAAATGTAAGTATTCATATTTTATGGAAGAAGTGTTCCTCCATCTTGTACAAAATATGTGGGGAAATACTCAAAAGCTTTATATTGTACCTTTGTAGCTCCTGTCAACTGTGTGCATCAAAAGAAGATTAAAGTGCAGTATTTGTCATTTAGCTTATTTATAAATCTAGACAGAATCATCCCTGATGTTTTTCTCAATACACCTCTGACCTGAAAGAGGTATTGAACTATCATATACCATCTTTGTTGTTGAGTATGAGATGCAAAAGTATTGTTTTTTCTTCTTTTGAACTATTTTTTAAAATTAAAACATTGCAAAGGCTTTCATGGTTTCATTCTGAAGTGTCAGTATCCATTCCTTGGATATAAAAGTAACTGGTTGAAATATGAAGGCACCTTTAAGGTGTTCTCTGATCAAAGCTCGGCACATTTGATCAAGTGCATTAGGAGAAAAGATCCATTTTTAGGAACGTTAATGTGTTTAGCTTGAACTAACTCTGATCTAAGGCTTGTGAATTGCAAACTAGGTAAACCATTTTTATAGAACTCTTACTTCCTTTGGTCCTTCTGTGTTGGTGAAAAATACATGGAATAGCTTGAATCTACAGACAACTTGTAACATTTCAGTACTGGGAATGTACATTGGATTTATTTGGTTACAAATTCTACCTTCTATGCTGCAAATTAATTTATTTTTACAGGCCTTGATTTAAAAATTCATTAAGCATGTGTTGCTTGTTAAAGAAACCAAAACAAAACAAAAGAAACCCCAAAAACTGGAAATAAATATGCCAAAAGTGTTGTTTGTGGGTTTGTTTTTTTTTTCAGTAGAGAGAGTACTTACTAACTGTTTTTTCTTTAAGGTAGTTCTATATGGTCTTTTATTCTGGTCCCAGGATGTCCATTAATGCCCACATAGTTTAAGACCTTTTTGCTTAAGGAAGCATCTCAAACTTTTTAATGTAACTACAGCTGTGACCAGAGCCCATGCTTACTCCAGAAGCCCTTTTCTTTTGAAGGATGGATAGCTACATGGCAGGGCATTCCTGATATGGGTGCACATTTGGAAACTCTTCCTAAGTTTTCATCTGAAGCAATATGGTTCATTGGTTCTCTTTTAGGTAGCACAGTGTATGCAGGGTCTTTGTAGGAAAGCAAGATGTTTGAATGTGGTGTATATCTGTTTCTCCTTTTGTACAGAAATTTTTCTTTGGACAGTGTAGGAACTTAAAGAATGCAGTTGCGTGTCTCAGAGCACTGTCAAGGCCACAGGAGGAATGTGCCATAAGAGAGGCCATCACAGCAGGAACTTGAGATAAGGGAGAAATTTGCAACAGGAAAGCAGTGATTCCAGCCTGACTAGGCAGATCTGGGTAATAATCTTGTTAGTGTATCTGGACAAAAATTCCTGCTGTAGCAAACTGTGGGAAGAGAAGCAATCGCTTATACACATCACAAATTATGGGGATGGTATGTACCCTTCTCCCCCTTCCCTGCTTCCCCCCCACCATCAATTACCTGGAATTTGGACTGTATAAAGGTGAACCTCTAGAAAGCAACTTCAGTACCACCACTTCTGAGAAGAGCAGAAGAGGAAGGACCAAGGGGACACTGTCTGGATCCACAGGTGGGTGGTGGTTTCTTTCTACTTAATCTATCTCTCTCTCACTCTCTCTTCCCTCTCTCTCCTGCTTCTTTCTCTGCCTCGTGTCTACTACTGAATAGAATTGGTGCTATTGACTTAGCATGTGGTCTCATTTACACCTGAATTTGCACAGAGGCATCTCTCAGTAAATACAACAGAAGCTTGTCATTGTTTAACCCATTTTTTTTTAATCTAGGTAGTTTCAAACCTTAATCTCGGAAACATTATTGTTTTGTATTTTCATTTGTCTACAATTTTGTATCTTTGAAATAGACACTAACATATTGATATCTCTTTCCATCTTGATAAATGGAAGATTCTTCACTAGATGCCATTGTCTAACTGGAGACATCACAGAGGGCCATTATTCTCCAAATGCTGTGCCCAGCTTTATGAATTATTTTTTTGATGGCATTATTGTCTTTTTATTCTGTCTCACCTTTTACCTTAATTGAAATTCTTCCAGAATTCTTTCCAGAAAATTTCCCAATTGCTTACAATACAAGATACAGTTTCTTAAGGGTCAAGTATAAATATTGTGCAGTGTGGGAGCATGTGCACAAAAACATTAGAAAGACTAGAGTAAATCTTTTTCCTTCTCTTGTAATGTCCTCATGGTATGACTGCCATCTTCCTGTAGCTTTTGTTTAGGGAGAGGATTAGATAGTCACATTCAATTTTGCAAAAAGAAGGTATTTTCACACTGAGAAAAGCCTTTCAGCAGAAAATGTTCATTCAGTTAAGTCTGCCTGAAGGTTTGGAGTATCTGACCACATCTAGAGCTCCTTATGGCTCAGGAGCCGTGTGACTTCTTCCACTGTAACTTGCTCTAGTACTGTGTGTTGGTAGTGGAGGGAAAAAAAGCTGATCTCTTGGAGAAGAGTTGAAATGCCTGTTCCAGAAAAACAGTCCAGATGTGTTAATTTACTTAGATTTGAGCATAATTGTAATATTTTCACCTGATCCCCTGAAGTACTGGATCATCTGGGTGAGTTTCAGGCAGATTTATAGACCATTTCCTACATTCTCATTTATTAACCACAGATATTTCTTCAACTTGGCAGAATATATGTTAATTCAACCCACTCATAATGAGACATGCGTAAGAACTTGTCACTCAAAGGGTAGGTCTGCAGAGGATTCTCCCTTCAGAGGACTTTGGTTGCAAGAGAGAATTCCCTTTGTGGCTGATAATAGTGGTTCTTTTTAGCAGAAATGAATTGGAAAGGGATAAAAACATGATATTCAGGATATCCCAATACACTACAGTACAAATTAAATGTATAAAAAAATGTATGAGTTTGGGATGTATTTAAATAGACAGTACCAAGGACGTGAGCACATCAGTGTGTCTTAAAGCTAAAAAGCAGCATAAGAGTGGAAGAGTCCTAAATAATGGGATTTCAGAAAAAAAAATTCTCCTGCCTGCACTGCATCATGGCTTTCATTTCCCAGTTATACATACACACATTTGGTAAAGTAACTAAAAATGTATTCTGAATATTTTTATAACAATATTTTTCTGTTTAAAAGAAAAGACACTGCCAGACACCACCATCTGTTGTGTAGACCTACAGAATATGCATCTGATGTCTGTGAGTTGCTGTCTTTTATATCCTCTTATATAATTAGAGATTTCTGCCCTTAGTGATACCTTCTACTCCACCTAAAGAAGACCAAGTGTAAGTTTACCCAGAGTGTATTAATCATTTCCCTGCTACTCACTGATAAGAGCACTGCTCTCTACGGTTAAAAGCTATTAAATGTGTCTATTCACAGGATGTTTAAAATCCTCTGCTGAGCACTTGGCTAAAATCCAAAATTATTACCATAATACCTTCTGAAGTGAGACAGAAAACATAATATATTACAATTGATAAGTCCATTGTTTGTACTGTGGATTTACTTTATTTTAGAAATACACCTAGATGTTTTGTCTTTTATACACCACAGATTTTTTTTGCATATTTTGGCTAAAAATATATATAAAAAAGAAATATGTATAATGTAAAGATCAATTATATTGAGATCAACACAGAATTATGTCTGAAAAGTTTAGAAGCTCTATGGATGCAGTCTAATTATGCCCCTGTAAGTGTACTTAGAGTAATTACATACAAACTAATGGAAAAGTATTTCTGCATTTTTAGAAAATGAAATCTATTTTAGCCGTTCCAAATTCCCTCTTCTGAGATGTTAGTCTCTGCTTGAGAGATGATGTTCCAGGCAGTGGCATGAGGCACAGGGTACATCTGCAGCCATCCATTGGTTCTTTACACTATTGTCAGCACAGTAGCGCCTGCCTTGGTGGATTTGCAGGTGTGTGGTGTAGTCAATCAGCCAGGTCTCCCCATATTTATGCTTGGACCATCATCCCCTATACCACAGAGGCTTTACTTGCTTGGCCTGCTTGATTGAAGTGCAAGTTTCATAGTTATGGATAACCTGGGAAATAGTGTCCATAGTTAAATACACCCCGCTATCATGAGTCTATCTGTATGTTACGTTTCTTCCCGATGACCTGAGGCATCATGCGGCCACTGACTAGAAATAATTAATCCTTATATTTCAAGTTCAGATCCACCCAAGGCATTTAAATCTTGGCAGCCCAATCCACCTGTCCATTGTTGTGATGTTTTGCAGTAGTCCAGCTCCTGAGTATGTGTGCATCTACATGATGTGCTTTTGCAGCAAAATTTTCTACCTGGGCAACGATGCCTCATCACAACTCAGCAGCCCAGATGGGTTTACCATTGGCTCAGCCATCCCACAGCATTTGCTGCCATCCATAGCTCAGTGTATAGGTAGAGAAATGGACATTGTTCTTGTTCAGTGATATCTAAAACCAGTTGGATGGCTTTCATCTCTGCAACCTGACTTGATCCACCTTGCTCCTCCATAACTTCTGTGATCACTGTGTAGAACTCCATACAGCCATCTAATGTTTTCAGTGTAGCCCTACAATAGAGCAGGAGCCATCAGTGAAGAGGGTATCACTTTTCGTTTTCTGGTAGCTGATTATATGGTGGGGCCTCCTCAGCACATCACGTTTTACTCCTCCAATGGTGATGACAGTAAAAAACCTATGCCTTTGGGCCAGTTTATGATGACATCCAAGATCCATAGGTGATGGTATTTTCTAGTTTGAGCTCGCTGTGTGATCAGAGCGATCCACTTACTCCACAGGGCATCAGTGGCATAAAGTGTAGAAGAAGCTTTTCCTAGTTTGGGTGCCAGGCAGATCTGTGTTTTGGTGTGCACCTCACTTCTCAGGTGGCTTAAACCCCATCATAAACTGCCAGGACCTCTTTTTCAGTTGGAGTGTAACAGGTGTCAGATCCTTTGTATCCCTGACTCCAGGATGCCAGAGGTTGTCCTCAAGAGTCCCCAGGTACATTTTGCTAGAGACTCCAGAAAGAACAGTTATCCTGGAGAATGCAGCACTGAAGATCTTTTCTGCTTTATTGGCCCAAGGCCTACTGTATGAGCAATCTCATGTGTAATTTATTCAAAAACTTGTTATTCAGCACCCTGCTTGAAATCATTGCTGTTCCCTGAAGCATGATAAAATGGGTTTGCAATCTGACAGTAATCTGGAATATGCCTTCTCCTAAGCTGCTGTATTCTTCCCCTCTTTTCTAGTGGGATGGATACAGAGTGACAGCCTAGAGACCCAAGGCTCTAGGCTCAGCCTCCTCACAACTAGCTGTCCTTGGCCAAAACCAGTACAGCTGCCTACAACATGGAAGGCAAATCTGATCCTACACTGCATCCATATGGGAATTACCAGCGGATCTTGAGACATGATCATCCTGGTATAGAGCTTAGGTCTTTTAACCTCAGAGAAGAAACAGAATCCAGTACTTGAAGCTACAAAGAGTTTGGAGACTCTCACTTCACAGAGTGCCATGCGGAAGACAAGAGGTAGTTCTGCTGGGGAGGTACTCTAGCAGTTCTCTAGAAATTTCTAGTACTCAAGAAATTTCTTATGGTGAGAATAACTCTTATTGGAACAACCTTCCCCGGGACATGGTAGAATCCCTATCGTTGGAGGTTTTTAAGATGCAATTGGACAGATGATTTTGTGTACACGCCTTTCCCATTAAAGGTTTGACCAGTTTATCTTCCAAGTTCCTTTCCAGCCTCGACTGTTCCATGATTTTATCTTCAATAAAACAATAGTTGTCTCATTGTAAGAAAATTATGTAGGCCAAAGGATGAGATTAAGCATATCAAGCCTTTGCTGTCTACCTGAATGCCTTGATTGCTGTGCTAGATTTATGGATTTTTCTCATTGGAACTCATGACTGCTGCTTTCTGAATACAATCCACAGATTAAGAAGAACTTATCTACAAAGATTTTACTCAAAATACCTCAAGCTGAGATTGCTAGAACTTTTTAGTGACACAGGATGTGATTTCAAGCTGCATCATACTACAAACTCTATAGGATGTAAGTCTTCTGCTTTTGAGGAGGCGCTCTCATACCTAGGTTCAATAAGTTATTAATAAATTCTGACTAGAAATGTAGCACTTGTGTTCCTACACTCATTGTCAGTTCCACATCTCCTGATGGATGATAACAAGAATCTGCTTACTATTAGAGTGGAAAACTTCTGATCCTGGTTATAGCTTAGATACCTGCAGCTCCAAACAGGTTTATTCTGTGTGCATGTGGCCTTTTTTGTTGGGAAGAATGGAAGCACAAATTGTTTTCAGACCAGCCTTGTCGGTTGGTTTAGTTTTGTTTTGTGTTTTGTTTTGGTTTTGTTTTGTTGTGTTTTGTTTTTTGTGTTGTTGTTGTTGTTGTTGGTTTTTTTGTTTTTTTTTTTTTTTGTTTTTTAAAGAACTAACTTCATAATTTGAGAAATATGTTCCTAATTCTCGGTAAAATAAAACTTCTGTGTAAGTCGATTGATCGTTAAAGTGGCTTTTTCTCTCCAAGAAGTACAACAAGCAAAAGATTGTATGTACCCTTCAGTTCTTTTTTCTTCTTCGCTTAATTACCATTAAAGGATTAGCTGCTGTTGGCCCTGGAAACATAGACATATATGAGATTTACATATTGTTCAGAGATAATTTTCTGTAGTGATACATCATGATATATATTGCTGAATTTCAGGGATTTTAAAGCGACATTTCTATTAAAGTGAATATTTTTCGCCCAAGTGATCAGACAGTAATCCTTTAGAAAATAATCTTGTGTCTGTCATGGAAATTTGTGAAATCAAACGAAAATCTCTTGGATAAGGAAAGATCCGTTCATGCTTTAAATTCCCTTGTAGATTAAACTTATGGACCAAAATGGTTTGGAACTAACGATGCTTTCCCTTATTTTCTTGTTGGCTCAAGTCTCAAATGCTACTGATATTAGATTGAAAAGGCCTAAGTGTAGTTGGCAAAATAAGATATTTGTGAAATACAAGATCCATGTTAACTCTACCAAAAATGTTGTACTTTTTTTCCCCAGTGGCTATGTTTTGACCTTTGTTAAGATCTAATTCAAGTTACATTTGTCTTTATAATACAACAGAGCAGATTTTGTGGCTGTGTAATTGTGTTATATTTATTTCTATGTCTGAATTAACTCTCACCTTGAGAAAGATTAAACTTGCAACATCCAAGTTTGGTTAAATTCTGATTCTTCAATTTCTAAGTTTTGACTGTATGAAAGCAAATAAGCTGTTTCTGAACGAACATGGAACATCCATACTTTAAGCAGTTTTCCTTCAGACCTATGTTTAACAGATCTTTTGATTAAGATTGACATCTGTAGTAAAAAAGAGTTGAAGGCTTGAATGGTGATTATTGCTAAGTTATATTCTAGGAAGATATTCTTCACAAGGGTTACAGAAATAAGAAATTGCACAATGGCCAGATGTCACATTAGCATATGCAAATCCATCCTACTCATGCAAAGCTATTCACCATGACTGTGACTAGCTGCAGACTTGCAGCACAACTTGCTAAGACTGTCAAAAACAACCGCTGTTAATGGTGTTGGAACAAGAGTAAATGGTTAAAGAGGAAACAGAGCTACAAGAAATACTAGGACTGTAATAATAAAGTACACCAGTTGAGAAAAAAAAACAAAAACATCAGAATGTAGCTTCAGGGCACTGATCCCATAAGTCAAGTGTTGTTTATATGGACCACTATGCTAGATGACACAAACAGGGGAAGGTGGTCGATTGGTTTGGCTGTATTACCTGGATTTAGCTGCCAGCCCTCTGGAGCTGCTGCATCACTTTCTTCTGAGTAGTATTTTGAGTCATCACCTTTTGTAATCAGAAGTGGTTTGATGATGATTATATTAATAGGAACTTGGCACCAATGCCATGTAAATCGCAGATTTTTCAGTATTATGGAAGGGAGATGTGATTCATCCTGTCCCCTGCAAGTCCCTCTACTTGGTCTCTCCACCCAAGCTGGTCAAATTGCATTAAGTCTCACTGAACTCCTCCTGCAACTTTCTTCTTTAGAAAAGTCTTCCTTTTGTTGCCTGTCCAATCCTTTTGTCACCTCTCCTATGAGAAGAGTGTCAGGCAGTCACTGCAATCTGTATTTTGAGTATTTACAATTAGATGGGGAAACTAAGATTTCACAGCCAAATAATTAAATACAATGTTAATGAATTCTGTTAGTCATATTACACTGAATCATATTAAAGTGCTTAACCATGTGCTTGAAGGAAAGAGATATTTAAAGTGAGTTCTGCAAATATTCTGAATACTAATTAATTTGTTCAGAAATCCTTTCAGTGTTAGTTTGATGATATTAGGAAGCAATGATAATGTTAAATCCTATTGTATTTGTCAGTCAAGGGGAAATTTCCAAAATGAGACCTCTGAAGAGCTTGTATCTACAAGTTTCTGCTGAGCTCAAGATATAATGGTGGTGAATCTCATGTGAATCCATGGGTCTTCAAGAAAGTTAATGTCCTGTTCATCTATTCAAGTACCACAAAGGAATCTAACTCACACCCTTCACAGCAGGTGTTATGAGAGTTTCTTCAGCTGTCCTGTCTTTGATATTGGGTTGCTTTTGTAATTGGGGAAGCCCTATCTTTAGTGGCAGCATCAGTTGTTTTAAGGTCTTGTAGGTAGTGTTTAAGAAAGAAGAAAATTTATATCCAGTCCTTTAAGTGCTTTTAACATAACATTTGCTTGCAGTCTTTCCATTTTTGACTCTGTTCTCATGCATTTGCCTTGCTCACCCCTTTACAGATCATAACAGCTGTATGTAAGCTCCTTCTACTGTTTGCATAATGGTATGAAAAGAGACACGAATAAAAAAAAAAATAGTCAAGAACCTGTTTCTTAAGCACGTTTATTTTATCCACTCTTATAGCATCACCAGTGTGAATAGGCAGGAGGGGATAAAAGTGCTGGCTTCTCATTGAAAGAAAACCAAGATTCCTAAAAAAGCAAGATATGATTCTCTAATCATTTCAATGTACAATTCTGACAGAAATTAATTTAAAAAAAAAATTGGAAAGACCAAGCAAATGTTATGTTAAAAGCACTTAAAGACTGGAATAAATTTTCTTCTTTCTTAAACACTACCTACAAGACCTTAAAACAACTGATGCTGCCACTAAAGATAGGGCTTCCCCAATTACAAAAGCAACCCAATATCAAAGACAGGACAGCTGAAGAAACTCTCATAACACCTGCTGTGAAGGGTGTGAGTTAGATTCCTTTGTGGTACTTGAATAGATGAACAGGACATTAACTTTCTTGAAGACCCATGGATTCACATGAGATTCACCACCATTATATCTTGAGCTCAGCAGAAACTTGTAGATACAAGCTCTTCAGAGGTCTCATTTTGGAAATTTCCCCTTGACTGACAAATACAATAGGATTTAACATTATCATGCTTCCTAATATCATCAAACTAACACTGAAAGGATTTCTGAACAAATTAATTAGTATCAGAATATTTGAGAACTCACTTTAAATATCTCTTTCCTTCAAGCACATGGTTAAGCACTTTAATATGATTCAGTGTAATATGACTAACAGAATTCATTACATTGTATTTAATTATTTGGCTGTGAAATCTTGTTTCCCCATCAATTGTAAATACTCAAATACAGATTGCAGTGACTGCTGACACTCTTCTATAGGAGAGTGACAAAAGATTGGACAGGCAACAAAGGAAGACTTTTCTAAAGAAGAAAGTTGCAGGAGGAGTTCAGTGAGACTTAATGCAATTTGACCAGCTTGGGTGGAGAGACCAAGTAGAGGGACTTGCAGGGGACAGTGATGAATCCATTCCCTTCCATTCTGAAAATCTCGATTTACATGGCATTGGTGCAAGTTCCATTTATAAATATCATCAAACCACTTCGTATTACAAAAGGTGATGACTCAAAATACTACTGCAGAAGAAGTGAATGCCGCAGCTCCAGGGCTGGCAGTAAATCCAGGTAATACAGCCAAACCAATCGACCACCTTCCCTGTTGTGTCATCTAGTCATAGTGGTCGCATATAAACAACACTTGATTATGGGATCGTGCACCGGAAGCTACATTTGATGTTTTTGTTTTTTTTTTCTCAACTTTGGGTGTACTTCTATTATTACAGTCCTAGTATTCTTGTAGCTCTTGTTTCCTCTTTAACCATGTTACTCTTGGTTCCAACCATTAACAGCGGTTGTTTTTGACATCTTAGCAAGTTGTTGCTGCAAGTCTGCAGCTAGTCACAGTAATGGTGAATAGCTTTGATGAGTAGTATGGATTTGCATATGCTCAATGTGACATTGGCCAGTGCAATTTCTTTCTGAACCTTGTGAAGAATATCTTGCCTGAATATAGACTTAGCAATAATCACCATTCAAGCCTTCAACTCTTTTTTACTACAGATGTCATCTTAATCAAAAGATCTGTTAAACATAGGTTAGAGGAAACTGCTTAAGTATGGATTTCCATGTTCGGTTCAGAACAGCTTATTTGCTTTCATACAGTCAAAACTTAGAAATTAAAGAATCGAGAAATTAACAAACTGGATGTTGAAGTTTAATCTTTCTCAAGGTGAGAGTTATTCAGACATAGAATAAATATATAACATTACACAGCCACAAAAATCATGATCTGTTGTTATAAAAGACAAAATGTTAACTTGAATTAGATCAACCAAAGGTCAAACATTTAGCCACTGGGGAAAAAAAAGTACAACATTTTTGGTAGAGTTAACATGGATCTTGTATTTCACAAATATCTTATTTTGCCAACTACACTTAGGCCTTTCAATCCTAATATCAGTAGCATTTGAGACTTGAGCAAAAGAAAGAATAAGGAAAAGAACATCGTTAGTTCAAACCTTTGAAGCTCATAAAGTATAATCTCAAGGGCAATTAAGCACTGAACGGATCTTCCTTATCCAAGGAGATTATTTCAGTTTGATTTCACAAATTTCCATGACAGACACAAGATTATTCTAAAGGATACTGTCTGATCTACTTGGGCCAAAAATATTACTTTAATAGAAATGAGCTTTAAAATCCCTAAATTCAGCAAAATAATCATGATGCTTTTTCACCTACAGAACAATTCTCTGAACAAGTATGTAATCTCCTTATATTGTCTATGTCCAGGTGCCAACAGCAGCTAACTCTTTAATGGTAATTAAGGCAGGAAAAAAGAACTGAAGTTTACATACAATCTTTGCTGTTGTCTTCTTGGGAGAAAAAGCCACTTAAGATCATATCACTTACACAGAAAGTTTTATTTTACCAGGAATTAGGAACATATTTCTCAAATTTGGTATGTTCTTTAATAAAACAAAAAAAAAAAAAAACAAAAAAAACCAAACAACAACAACAACAACAAAAAAACAAAAACAAAACAAAACAAAACAAAACAAAACAAAACAAAACTAAAACAACCAACTAAGAGCTGTCTGAAAACAATTTGTGCTTCCATTCTTCCCAACAAAAAAGGCCACATGCACACAGAATAAACCTGTTTGGAGCTGCAGGTATCTAAGCTATAACCAGGATCAGAAGTTTTCCACTCTAATAGTAAGCAGATTCTTGTTATCATCCATCAGGAGATGTGGAACTGACAATGAGTGTAGGAACACAAGTGCTACATTTCTAGTCAGAATTTATTAATAACTTATTGAACCTAGGTATGAGAGCGCCTCCTCAAAAGCAGAAGACTTACATCCTATAGAGTTTGTAGTATGATGCAGCTTGAAATCACATCCTGTGTCACTAAAAAGTTCTAGCAATCTCAGCTTGAGGTATTTTGAGTAAAATCTTTGTAGATAAGTTCTTCTTAATCTGTGGATTGTATTCAGAAAGCAGCAGTCATGAGTTCCAATGAGAAAAATCCATAAATCTAGCACAGCAATCAAGGCATTCAGGTAGACAGCAAAGGCTTGATATGCTTAATCTCATCCTTTGGCCTACATAATTTTCTTACAATGAGACAACTATTGTTTTATTGAAGATAAAATCATGGAACAGTCGAGGCTGGAAAGGAACTTGGAAGATAAACTGGTCAAACCTTTAATGGGAAAGGCGTGTACACAAAATCATCTGTCCAATTGCATCTTAAAAACCTCCAACGATAGGGATTCTACCATGTCCCGGGGAAGGTTGTTCCAATAAGAGTTATTCTCACCATAAGAAATTTCTTGAGTACTAGAAATTTCTAGAGAACTGCTAGAGTACCTCCCCAGCAGAACTACCTCTTGTCTTCCGCATGGCACTCTGTGAAGTGAGAGTCTCCAAACTCTTTGTAGCTTCAAGTACTGGATTCTGTTTCTTCTCTGAGGTTAAAAGACCTAAGCTCTATACCAGGATGATCATGTCTCAAGATCCGCTGGTAATTCCCATATGGATGCAGTGTAGGATCAGATTTGCCTTCCATGTTGTAGGCAGCTGTACTGGTTTTGGCCAAGGACAGCTAGTTGTGAGGAGGCTGAGCCTAGAGCCTTGGGTCTCTAGGCTGTCACTCTGTATCCATCCCACTAGAAAAGAGGGGAAGAATACAGCAGCTTAGGAGAAGGCATATTCCAGATTACTGTCAGATTGCAAACCCATTTTATCATGCTTCAGGGAACAGCAATGATTTCAAGCAGGGTGCTGAATAACAAGTTTTTGAATAAATTACACATGAGATTGCTCATACAGTAGGCCTTGGGCCAATAAAGCAGAAAAGATCTTCAGTGCTGCATTCTCCAGGATAACTGTTCTTTCTGGAGTCTCTAGCAAAATGTACCTGGGGACTCTTGAGGACAACCTCTGGCATCCTGGAGTCAGGGATACAAAGGATCTGACACCTGTTACACTCCAACTGAAAAAGAGGTCCTGGCAGTTTATGATGGGGTTTAAGCCACCTGAGAAGTGAGGTGCACACCAAAACACAGATCTGCCTGGCACCCAAACTAGGAAAAGCTTCTTCTACACTTTATGCCACTGATGCCCTGTGGAGTAAGTGGATCGCTCTGATCACACAGCGAGCTCAAACTAGAAAATACCATCACCTATGGATCTTGGATGTCATCATAAACTGGCCCAAAGGCATAGGTTTTTTACTGTCATCACCATTGGAGGAGTAAAACGTGATGTGCTGAGGAGGCCCCACCATATAATCAGCTACCAGAAAACGAAAAGTGATACCCTCTTCACTGATGGCTCCTGCTCTATTGTAGGGCTACACTGAAAACATTAGATGGCTGTATGGAGTTCTACACAGTGATCACAGAAGTTATGGAGGAGCAAGGTGGATCAAGTCAGGTTGCAGAAGTGAAAGCCATCCAACTGGTTTTAGATATCACTGAACAAGAACAATGTCCATTTCTCTACCTATACACTGAGCTATGGATGGCAGCAAATGCTGTGGGATGGCTGAGCCAATGGTAAACCCATCTTGCCCCCCCCGCCCCCCCAGGCGACTTGAGTTGTGATGAGGCATCGTTGCCCAGGTAGAAAATTTTGCTGCAAAAGCACATCATGTAGATGCACACATACTCAGGAGCTGGACTACTGCAAAACATCACAACAATGGACAGGTGGATTGGGCTGCCAAGATTTAAATGCCTTGGGTGGATCTGAACTTGAAATATAAGGATTAATTATTTCTAGTCAGTGGCCGCATGATGCCTCAGGTCATCGGGAAGAAACGTAACATACAGATAGACTCATGATAGCGGGGTGTATTTAACTATGGACACTATTTCCCAGGTTATCCATAACTATGAAACTTGCACTTCAATCAAGCAGGCCAAGCAAGTAAAGCCTCTGTGGTATAGGGGATGATGGTCCAAGCATAAATATGGGGAGACCTGGCTGATTGACTACACCACACACCTGCAAATCCACCAAGGCAGGCGCTACTGTGCTGACAATAGTGTAAAGAACCAATGGATGGCTGCAGATGTACCCTGTGCCTCATGCCACTGCCTGGAACATCATCTCTCAAGCAGAGACTAACATCTCAGAAGAGGGAATTTGGAACGGCTAAAATAGATTTCATTTTCTAAAAATGCAGAAATACTTTTCCATTAGTTTGTATGTAATTACTCTAAGTACACTTACAGGGGCATAATTAGACTGCATCCATAGAGCTTCTAAACTTTTCAGACATAATTCTGTGTTGATCTCAATATAATTGATTTCTTTATAATACATAATTTTTTTATATATATTTTTAGCCAAAATATGCAAAAAAAATCTGTGGTGTATAAAAGACAAAACATCTAGGTGTATTTCTAAAATAAAGTAAATCCACAGTACAAACAATGGACTTATCAATTGTAATATATTATGTTTTCTGTCTCACTTCAGAAGGTATTATGGTAATAATTTTGGATTTTAGCCAAGTGCTCAGCAGAGGATTTTAAACATCCTGTGAATAGACACATTTAATAGCTTTTAACCGTAGAGAGCAGTGCTCTTATCAGTGAGTAGCAGGGAAATGATTAATACACTCTGGGTAAACTTACACTTGGTCTTCTTTAGGTGGAGTAGAAGGTATCACTAAGGGCAGAAATCTCTAATTATATAAGAGGATATAAAAGACAGCAACTCACAGACATCAGATGCATATTCTGTAGGTCTACACAACAGATGGTGGTGTCTGGCAGTGTCTTTTCTTTTAAACAGAAAAATATTGTTATAAAAATATTCAGAATACATTTTTAGTTACTTTACCAAATGTGTGTATGTATAACTGGGAAATGAAAGCATGATGGCAGTGCAGCAGGAGAATTTTTTTTCTGAAATCCCATTATTTAGGACTCTTCCACTCTTATGCTGCTTTTTAGCTTTAAGACACACTGATGTGCTCACGTCCTTGGTACTGTCTATTTAAATACATCCCAAACTCATACATTTTTTTATACATTTAATTTGTACTGTAGTGTATTGGGATATCCTGAATATCATGTTTTTATCCCTTTCCAATTCATTTCTGCTAAAAAGAACCACTATTATCAGCCACAAAGGGAATTCTCTCTTGCAACCAAAGTCCTCTGAAGGGAGAATCCTCTGCAGACCTACCCTTTGAGTGACAAGTTCTTACGCATGTCTCATTATGAGTGGGTTGAATTAACATATATTCTGCCAAGTTGAAGAAATATCTGTGGTTAATAAATGAGAATGTAGGAAATGGTCTATAAATCTGCCTGAAACTCACCCAGATGATCCAGTACTTCAGGGGATCAGGTGAAAATATTACAATTATGCTCAAATCTAAGTAAATTAACACATCTGGACTGTTTTTCTGGAACAGGCATTTCAACTCTTCTCCAAGAGATCAGCTTTTTTTCCCTCCACTACCAACACACAGTACTAGAGCAAGTTACAGTGGAAGAAGTCACACGGCTCCTGAGCCATAAGGAGCTCTAGATGTGGTCAGATACTCCAAACCTTCAGGCAGACTTAACTGAATGAACATTTTCTGCTGAAAGGCTTTTCTCAGTGTGAAAATACCTTCTTTTTGCAAAATTGAATGTGACTATCTAATCCTCTCCCTAAACAAAAGCTACAGGAAGATGGCAGTCATACCATGAGGACATTACAAGAGAAGGAAAAAGATTTACTCTAGTCTTTCTAATGTTTTTGTGCACATGCTCCCACACTGCACAATATTTATACTTGACCCTTAAGAAACTGTATCTTGTATTGTAAGCAATTGGGAAATTTTCTGGAAAGAATTCTGGAAGAATTTCAATTAAGGTAAAAGGTGAGACAGAATAAAAAGACAATAATGCCATCAAAAAAATAATTCATAAAGCTGGGCACAGCATTTGGAGAATAATGGCCCTCTGTGATGTCTCCAGTTAGACAATGGCATCTAGTGAAGAATCTTCCATTTATCAAGATGGAAAGAGATATCAATATGTTAGTGTCTATTTCAAAGATACAAAATTGTAGACAAATGAAAATACAAAACAATAATGTTTCCGAGATTAAGGTTTGAAACTACCTAGATTAAAAAAAAATGGGTTAAACAATGACAAGCTTCTGTTGTATTTACTGAGAGATGCCTCTGTGCAAATTCAGGTGTAAATGAGACCACATGCTAAGTCAATAGCACCAATTCTATTCAGTAGTAGACACGAGGCAGAGAAAAAAGCAGGAGAAGGGAAAGAGAGTGAGAGAGAGAAATGAAGTAGAAAGAAACCACCACCCACCTGTGGATCCAGACAGTGTCCCCTTGGTCCTTCCTCTTCTGCTCTTCTCAGAAGTGGTGGTACTGAAGTTGCTTTCTAGAGGTTCACCTTTATACAGTCCAAATTCCAGGTAATTGATGGTGGGGGGGAAGCAGGGAAGGGGGAGAAGGGTACATACCATCCCCATAATTTGTGATGTGTATAAGCGATTGCTTCTCTTCCCACAGTTTGCTACAGCAGGAATTTTTGTCCAGATACACTAACAAGATTATTACCCAGATCTGCCTAGTCAGGCTGGAATCACTGCTTTCCTGTTGCAAATTTCTCCCTTATCTCAAGTTCCTGCTGTGATGGCCTCTCTTATGGCACATTCCTCCTGTGGCCTTGACAGTGCTCTGAGACACGCAACTGCATTCTTTAAGTTCCTACACTGTCCAAAGAAAAATTTCTGTACAAAAGGAGAAACAGATATACACCACATTCAAACATCTTGCTTTCCTACAAAGACCCTGCATACACTGTGCTACCTAAAAGAGAACCAATGAACCATATTGCTTCAGATGAAAACTTAGGAAGAGTTTCCAAATGTGCACCCATATCAGGAATGCCCTGCCATGTAGCTATCCATCCTTCAAAAGAAAAGGGCTTCTGGAGTAAGCATGGGCTCTGGTCACAGCTGTAGTTACATTAAAAAGTTTGAGATGCTTCCTTAAGCAAAAAGGTCTTAAACTATGTGGGCATTAATGGACATCCTGGGACCAGAATAAAAGACCATATAGAACTACCTTAAAGAAAAAACAGTTAGTAAGTACTCTCTCTACTGAAAAAAAAAACAAACCACAAACAACACTTTTGGCATATTTATTTCCAGTTTTTTGGGGTTTCTTTTTGTTTTGTTTTGGTTTCTTTAACAAGCAACACATGCTTAATGAATTTTTAAATCAAGGCCTGTAAAAATAAATTAATTTGCAGCATAGAAGGTAGAATTTGTAACCAAATAAATCCAATGTACATTCCCAGTACTGAAATGTTACAAGTTGTCTGTAGATTCAAGCTATTCCATGTATTTTTCACCAACACAGAAGGACCAAAGGAAGTAAGAGTTCTATAAAAATGGTTTACCTAGTTTGCAATTCACAAGCCTTAGATCAGAGTTAGTTCAAGCTAAACACATTAACGTTCCTAAAAATGGATCTTTTCTCCTAATGCACTTGATCAAATGTGCCGAGCTTTGATCAGAGAACACCTTAAAGGTGCCTTCATATTTCAACCAGTTACTTTTATATCCAAGGAATGGATACTGACACTTCAGAATGAAACCATGAAAGCCTTTGCAATGTTTTAATTTTAAAAAATAGTTCAAAAGAAGAAAAAACAATACTTTTGCATCTCATACTCAACAACAAAGATGGTATATGATAGTTCAATACCTCTTTCAGGTCAGAGGTGTATTGAGAAAAACATCAGGGATGATTCTGTCTAGATTTATAAATAAGCTAAATGACAAATACTGCACTTTAATCTTCTTTTGATGCACACAGTTGACAGGAGCTACAAAGGTACAATATAAAGCTTTTGAGTATTTCCCCACATATTTTGTACAAGATGGAGGAACACTTCTTCCATAAAATATGAATACTTACATTTGTGCATTATGTATGTGGGCTTATAGAAGTGAATACGTTTCCTAAAACATACTAGAGCAGAAATTCTAGTAAGAGAATGTACAGCTCAGAGGAAGAAAATCAATTAGCAAGTACATTTAATGTATCAAAGTGTATCCTTTCTCACTGGGGCTGATTTTCATCCTTCCTGATGTAACTCCATAAATTTAATGAAATATTCTGAAATTATGTTGTTTAAACAAACACCATACTCTGATATAAACCCTTTTTTATATTTAATTCACTTATTATTGGCTGGTTTACTTTGCTGCATTCAGGTATGTCAGGGAGTTAAAGAAAAACAGCTTTGAAAGGCATGCGGGTGGAAATAAACAAGAAAGCAATTCATAAATTGCATTCATTTACACACAGTTGGACTTACCACTCTGTCTTTATATAGCACCAATTAATACATCCTACAGAAATAATTTTCTATTATTTCAGAGAAATCATATTACACACGTCCAAGCCATTGTTTGGGGTTTTTTTTTTACTGGCAACAGCTCAGCAACACGTGAGCAACCGCCTCACAGGTGAGCAAAGGGTTATAGCAAATAGGGTTACACCAGGCAGGGTGAACTATGGACTTAGCGGTGGTTTCCACAGGGATTCATCTTAGGCCCTGTGCTTTTCAACATCTACATAAAAGACTTGGTTGCAGGACTTAGGAGGAATTCCAAGCTTGCAGACAATACTACATTAGGAAGAGCTATTGACTTCACAAAGGCAAAGAGGCCCGACAGGGAAACCTCAGCAAATGAGAGGACTGGATAATTGCTAACCATATTGTTTAACAGGGAAAGTGCCATATTCTGTACCCAGGATGGCAAGCCTGGTGTATGGGCAGACTGGGGAATGAGAAGCTGCGAGAGCAGTGCCAGGGAAAGGGACCTGGGGGTCCTGGTTGATGGAAAGGTGAATCTGAGCCAGGAGGGCCAAGCGAATCCTGAGGGACATCAGGCCCAGCATTGCCAGCAGGACAAGGGAGGGCATTGTCCCACTCTGCTCTGCACTGTGGTGGCCTTACCTTGAGTGCTGGGGGCAGCTTTGGGCGCTGCAATATGAAAAAAAAATATCAAGCTATTAGAGAGTGTCCAAAGAAGGGCCATGAGGACTGTGAAAGGTCTGGAGAGACCTTTCTGGCTGAGGTTGCTTGGTTTATTCAGCCTGGAGAAGAAGTACTGAGCGGAGACCTCATACTTTCTACAACTTCTTTCATGAGGGCACAAACAAGGGGCAGACACTGAACTCTTTTCTATGATGAGCTGGGGCAGGACCCAAGGGAATGGCTTAAAGTTGTGTCAGGGGAGGCTTAGGTTGAATATTAGAAAGAGGTTTTTGTTTTTCATCCAGAAGGCTTTTGAGCACTGGAACAGGCTCCCCAGGAGAAGTGGTAACAGCACCAAGCCTGACAGAGCTCATAAATTGTTTGGACAAGACTCTCAGGAACATGGTGTGATTCTTGATCGCCCTTTTGCAGGGTCAAGATGATCCTTCTGAGTATCTTCCAACTCAGGACAAAGTACGATTCCATTACAGTCTTTTCAACATAAAAATGCTTTTGTTCTTGTTCTTTTTAATCTTGTCAATGTATTCTTTATCCAAGAATTACTGGCCTGCCTTTTACTTGTTGGAACTTAATTATGGGCACATAGATTTTCAGTGAAGTCACTAAAATCCAATTAATATCGTCTTATCAAAGGGAATTAATTACAGGATAAATTTGGTAAGTCTGTAATAATGCCTCACGCTGTACAAGTACATGAAAAAGAATTTCAGTAAGATCATCTGTATCTGCCTTTTGATTAGATCAATTCGATAAAATACTACTTTGAAACCTCCACAGGAAACGTAGCACATATTCATCTTTATATCTGTGTAAATTCATCTCAGAATATAAATAATCATCAAATTGTGATTTTATTTAGTGCTTTGAGAAACAAAGGCTCAGAGAAAAAAGGAAAATTGTAGAGCTGAGGAGAAAGTCACTAGTCATCCTCCATAAAGCTGCCACAGTGTAAGTGCTTTGTAAGTGTAGTGAGAAAGGCAAAAAATGGTTCAGGATCTCTTGAGAGAAAAATAATAAATAAGGTCCAAGGACAACTTGGTGACAAACATAAATAGCTCACTCTTAATAAAGCCTGATTTTCATGAAAACCATATAGCAGAATCTTTTCTCAATTTTGTGGATATTTTCTTAAGAACAATAAAGCACTTTATCTGTATGAAGAACCAATTTAATCATATTTGAGCTACGTTAGCAGCTCTAATAGATGAATGCTGTGTATGACTTTTTACTTCAATACAAGTCTTCAATGAAAAGGTTACATTCTCCAGAAGGAATGGTAAAATTTTCCAGATAGGGAGTCTGGGGTTATTTTTTTTTTGGTTTGGGGTTTTTTTTGTTTTTTTTATTTTATTTTTTATTTTGTTTTGTTTTGTTTGGGTTGGTTTTGTTTATTTTTTTTTTATGCTTATATTCTGGTTTTTATTTCAAGGGATAAAAACTATTGTTGCTATGTATTTTCATGGAGACAATATAAGAAAACATTGTGACATTATTCTGTCAACTCTAGAATGATAACGAAATCTCTCTCCTT